>OX465282.1:92994963-93484655 GCA_949987705.1 Thereva unica
TTTGCATACTCACTTCCCTCCAACGCCCGGTCTAAATTGTACAGCAATACTTATACAAGATCTCCTGAAAATCAAATAACACCATAACTGATTCTTAGTATTAATAGTCCAGTGGATAGCGGTAAAAATAGAGTATTTCCTCCGAATTCTTTGGGTCAGCACCGATTTTTATGAAAGGAGAATGCAAATTTTGGTACCCACCTCCAATAACTATGTGTAATATGTCGTTGGATGCCTAGTTCGAAATCTTTGCCCGTTTTGAATAAATCAGTACTACAATTTTTGGTTCTATCTTCCCAACTGTAGAAGTTAGGATTAGTCAAAGTCCAACTTTTGGGTTTTTTCTAACAAAAGTGTCAACTTTACCTACCTCTCCAAAAAATCTGAAGCTGAAGTTGATATTTTTGTTAAAGAAAACCCAAAATTGGCTTTGGCGACTCCTAACTCCTAAAGTTGCGAAAATAGAACCATTACCATCCCTGCATTTACCAATTTTACCATCCCTGCTTTCTACTTGTCAAACAACAGAAACCAAAGCACGCAGCACGCTAAAATTTATGTTTTATCATTTTTATTTAATTTTTGTTCACCTTTTGCAATTGCCTTTTCATCCATCTAAACGCGAGTATCTGACAAGTAGAATTCTATTAGCTGTGTGGCGTCTTTCCAAATACAAAATAGCAGCAAATACAAAATGGCGGCCATCACGAAACGGAGAATAACTTTTTTCTTTACAAGCCACTCGGTATGGGTATCAAATGAAAGAGCATAACAAGTAGAATACTATTAGCTGTGTGGCGTCATTCCAAATTCAAAATGGCGGTAAAGCAAAATGGCGTCCAACACAAAATGGGGTATTATCTTACAACGCGCTGGGCATTGGTATCAAGTGAAAAGGTGGGAAACGTAGAATACTATTAGCTATGTAGCGTCATTCCAAATTAAAAATGGCGGCCAACGAAAAATGGCGGACTATATTTTTCTTTACAGGCCACTCGATCGGTTTGGGTATCAAATGAAAGGGTATAACAAGTTATATATAGATTTTCGAGGGATACCGAATCAGACCACTATTTGCGGGTCCCTTTTCGTCCCTCTGCCTAGAGTCATCTTATTGGGGTTGCAGTGGGTTGTCCCATTGCTCCCTTACTTCGACTCCCCTAGTTATCGCAAGCAGCTGATTGAAGGGAGTCTGCCTCATGTCCTCCATCCACTGGAGTCCAGTTATGGCATCCCTTTTCCTCGCCACCGCCGGACAGTGACACACTATGTGTGTGGCCGTCTCAGGTTCCTCCAGGCACATCCGACAGGTGTCATCCTCCAGAATTCCCATTCTTTTTAGGTGATACCTGAAACATCCGTGTCCTGTAATCAGTGCCACCAACCATCTGAGGGTTCTCCTTTGCATGTGCAGGATCCTTCTTCTGGCTGCGGTAATCGGCAGCGTAAGCACCATCTTAGCCTGCCTACACGTGGTCATAGCGTCCCACCGTCTCCGGTGTTCCTCAGCGACCCATTTCTCGATGTAGTTCCTTACCAACCCTCTGCCAATGGCAGAGTATGGCTCCGGTCCCCAGAATTCCGAGGTTGACCCCTGTTTTGCCAGGTTGTCAGCCTTTTCGTTCCCATCGATGCCTGTATGTCCTCTAACCCAAGCTAGCGTCACGTTGTTTTGTTGCGCACACCTGTTCAGTTTTTGGACACATTCCAACGCCAGAGACGCATTAATCTCTGTGTATAACAAGTTAAATACAATTAGCTGTTTTGCGTCATTCCAAATTTAAAATGGCGGCGAACTCAAAATGGCGGCCAACACAAAACCTTACCTTACCTTTTACCTTACCTTTTTCTTTACAACACGCTCGGTATGGGTAATGAAAGCGTGTGATCAGTAGAATACTATTATCTGTGTCGCTTCATTCCAAATTCAAAATAGCAGCCAACACAAAATGGCGGTTAACGGCCGCTCTCGATATGGATATCAAATGAAAATGTATGACAGTAAGTAAGAAAGTAAGCAGTCATTTAAAATCAAATATGGCGGTCACTAGAAAATGGCGGAAGACATATAAAAGACTAAAAATAGAAAATAAATATATGGTTTAAAAAAAAAAAAATACGCTTTTATTTAAAAAAAAACTAAAAAAAAAATAATATTGAAGGTAAAGTTTTCACTGCTCCAACCAGAATATTGGAACAAACTACCTTTCGAAATCTAAAAAAGCGTGGGGCACTAACGAAAAATTCCAATGTTTCTAAAACAGGATAGGTAAAGAGTAAGTGTTTACTAGATTTTTTTATTGTGCATTTATGGGCTGCACGGTGGGTACCAAATTTGTAAAATTGATTCCTTTGGGCGCTTTTTTTTGTAAAGAAACAATTTGGAGGGGAGTTCTGCACATGTCGTCTAACCCCCGCCAAAGCAAAATCTATGGTTACGATTCTGAATATGTTTGGCTAGGTGTCTGTTGTGTACGTAGTACACAATTTTTCATCATCAAATCTTCAAAAAGTTTTTCCTACCGCGGACTGTGCACACATATCTATTGTTATGAAAGGCGTTGCAATGCACGCGGATTTTTGCTAGTCTAATATAATTGCTAATTATTATCCACTAAATTACAAAAGCAATTTGTATTTTAATCACCACCAAAAATTCAAAACAAAAATTAAATTCCAAACAAGAAAAACCAATATCAATTTGAAAACATGCAATAAACCCCTGTATTGGTATATGTATGTAAATATGTATACCATCGAACCACTAAATATTTGATAAGGAACAAACTTAGAACAAATGTTATCCCAAAAATCTCAATCGCAATTTTTCACTCGATCCAAAAATTTAAATTGAATTAAAGAAGGGTCTTATAAGGGATTTGCCTGTCTGAATAAATTTAACAACTCATTACTCAACCCTCTTCAACTTATCACTCCATCGGCTGCCTTATTGTAAACCAGTAATAAAAACTTATTTTCAGCTCAATTAAGTTTAACACTTAATAAAAAAAACAACAAAAACCAAAAAAGAAAATAAATTTAACAAAACTTTAAAGCATTAAATCTAGAATTTTTAGAATTTTAAAGGAATTAATTGATTTTTAGGAGATTTAATAATAATAACAATAGTAGTAATAAATTTTTTATTTCGGATCCTTTTTTCACCCTAACTTTACTATAAATATCGTTTCATGTAAGCGTATGCAAAAAGGATTCAAGAAATAACATTTTTTCCATTCCATTCAAGACCGGAAACTTTTCTATATCCGTACAGAGCTGACCCATAAATCGAAAAACCTTTTTTTTCTTCCATCCCGATTTTGAGGAATCCCTTTTTAGAAGAAAAAACGCATTCGAAATAATATAACAACATAAAAATGCAAATTTGAATCGAAATTTTATCAATGTAATTTTTGATATCCTTATGATATGTACTTTTTTTCGTCTGGGTATATTATAGATGCTTCACCGGAACTCCTTTATTGGTTCTCGGAACAGACTCTACAGCCAGGTCCGACTGTATCATTGAAATGCGTGGCAACTGGGAATCCTCCGCCGCAATTCACATGGACCTTGGACGGATTTCCGGTAAATAAAATCCTTCGAATGCTATATAATGGTTGTTTTGCCCCGTACCCATCCTTTTCCTAATCCTCAACAACCTCCCATCTGTCCCTCACCCTTCCCATGCCTGTGCCCATCGGCATACTCCAATCTGCTGCCCTCTTCAATACCTTTTATCCATATCTTTCATCACATATGTACTGGCTGAAATCACGTCATTTAACCATAAAAAGGTTCTAATGGATAATTTCCGCTTCATTTCATCACAAACCTCGGACTTTCCAAAACGGACCCAACTGTACCCCTCTGGGCTCTATATACACTGGTCGTATCTATGATTTATATGCTGCTGGCGCAAAATATGGGTGGTCCCATCTAGATCCCAGATAACTCAAGATTTCTGGTCGGACAGTATGTGACTATTCATGACGATGTCATCAGCCATGTCAACATATCAAATGTTAAGGAGGAGGACGGCGGAGAATACTCATGTATCGCCCAGAACAGTATTGGAAAGTAAGTATACGTGTGCCTATTTAGCTGCTAGTGTCAATTTAAGGATGATTTATGAGGATCCTGCTAATGGCGTCTACATACATATATATATATTTAATATGTACATTGTATGTATATCCTATATACATGTCATTTTATTTCAGGGTTTCACATAGTGCCAAAGTAAATGTTTATGGTCTGCCATATATCCGAGAGATGCCTAAAATAACAGGAATATCTGGAAGTGACTTGATAGTCAAATGCCCTGTGGCTGGATATCCAATTGACAAGATTCACTGGGAGCGAGGTAAGTTAAATCCATCGCACAAGTTGCATGAGGGGTGGCTGGTTATTTCCACACTAAAAGGGTCTAGGATTACGTGGTGACGTCCTAGAATTTTATAGCATCGTCATCGCCGCCATCATCGTCGTCATCATCATCTACTAATACTAATGCCATTTAATCAGTTTCCATTGACGGTACATTGAGTAACATGTGTTTTTGGTCTTTGCACTGTTTTATCTAGATGGACAAACTTTACCCATTAACCGAAGACAAAGAGCTTACAACAACGGTACACTTGTCATAGAACAGCTACAGAGGCTTGAAGACGCCGGAACATACACGTGCATGGCCCAAAATAAACAGAAGCAAACGGCACGGCGTAATGTGGAGATTCAAGTCCTAGGTAAGTGGGCTTTCTCTATATAGATGTGTGTGTAGCTCTCTTTCAGGTTCTGTAAACAAAAGTTTATCTGATTTTGTACCGAAAACAACAAGAAGAGAGATATTCTAAAAAACCGCAAGTCTTAAAAGGTTTCAAAGTTGCCGGCTAGCAAACATTAAACCACTGCATAAATCTTTCTCTCTATATATACATGCATATACATCCCTTATATATAGAGGGAGACCCGCCTGGTTGATGATACCATTACAGGAGTCATACCAGGACACCAATATGTCCCCCATAAGGACAAGCCATAAAAACAGGAACTCATTATGTCCTGTCTTCTCTCATTCCATGCATTCCTTCTGGCATCATCATACATAAATATAAAACATACATATATATATATATAAAACAACAGTCCCACCAAAAATTATGCCGATTCAGGCCATGACTGATATGTTAAGAGAGGGGATGAGGGCAGCAATTTCATGTCAAATTCTCGAGGGTGATTTACCGGTAAGCTTCCGGTGGGAGAGGAATGGAAAGCCGCTTCTTGGAACTGGGTAAGTACATCATACAAATTGTTTATATTTTTTTCTGTACCCAAACTCACACAATTATACAATTCTACAAACATAAACACACCCACAGAACACATTCTCAAGCAATAATGTTTTCTGTACATTGAAATTAAGTATTTTTATGGTTATTGTCCTAAGATATGAGCATTTAGTTTAGGGCAAAAATTTCTTCATTTGGAAAATGTTTATGTTTATGCTCTTGTACTGTGTTGTATGGACGAGCAATGTACACCAACCAGATTGACCAACATTCTCTGTGATTCATGATATTTTATTTCACCAACTTTATCAAGATCTGTACCAAATGGCCTCCTCTGTTACCATTTATAGTAACAAAAATTCGGAGTAGGGCGGACTAAAGTGGTTACATGAATTTGTATTCAGTTGAAGCGTTGAAAATTTATTTGAAAACTTCGGCAATGGTATTCAGATGACAGCGTACATTTTTTTATATTTATTTGTGTAAAATAGGAAACAAAAATATAACAGCAGGTTATTGCCCCCTAAAAGGTCTGTGTTCTAGATGGTGGAAACAAAGTGAAATGATGTTGATAAAAAAAGAGAAAATATGCTTAATTTGTAGAACGTTAAAAACTTGGTTGAATGTGCAAAAATAATAATTGGAAGGTATGTTATAAGACAGAAAATACAGATTTACCTACAAAACATACATACTGTTACGATATTACAGCTTAACGGATTCGTAAGATTAATTGAGGAATACACTTTTTAATTATCCACACAAAAACTTATTTATAAAAAACCAAACAGAATTTAATAACAAACACAATTCTTAGCGTTCAGTATTATCACTTGCAACTTAATATCTCACACTATTAAATTTTATTTATCGCTCTTTAATTCACTTTTCAATCGCTTTAGGTCACTTTAGAACCCTTTTCAAACCAAACTGACTTCCAAATGCTGTTTCCCCCTCATTTATATATCCAAGCTCCCCATTGATCTAACTTCTGGAACTTTCGCCCATTTTCTAGTACACGCTGGGATATTCTGTCCTTCCGGCAAGGTTGTCTTCCATTATCGTCCGTTCGATTCTAGTCCAATTTTAGTTTAGTACATAAATCATTAATTCAAACTCCAAGCAAATAACAGCTCATTAAATTTCTAAGAGATGGCGCATAAATCATCACACTGCCCCCGTCTTAGGACTGTTCGTCCCGAGCAGTTGTCTATCCTGGATCCGGCTGATCATATGGGCACAGCCTGTCTATGTGCACGACCTTCTGCTTTGCTTTGGGTCCTTGTTGAATACTCCTGGAGAATATATGTTATTCCAACACGAGGGACTAGCACCTGCATTCTATGAGAGGTACCATCATCTCCTTCGATATGCAATGAATCCCATTGGGCCCAATAGCTCTTCAGGATTTCCCTTCTTCTCGTGTTCTTTCCATGAAAAAATCGGAAAAATATCCAGGTCGTCACGTTGCGCATCTCGAATTCCCTAGTCCTCACATCCTATACTTGGCCCAACAGTCATCCTTTGACGCTTTTCTTCGTTACGCCACCGAGTTTTGAAACCTGGTTCGCATGGTCGGCGGGACAGTGCAGTATCCATTGAAATTCCCCTGTTGCGATGTTTCATCATTTCTTTTCCAATGTCCAATAGGATTCCACGTGTTGTCATAAAGTCTAAACCGAGAATACACCCGTCTACTATGTCAGCTACCAGGAACGAATGTGTCAGCTACCAGGAACTCAATGTCGCCGAGTACCACATCCATCATTCTAATGTAATTGCACTGGCTCTCCTGTTACAGATTTAAGAATGTACTGGTCCGCGTTTTTCAGCCACTTTCTACCGACCAAATCAGCCCTGATGACAGATCTTGAAGCACCTGTATCCAGGGTAGTTATGCATTGTTCATCACCAACTTTCCCCTCGATGACAAGGCTGTTGTTGCTACGCTGCAGTTGGGTGATGTTGACGATAACATCAGGGGTTTCAATTTTCCCCACCAACTCCCTCTGGCCGTTCCCTCCTTTCTGCCGTTGTCCACATTTCCCACAGCATGTTGAGCCACACCTACTCTCTGGAGATTCCCTCCTTCGTTTCGACAACTCTTTTGTAGATGGTCCGGCTCACCATAGTTCCAGCATCGTAGACGACGACGTACTTCCGAGATGTTGATTCAATGGCAAATGTTCTCAGCCGTATTGATTCCCCTGTAAGGAGAAGGGGCAGGGTCCTTCTTGCTTGCTTCGCTGCCTCGTACGCCAGAGCATATGCCAAAACTTCAGCGGTATTTTCCTTCCGGATGGCTGTTGCAGGTCCCGGTCAGTAAATGAGTTAAGAACCCTCTCTTTTGCTATTTCTTGGCCGAAACTAGGATATATCTCGATATCGGCGCATAGTTCCTCCTGGCCTTTGAAGTCTATTTGGAAGTTGCAGTCGATAAACCTCTTGCATGTGCTGATCGCCGTAACGCATTTCCAGCGCTTGAACCAATAACCTGCAGCTGCTGCGATATTCTGCTGGTATTAACTGATATGTTTCTGTTGATTCTGATGTCATCCAGTTTGGCATCCTTAAGCTCTGAGCGTCCTGGTCTACGCCATCTTTCTAGCGAAGGTTGGGTCTCTCTCGCTGTCGTAACGCATAGGTCTTACCGCAGAGAACTTTCCGAGCAAGCTCATCTTCACTCATACGAGCTAGATGCCCTGCCCACCGAAGCCTACCGAGTTTCATTTTCTTCACAACATCTATGCCGCGATTGCGCTCGCAGATCTCGTCATTGTAAAGTCTCTGCAATCGTCCTTCCTCACATAAGGGGCCAACAATCCTCCGAAGTATTTTCCTCTCGAACACGGCTAACAGGTTTGAGTGCTTTTGCTAAGCACCCACGTTTCAGATGCATTTGTGAGTACCGGTAAGACCATCGTCTTATATAGTAAAAGTTTAGACGTTGTGGTTAGATACTTGGATTTAAAAGCCTTGACAGACTATAGTAGGCTTTGTGGGCTTTTAGCAGCCGTGCGCGTATTTCTGGTTCCATGCTATTGTCGGTTGCAACTATTAGTTCAGTCAATCTGTCAAAAGAATTGCACAGAAAAAACCAGTCGGATGAAATGTAGGTGAGTCGTTAGGAAATGATGTAAGAAAGCTTACTTGGGCGTGGCCACCTGCTACCTCTGTGGGTTTTTGAAAAAACTCAAAAAAAAACTCAAAAAAATTTTGAAATGCATTTTGACGTGACAACGTCTATTAAAACGATGAACGCCGGATGCATGCACGAAAAATGATGACTCATTGTCCCGTTATGTCCCGTTATGTCCCGTTATCTCCCGAAGTAATTTTAAAAATTTGATCGTAGTAATCTTAAAAATTTGATTAAAATTGTCAATATTAATTAGATTAAATTTGTCAAATTGTCAACAATAAGCAAAGCAAGCCAAACACTCTGTCTCCTAACTGGGTGCCGGTGTATAAGAAAATAGTGAACATTACACTGACGAAAACTGTGAAATGCAAACGAAAACAGTTTCCTTGCGTTCCTGCTTGTGCTATTACCATTCACAAGTCGCAAGGTGGGACGTTTACTGTTATTATCTATAATATAAAAATAAGTCGGGTTTTCCTTCCAGACGCTATAATTAGAGAACGCACGATCCGATTTCCACGGTTTTGCATTCGTTGGAAAGGTCTCGGGCTCCGTGAGGTTTATAGCAAAAAAATTTCAACAGAAAAGCAGGCGTTTGGTCCATAGCAGCCATCTCAAGAGGGCGGATTACCATTTCTTTACAACCCCTCGACATGGATATCAAATGAAAGGTTATGGTAAGTAGAACACCAAAAGCAATATAGTATACTCAATATATCGTTTGGTCCATGGCAGTCATCACAAGAGAGCAGATGACCATTTTCTTCACAACCCATTCAAAATGGGTATCCAATGAAAGAGTATGATAAGTAGAACAATATAAGCAATATAGTATACTCAATATGTCGCTTGGTCCATAGCGGCCACCTCAAGAATGCGGATTACCATTTTCTTCACAACACCTTCGGCATGGATATCGAATGAAAGAGTATGATAAGTAGAACACCATAGGCAATAAAGTATACTCAATATATCGTTTGGTCCATGGCGATCATCTCAAGCGGGCGGATTACCATTTTCTTCACAACCCCTTCGAGATGGGTATCAAATGAGAGAGTATGATAAGTAGAGCACATAAGCAATATAGTATACTCAATATATATCGTTTGGTCCATAGCGTCCATCTCCAGAGGTTGGATTACCATTATCTTCACACCTCTCGATATGGATTTCAAATGAAAGGGTGTGATAAGTAGAACACCATAAGCAATATAGTATACTCAATATATCGTTTGGTCCATGGCGGTCATCTCAAGAGGGAGGATGATCATTTTCTTCACTAACCCCTCGACATTGATATCAAATGAAAGGGCATTATAAGAAGAATGCCATAGACTATGTCTTTAGATTCATGGCGGCCATCTCAAGAGGGCGGATTGCCATTTTCTTCACAACACCCGAGACATGGGTATCAAATGAAAGGCTATGAAAAGTAGAACACCATAAGCAATATAGTATACTCAATATATTGTTTGGTCCATAGCGGCCATCTCAAGAGGGCGGATTACCATTTTCTTCACAACCCCTTCGAGATGGGTATCAAATGAGAGAGTATGATAAGTAGAACACCATATGCAATATAGTATACTCAATATATCGTTTGGTCCATAGCGGCCATCTCAAGAGTGCGGATTAATATTTTCTTCACAACCCCTTCGACATGGGTATCAAATGAAAGAGTATGATAAGTAGAACACCATAGGCAATATAGTATACTCAATATATCATTTGGTCCATGGCGGTCATCTCCCGAAATCAATTTTCCCAGATTTGTTCTTTTTTCACTATAGCTTTTTCCTATCGCAGTCTGTGTCCTCATAATCTTATTTTATTGAAAGGCGTTGCAACGCACGCGGGTTTTTGCTAGTTTAATATAAATGATTCAATTTTATTCATAAAAGTATGCAATCATTTCATCAATGTTTTCTCATGACGTTGTCACGTTAAACTATCGTCCGTAAACCCTCTTTACAGACAACAAATTTTTTTTTTTTTCGAAAACTATGCATTCTACAGAAAAGTTTATTGTAAAAAAAATGTAGAGGGCATCGTTATCTACAATTAATGTCATTGGTGCAATATTGTAAAACAAAAAATGTGCGCAGTTGGTGGCGCTAAAGTGCCAAAAAAAGTGTTTTTCGGGAATCGTATAGAAATGACATACATTAATCGATCAAAAATCATAAAGAAAAGTGAGACTTTTCTCGCTAGCAACACTTTTCTTCACGATTTTAGATATAACGTTCATTACAGTGAAGAGAAGAGCCGAGTAGCGGAAAGGCCCCCATATACGGTCAAATTGGATGTACATCCAGATTTTCATCAAACCTATAAGCGCAATGTATTTTGATCGGCCGACCGGCCCACAATCGATAGTTTTGGTTGTACAACCGCACTTCGCTGTACAACCAATTGGACCGTGTATGGGGGCCTTAAATCGGCCCTTTTGTTAAAACTATGCCAACACCGCCGGAGAAAGTCCCAATAGGACCGAGAAAATTACCGTTAGCACCACTGCGCTGTTCACGCAGCGCTGTATTACACTATAACTTTGGAACGATAGGTTGTACGAAAAATTTTTTGACGTGACAACGTCTATTAAAACGATGAACGCCGGCTGCATGCACGAAAAATGATGACTCATTGTCCCGTTATGTCCCGTTATGTCCCGTTATCTCCCGAAGTAATTTTAAAAATTTGATCGTAGTAATCTTAAAAATTTGATTAAAATTGTCAATATTAATTAGATTAAATTTGTCAAATTATCAACAATAAGCAAAGCAAGCCAAACACTCTGTCTCCTAACTGGGTGCCGGTGTATAAGAAAATAGTGAACATTACACTGACGAAAACTGTGAAATGTAAACGAAAACAGTTTCCTTGCGTTCCTGCTTGTGCTATTACCATTCACAAGTCGCAAGGTGGGACGTTTACTGTTATTATCTATAATATAAAAATAAGTCGGGTTTTCCTTCCAGACGCTATAATTAGAGAACGCACGATCCGATTTCCACGGTTTTGCATTCGTTGGAAAAGTCTCGGGCTCCGTGAGGTTTATAGCAAAAAAATTTCAACAGAAAAGCAGGCGTTTGGTCCATAGCAGCCATCTCAAGAGGGCGGATTACCATTTTCTTTACAACCCCTCGACATGGATATCAAATGAAAGGTTATGGTAAGTAGAACACCAAAAGCAATATAGTATACTCAATATATCGTTTGGTACATGGCAGCCATCACAAGAGAGCAGATGACCATTTTCTTCACAACCCATTCGAAATGGGTATCCAATGAAAGAGTATGATAAGTAGAACAATATAAGCAATATAGTATACTCAATATGTCGCTTGGTCCATAGCGGCCACCTCAAGAATGCGGATTACCATTTTCTTCACAACACCTTCGACATGGATATCGAATGAAAGAGTATGATAAGTAGAACACCATAGGCAATAAAGTATACTCAATATATCGTTTGGTCCATGGCGATCATCTCAAGCGGGCGGATTACCATTTTCTTCACAACCCCTTCGAGATGGGTATCAAATGAGAGAGTATGATAAGTAGAACACATAAGCAATATAGTATACTCAATATATATCGTTTGGTCCATAGCGGCCATCTTCAGAGGTTGGATTACCATTATCTTCACACCGCTCGATATGGATTTCAAATGAAAGGGTATGATAAGTAGAACACCATAAGCAATATAGTATACTCAATATATCGTTTGGTCCATGGCGGTCATCTCAAGAGGGAGGAAGATCATTTTCTTCACTACCCCTCGACATTGGTATCAAATGAAAGGGCATTATAAGAAGAATGCCATAGACTATGTCTTTAGATTCATGGCGGCCGTCTCAAGAGGGCGGATTGCCATTTTCTTCACAACACCCGAGACATGGGTATCAAATGAAAGGCTATGAAAAGTAGAACACCATAAGCAATATAGTATACTCAATTTATAATTTGGTCCATGGCCGCCATCTCAAAAGGGCGGTTTACCATTTTCTTCAAAACTCCTTCTAGATGGGTATCAAATGAAAGAGTATGATAAGTAGAACAATATAAGCAATATAGTATACTCAATATATCGTTTGGTCCATAGCGGCCATCTCAAGAGGGCGGATTACCATTTTCTTCACAACCCCTTCGAGATGGGTATCAAATGAGAGAGTATGATAAGTAGAACACCATAAGCAATATAGTATACTCAATATATCGTTTGGTCCATAGCGGCCATCTCAAGAGGGCGGATTAACATTTTCTTCACAACCCCTTCGAGATGGGTATCAAATGAGAGAGTATGATAAGTAGAACACCATATGCAATATAGTATACTGAATATATCGTTTGGTCCATAGCGGCCATCTCAAGAGTGCGGATTAATATTTTCTTCACAACCCCTTCGACATGGGTATCAAATGAAAGAGTATGATAAGTAGAACACCATAGGCAATATAGTATACTCAATATATCATTTGGTCCTTGGCGGTCATCTCCCGAAATCAATTTTCCCAGATTTGTTCTTTTTTCACTATAGCTTTTTCCTATCGCAGACTGTGTCCTCATAATCTTATTTTATTGAAAGGCGTTGCAACGTACGCGGGTTTTTGCTAGTTTAATATAAATGATTCAATTTTATTCATAAAAGTATGCAATCATTTCATCAATGTTTTCTCATGACGTTGTCACGTTAAACTATCGTCCGTAAACCCTCTTTACAGACAACAAATTTTTGAATAAAAGTTGTTTGTATAATTGTAAGGAACAATTTTTCCATTCAGATTGTAGCTGAAAAATGAAAATTTAAGGGCGAAAAAGTTGAAAAACACTTTTTTTGGCACTTTAGCGCCACCAACTGCGCACATTTTTTGTTTTACAATATTGCACCAATGACATTAATTGTAGATAACGATGCCCTCTACATTTTTTTTCCAATAAACTTTTCTGTAGAATGCATAGTTTTCGAGAAAAATGCATTTCAAAATTTTTTTGAGTTTTTTTTGAGTTTTTTCAAAAACCCACAGAGGTAGCAGGTGGCCACGCCCAAGTAAGCTTTCTTACATCATTTCCTAACGACTCACCTACATTTCATCCGACTGGTTTTTTCTGTGCAATTCTTATTTTTTTTTCGACAGATTGACTGAACTACTATTGACCCAAACTAGGTAAATGATTTCACCATTTCAAACTCGTGTTGCTCTACCTTGAATATGGGACCAATGTTAGGTGTTCTTCCTGCCGCATGCTCAATCTGAGTGAAAGCTTCTTGTTGTTGTTCTTCCAATGATGTCAATGTTGTTTGCATAAGCCAGTAATTGGGTGGACTTGTGGAGGATTGTGCCCTCGATTTCACGCCCGAATCTTGGCTCACTTTCTCCAAGGTCAGGTTGAAAAGGAGGCAGACCAGACCGCCCCTTGTTGGAGTCCATTATAGAAATTGATTGGTCTAGATCTAGACAGTGCTCCGGTTACCTTTACTTGGCTTGTCACATTGGTCATAGTCAACTAGTTATAGTCTTGTCAGTTTGTTGGGGATGCCGAATTCTCTCATCGCTTTGTCTGGGCAGTTGTTGATTTGCCTGGGCTGAAGCCACACTGATAATGGCCTACGATGTTTCTGGCGTACTGGGCCATCCTGTTTTGTATGATAGCGGAGAATATCTTCAGTGGTACTCAACAACGTTGTACCGCGATAATTAGTGCGTATGCAGGTGGTGGCAGCATAGCGTTATCATCAGAATATTGATGGAGCCACCGAATCCTCAATCCGAATCCGCCATTTAGCAATTCATGAATGTGCTATTCCCATCGCCCGAAGATGCTTTAAGGATCAGTGATTAGATTCCCTTCTTTGTCCTTGCAGTATGTGCAACGTGGTGTTATATAGTAAAAGTTTAGAGGTTATGGTTAGATGCTTGGATTTAAAGAGCCTTGACAGACGCGTATTTCCGACTATTGACCCAAAGTAGGTAAATTATTTTACCAGTTCAAACTTGTGTTCCTCTACATTGATTGCGGAACCAATGTTAGGTGTTCTTGTAGACGAGGCCACCATGTACTTTGTTCTGCTTTCGTTAATGTGCGGTCCCAGATTTCCTGCCGCTTGCTCAATCTGAGTGAAAACTTCTTGTACAGTTGTTTTTGTTTTTCCAATGATGTCAATGTCGTCTGCATAAGTCGTCTCGTGTCACATTCTCCAACGCTAGGTTGAAAAGGAGGTAGGCCAGACCGTCCCCTTGTCGCAATCCATTATAGATGTTGATTGGTCTGGACATTGTTCTAGATACCTTTACTTCGCTTGTCACATTGGTTATGGTCAACCTACATAGTCTTGTCAGTTTGTTTGGGATGCCGAATTCTCTCATGGCTTTGTAGAGTTCTACCCTGGCTATGCTATCATAGGCGGCTTTAAAGTCTATGAAGAGGTGTTGAATTGAGTTTTGAAACTCTAGACATTTTTCATAGTCTGTCTCAAGGTGAAAATCCGATCAGTTGTTGATTTGCCTAGGCTGAAGCCACACTGGTAATGGCCTATGATGTTTTTGGCGTATGGGGCCATCCTATTTTGCAGGATAGCGAAAAATATCTTATACGCGGTACCTACTCAACAACGTTATACCGCGATAATTAGTGCACGCTGTGATATCTCTCTATTGATGTACCGGGCAGAGGATGTCTGTGCTCCAGTCTTCTGGCATCACTTCCTGCTCACATACTTGCACAATTAATTTATGAATCCCTTGTTGTAATGTAGGCCCTCCATAGTTAACCAGCTCCGCTGGAATGCAGTCTGCACCCGTGGCCTTGTTATTTTTGAGGCGGCTGATGGCTCTGTAACTTCTTCTAAGCTTGGTGGCGGCAGCAGGCTAAGATTGCTGTGGAGTGAAGATAGAAATTTTGACTTGCCTCGTTAGCTTAAGGAATGAATGCTCGATTACCATCGCAGACGAAAAGTTTCGATCCTTTGCAGCGGAATTGCCCATTGGCTTTCTACTTCATCCGCCTAGACAGAATTCTTTTCTGATCGCGACCCAGAGCATGGCTGTGGCAATAACATAACCCTCTCTCGATGGCCCTGGACGCGTTTTTATCCCCCTTATCGCCCCTTCTTCTTTTCGGCGATAACTTTTTTTATGAGGCACGAGAATTTTTTTTGAATTGTATATCGTCATCTCTTCCGCTTCCCTGCACTATGAACCCCCCATCTGGCGAGCTAGCTTGAGCCTCGCACGTCGTTCCGACGCCCAAGGGCAGCGGAGGTAAATGTTTTTTCGGCGATACCCCTCCGGCGGATAAACCGTCCGAGCCACTCTTTTTTTTCATCAAATTCCCCTCACCCGATTTTTTTTGTAGAGCTAGTCTTTCTGGCCTTGCTAGGCACTCTCCTTTTTTCGTGCTTCGGCACAACCAAACCCACAGACAGTATATAAATATGATTACATATTCTACCTACATATTATTGCCTAAAGTAAGCAATCAAAATCCCTATATAATTTCCGAATCAATATTAATTTGCCTCAAATGTGATAAAGCCCCAAAACTTAGTTTGTATTTGTGGTTTAAAGACTTCCTATTTTCTATTCAATTTCCCTCAATTATTGTCCACAGTACTACCATTTTATAAAACTACAAATTAAGCTCCAACTCGATAATTTTCTCATTTCCGTTATCGTTGATTGATTATGCAAAGCAACATCCTACGAAATTTTCGTAGTGTGAAAAATCAATTCCTCCTCCTACATTAATTCACATTACCTAAAAATCAAAAGCACAAATTATGTTAAACAGTGCGAAAGCTCATTTAACAATTACTGAAGGTCTTGCCCAGTCAAGTTAAGAAACACACGACCTTCCTGTCACAAACCATTTGCCAAAAGTTTAATAAACACGATTTTCACTTTATTAAATCTTAAAACGAGAAAAAAACGAATCTTAAATAAATCCTCATTAATTCAATCTTCTTTACTCCATTATGATCTAGAAACGAGGTCATAAGACGTCTAGATGAGTACTCGGCCAGTTTAGTTGTAGAACATATCACATCAGAACACTCAGGGAACTACACATGCATAGCCAGTAATGTGGCTGGAACCGAAAAGTTCACAGTTCCTTTAACAGTAAATGTTCCTCCAAAATGGCTCCTAGAACCGAAAGACTCAAGTGCCCAAGCGGGTCAAGATGTACTCCTTCACTGCCAATCAGATGGTTACCCGAAACCGACAATCACTTGGAAGAAGGCGATAGGATCGAGTCCGGGAGAATATAAGGATTTTTTATACGAGCCTAATATAACGCTATTCCCGAATGGGTCGATACACTTCAAGAAGATAACGAAGGAATCACAGGGACATTTTTTATGCGAGGCCAAGAACAATATCGGAACGGGGGTCAGTAAAGTAATCTTCCTTAAGGTCAACGGTGAGTAGTATATCAAATACAGCCAGACGAATTGATTCTCATCAATTTCGATTACTTACAGTGCCTGCTCACTTCACAACGAAAAATAAACAAGTATCAGTTGCCAAAGGGAAGCAGGTTCATGTTCAATGCAACGTACAAGGAGACAATCCAATAGACATAAAGTGGAAGATTCAGAGCAGTCAGCAGCACCTGGACGAGAGCTTGGACTCTAGGTGAGTACATCCGTTGAACGTTGAGCGAAAACTTCTATTTGACAAATAGCTAGCGGACATGTACGAATGAAAAATTGCAATTGTTACAGGTACGCTTTGCGGGAGCAAGTTCTGGACGATGGAATGGTGTCCGAGCTAGGGATATCCCACACCTACAGACAGGACACTGGCGTTTATATTTGCCAAGCCAGTAACGCCTTTGGACAGGTTTCTTTTATTTGATGTTGACATTATTGAAAAGTTTTCTCCATTCTACTGTCATTTGCAGGACGAAATGTCAATCCAACTTATCGTTCAAGAAGTGCCAGAACAACCCAAGAACTTAAGAATAAATTCACAACAATCAAGGAGTCTGCAGTTGACATGGAGCCAACCATTCGCTGGAAATAGTCCAATAGAGGAGTATCATATATTTTACAAACAGATATCAGGTAGGATTTTCGTGTTAATCAGGATCAATCAGCAAATTCAGTAATTTCAAATAACGCCTCTATTCCCTGTAGACACTTGGCAGAATGCCGAACGAATATCTATAACAGGCTCGCAGACAGTCATTACTATCCAGAACCTCCGGCCAGCAAAAGCGTATCACATACGAATGTCAGCCGAAAATAAATTAGGTTCATCTGAATTTTCAGAAGTTGTACAAGTGACAACATTGGAAGAAGTGCCTTCTGGGCCTCCACTGAACGTTCGAGGGGAGCCCAAAAGTTCAACTGAAATTTCCGTTTCATGGGAGGCCCCAGATCGGGACCATTGGAATGGAATTCTGCTCGGGTATTATGTGGGATATCAAATGGCTGTTTCACCCGAGGATAAGGAAATTAATCCAACGCAAGGATTCAACTTTAAGACTGTCGAAGTGCGGTCGCACTTCGGAGGGGAAACAGTATTAACGAATCTCAACAAGTATACACAATATAACATTGTAGTTCAGGCATATACTAGCCAAGGTAGTGGACCTCCTAGCAAGGAAATTACTGTACATACATTAGAAGATGGTAAGTATAGAATATATAACCTTTTTGGATTTTATTTCTAATTTTGCCCTTGATAAACTTTTTGTCTTTTTTCTCTTATTCAGTCCCATCATCGCCGCCTGAAAGTCCGCAATGCGATGTCCTTGGATCGACATCGATTTATATTACTTGGTCCCCACCAGAAACAGATGGACAAAATGGAAAAATTAAGGGATATAAAGTATTTTACATATCAGTAGATGAGTTATATGGTAAGTAGGATAGTTATTTTTTGGGGGTATGCTTAGTAATATTGATGACCCTTTTAAGTTGAACTAGATTTTAATGTGGTGGTTTTGCGATAAGAGATATATTGATAAATGGTGTCCAAAAATCAATTTTGTTTGTTCATTCTAAATAATGTCGGAAAGAATATCTAATTGTTTTATTTAAGTTTTCTCTCTACAGAAATGTATACTTTATACCAAACCTTAGACCTTAATCTAAGTAATTCCATTGCACCACAATCCACCATTTCAATAAATTTAATGTACGCGTTTATGCATAGCTCATCACGGTCTGTAATTTCGGTTTGTGGACCCTACATACGAATGAATATATTTTAAGTGCAATGGAGGTTTGCCCAAAAACTTTATAAACAAGCTTCTAACCTTCACATTGTTGCCTTTCAATAGCGTTGCCATTTCATTTACACATATGGCAGCACGTTCTGTTAGCTAATCTTCGAGGTATTGGTATTGACCCAGCTATAAAGAACTGGATCGAGGGTTTTCTTTCTTGGCATTCAACTAAGGTAGTATTAGACGGCTTCGAATCGAAACCCCACACCACCTATGCTGGTGTCTCTCAGGGATACATTTTATCACCCGCTATTCTTCTAATATTTTTAAACGACGTGCTATCGGTCTCATCCAACCCTTACACAGCTTTGCTGTTGTTAGCATTTTGTGTTAGTTACTCTTAAGCATTCGATAATGTAAGCCAAGCGTGTGCAATACTGTTGGCTGTCCCTTCTCTTTATATGGAAGGCGTCACAATAAGCGAAGGCCTGCGATGGAATGACCGCATATTCCAAATCGCCAACCAAGCAACTCAGTGCTTGGAATTTCTTAAGAAGGTTTCCCCTCCAGATATCGGCTCGTGCTGTAATTTCTGTCGTACATTCGCCTTCACCTCGAATACAATTCCCTTATTTGCAATGAGACATCGAAAACTCCTTACGGTGTTAAAATGAATTGCAAACAAGGGCCGTCAAACTTATCAGTGACGACGCCATTTGGTCCACCATCAACTTTCTGAGCCTCCGTAGGTATGTGGCAGCCCCGACATTGCACCATGACATGACCAATGAAGGATTGGTAGTACAAAGGGTGATTTCTGAGCTTAGATCTGTGACGTAAGAATATATCGTAAAAACGCTCTCTCATAACCACCTTTGATAAGTACAGGAGGTGTGAAATCACCGGTAACTTTCAAAATAAAATTTCGCAATCTCTCAAAATGTTTCTAAGGACTATTCATGATAACCAATTCGGCCTGAAAGTGCCGGAACATGTAGTGGTCGTGTAGAACAGAACCACTATAAGTTCACACAAGCCACTGCAATCGAAACCGATCAAATATCGGCTAGATCGATCTATATAAAAACGCCTAGATCACCGATCGGTGATCTATCCCGACAAAAAAATACTTCCGTTTTCACAGCGAGCAAGAAACGTCATTCTTGATATACACACCTAGAAATATGTATATATTGATATTAGAAAGTAAAAACAAATTAAGTGAAATAAATATAACGATAGTCAAGTAGTGGAATAAAGTTTATATATAAAGAAAAAAGTTAATAAATTTAAGGGTGAATCCACGAGCATCCTAAAGGAATATAAAATCATTGTGTGTTTTGGCTTCAAAAGTACAATTATTTATGATTCCTTTTATATATTAATAATAAATTTTTTTCGGTGCATCCACGTGGATCCTAAGAAATGCTATATTAAATTATTTGCATCAAGTTCAAAATTTGTTGGTGCATAAAATAAAATATACAATAGATATTCACCTATATATCATTTATATATAATACAATAAGAGCGGCATTAAATTGGAGGATGATACGAGGGACCCGACAAGCGAAGGGCTAATCGTAACAAAAAAACAACAAAAGAAACGACAGAGGAACAGTACCTAAAACTGGCCATCATTATACCTATACATATAGGTACATATAATATTTTGCTCATAATAATTCTTTTACTTTGTTTTACATTATTCATATATACATATATTTTTTTTTTTTAAATTGAATTGATATTATTTTTTGAAGTTATACTTCTTTAGGCGCGTTTTGAAAAATATTAGCTGCGTTCCTTTTCTGCTAATTTTTACAATTTTTTACAAGTGCGTACTAGCAACTACACTTGCTCTTATAAACGAGTGGATATCACTTGCAATAACGCAATTGAAATCCGCTAGAGGAAAGCTCTTATTTGGAGTCTATTGTGAATTATTTTGCATTTACTGAAAATCCCATAGATGGCTTTTGATTGTTTTGAGCTTTTTTCATATAAAAACATCTATAAACAAAATTTTATTTGTATAATTATCTAAAACTATTCTTTCGTTTCATTTTGAAAATTAATCACATAAATTTCTATTTTGTTGTAAATTCTTTTAACTTTTTGTTTATATACAAATAAAATAACATCAAAAATGTTAAGATAGGTTTTACTCAAATCAGCAAATTTTGCGTTCCTTTTCTGCTCTGCTCACAAGTACTAAAAAGTAGAAAAGGAACACAGCTATTATGAGAGTGAATTTTGACGAATTCGCAACGCAACGCAACGGAGGATATGGGGGAAGGGGTGGAGGCAATGGAGGGCAAGCATTTCAACTTCCATTCTTCATGCGCACTGGGATTATCATTATTATGCACGGTATACAGAAAACGAAGGTAATGTAAAAGCGACGGCAGCTTCGAATACCGTAAAAAATGGGCGCCTGGTGACGTCAGCCGTAATGCTGAAACAACAATAACAGCTTCGATTTTATATGGGAAGTGTCCCCCACGTGACATCATGAACGTCAAGCTAGCGGCGGTTGCACTGAGAAGCGGCGAAGTTAAAACTCAACCCTATTTAAAAATAAAAAGCTAATGTCCCTCATTTAAATTATTTGTTTTATGTATCTATATGTGTGAGGAAGATTGTGTAGGTAAATATTTCAGGATAGTTCCATGGTTCTGAAGGAAATAGGATTAAAATTTTCCAGCCAGCGTTTTTGAGCTTAATTACAAAGTCACGGCCCTTTTCAGTGCAGCCGCCGCTTGCTTCGCCGCTAGCTTGACGTTCATGTGACATCAGCACTAAAATACCGTATACGGTATACAGTCTTTTACATTACCTTATTTCTGAATACCGTGATTACTATGGGCATATGAAAGCTCGCAGCCGATGTTGATTCACGATGTCGATGGGTGAGGGGGTTTTTATGCTGAGGCTATGGAGGGAAATAAATTTCATGTTCGAGTCATCAGCTAAGCGTATGTTTGGTTTTTCGTGGCCATAGGAAGATCTTCTTCTTTAAACTCCTTTTCCCTCATGGGACTGGGACATAGGGCGGAAACAATAGGAAGATTCGTAGTGTTTATTGTGTGCTGTTTGTGGGTGAGGGGTTGTATCTACTGGATGGAAGGCAATTTCTCTAACTCGTAGTGTAATATCACGAACTCGCCAAGTTTTTAACTTGTAAAAAGTGGCAAAATATTATATTTTAACATTTTTTACTGCACGTGCATTACCGGTGATAAGTTAGTTAGTGATCCGAGTGAATAAATTGAATGAAATTGATAAGGTGACCAGTTTTGTTTACACTCATGGTGGTTTTTTCGTGTTAATTTAGGGAAAAAATGTTGGATTTATGTGGTAATGAAATTAAAAGTGAATTTAAAATGGTTAAAAATTATTACGGAATAGTTATTAAAACATGAGTGCACGTACCACCACACAACATGAATAACAAAAATCTAACTTTTTCCTACACATTTTTCTGCTTTAATATTTTTAAAAATTATTCTTTAACAAGCTTTAATCACTTTAAATTCACTTTTAACTCAATAACCCCACAAATTCAACATTTTTGCCCTAAAATAACTCCACAAAACCACAGCGAATGTAAACAAAATTGGTCACCTTCACAATTAAACCATTAAAACATATTGGTTCACTCAATTTTTTGAAATTGTTTTAATTCAATCACTGAAACACTAGTCACTGGTAATCCAGGTGCAGAAAAAAGTGATAAAGTACAATATTTTACAACTTTTTATTGCAAAAATAAACTTAAAAACTTGGCTCCACTATGTTATTAAACGAGAAATATCCTCCATTCAAGCAAATGTAGGATCGGCACCGGCTGCTTCCAGGCCTGTAGCTACGATGGGTTTGCTGGAGGCCCAATCAGAACCTCAAATATGCAGCGTACTGCAAATTTAAGACATAATATGAACATGCAGCACGCTGCTTTGCTTGTCATTTTACCAGCCTCCGCTAATTGAAATACTTTTGATTGCAGCGTGCTGCATTCTCATCTCATGCCCTAATTTGCTGCACGCTCCCAATTTTGATGTTCTGATACGGCCTGCGGACGATATAGGCGAAGGGGTAGAGGCTATGGAGGGCAAGCATTGCAACTCCAATCCTTTAGCTATTAAGTTTATTATTATATGGGCATATGAAAATTCGTAGCCAAAGTCCGTTCACGATGTCTATGGGTGAGGAGATTTTTACCCAAAGGCTATGGAGGGAAATAAATTACATATCCTAGTTTTCAGCTAAAGCCGGCTCTAAACGATGCTATGAGCACTTTCCAACGTTGGAAGCGTTGATAGTAGAACGCATTGTGTGGCCGCTACTCGAACTACGAATGTCCAATGTCAAGCGTCCAACGATGGTGTTTGGACAGGTTCGGAGTGTTGTCACTAAAACGTTGGAAGCATTGATGCTGTATTTGCCGATACATTAATGTACTTAGTATGAAACTCTTCGTATCACATTTCAATTACCCTAACCCACTCAATTTAATTGAGTAACAACTAAAAGAAGAAGCTAGGGAAGTGAACAGAATTTGGAAGTGACGTTTATTTCAGTAGTGGCAAAGGAAGTAGAATGATTCTACACAAGGTCGATGAACCCACAGGTGAGTTACGAGAGCATACCGGCAAAATGAGTCTACGCAACGCCTGGAATTCCTCATTGTGACAGAAGACACAGACGATGTCCTTTTGGATTGCCGGAGATTAGCCGAGTAAACTGCTGCACTGTAACCTACAGCTAAAGGCACGGCTAAGAGCAGCGAACGTCTTAGACTATAATGGTACGATCGTTTGATCTATTGACTAAAGTGGAGGAGAAGCTAAATTTCTCAATCATAAGCTAAGGCGGAAATGAACAAAAAAGAAGTGAGTTGGGCTTAGAAGTACCAGTAGTATTATCAGGTAAATAAATGCTGATCCAGCTTTGCGACGCATATTAAGCTTAACATTCATTACGTTTTGGTAGAAAATTAGCCAGTCTTAAGAGAATTTCATGAGGCATCTTAAGCCCATCTTAAGATAATTGTAATTAGGCCTAATGACCCAACTAGTTGGTGATTTTAGTTAGGATTAGAATACGGTATAACCGACAGCCTTGAGCGTGTCGGCATCATAATGATTGCACCTTCCAACGCACGAAAATAGAAAGAATCCAATAAAATATTTGTGTAGAAATTAAAAATTAGTCTTAAAATCACGCCAAAGAAGTATAACTTCTAATGCGTGTACATAAGTACACACACCCACTGTTTTTATTTCGATATTTTCTTTATTATTTTTTTTTACACGTATATATTATTCGATATTCTGAGATCTTTTGTTTTATACTATTTGATTTTGTTTGCTATTTTGATATTTTTTTTCTTCTCCTTCACTTCTTTTAATTTCTTTAATACTTGTTTTTACACATATTATTTTCATCCCATAATAAATTTTGTTCTATAAATATTATATCTGCTACCCTTGCTTGTTTATATAATACTACTATACATTAATGTCAAGGACCGGCGATAATGCCACAAGAAGATATTGAAATGCCCGTGGAAGGGCCGAAAACAGGCACGTCAAATACCGACGCCGTTTCGGCGAAATTTAACTTTCCGGGCTTTTGGACTCATAGTCCGGTCTCCTGGTTTATACAGGCAGAGGCCCAATCCAAATCCAAGCTTTAGCCAGCTTTAGCTCTTTGTTGTCCACGTAAATACGTAATTCAGAACCTTTACAATTCTCTCCAAAATTCCAATACTCATCCTGCTAGTCACAGTTTTGCCAAAATCTTCCTAAGTTTTTTTCTTATTTCTTATTCTTCTATTAAAATCGTCTAAAGGCATAATAGCCCAGTTGTCAGAGACTTTGACCTTGCACAAAATGTGATCTCGCTGAAAATTGGTTTTTAGGTTTTTTTGGATGTAGAACACGATAAAAAAATCTTTGCTGCTCTAAAGTGTATGCTAATTTCACAATTTCAAAAAATTTTTTTTTATTTTTTTTTTTATTTTATTTTGTTTATACTCTTAACATATGACAGTCGTTTGCAGTGCAAATATATTCTTAATTCTAGAGTTTGGAATTCCAATCTTTTCCTTACAACTATAACAAATCATTTTATATAAATTTTCTTACTTTAATTTTTAATTATATTTTAATGTGTTGAGGAAAAGTATATAAAAAACCTCCTTAAGACCATACTACACTACTTATCCTAAACTTAAAACTAATCTACAACTAAACTTAATTAAGTAGGCAATTTTTAGTTGCCTAATTGCCGAATTATCGGATTTGTCGATGAGCCAAATTACACGGCCTATCACTTTCCCAGACTCACTTTCCAATCACTTCCAATAAACCGGTTTTTTAGACCAAGGGGCGCAGGGCCCTGCGCCCCCTTGTCTAAAAAACCGGTTTATTGGAAGTGATTGGAAAGTGAGTCTGGGAAAGTGATAGGCCGTGTAATTTGGCTCGATAATTGGCATTGATATTTAAAATTATTCTCTAGGTTTCCAACTATTTTCTCGACATATTTCATATTTGCTAGTGAGTGCAATCGAGTTGTTGAGAAGTACCATGGAAGGTTATATATCATTTTTAATAGTTTGTTCTGTGCTGTTTGTAATTTTTTTTTTATGTGTAACTGCACAATTTGCCCACACTGGGGCCCCATATAACAACATAGCTTGGAAAATTTGTCTATAGATTAAGACTTTGTTTTCCAAGCAAAGGGCAGATCTTCTGTTAATAAAGGGATAGAGTGTTCTTGTTAGTATGTTAATTTTGTTTATTGTATTTGAGATATGGGTGTTGAAAGTGAGGGTTTTGTCTAAGGTGACTCCCAAATATTTTACGCTATCTGCCCATTGAATTCTGTGCCCGTTCAGAGTTAGATATCTTGAAGGCAGTTTAGAACTTTTCCTTTTGCGTGTAAAATACATAGCTTGAGTTTTTTCGCAACTCAGTTTTATTTTCCATTTATTATAGTAATCTTTCAGGGTATTTAGGCTATCCTGTAAAGTCTCTGTAAGGTTCGAGGCCTCTTCAGCTGAGGTGTATATTGCGGTGTCATCTGCAAATATAGATGCATTGCAATTTCGTAGTTTTGGAAAATCGGCTGTGTAAATATTGTATAATGTGGGTCCAAGCACAGATCCTTGGGGAACACCTGCTACGATTTTATGGGGCTCAGAACACACATTTCCGATGTAAACTTGCAAGTATCTGTCAGTGAGGAAGCTATTAATTAGCAAATTTAAATAACTAGGGAAGTTAAATTTTAACATTTTGTATATTATTCCCTCGTGCCAAACTGTGTCGAAGGCTGACTGAACATCTAGCAGCACCAGACCAGTTGATTTTTTGTTAGATAAATTGGTTTTGATGTGCTTAGTAATTCGAGTGATCGCGTGGAGGGTGCAATGTTTAGCTCTGAAACCAAATTGTATGTCTGGAAGTAGTTTATGTTCTAGCAGAAATTTCTCAATCTTTGCTTTTATAATTTTTTCAAGTATCTTACCCATTATACACAACAGACTTATAGGTCTGTAGCTTGATGGATTATCTGATGGTTTTCCAGGTTTCGGTACTGGTATGGTTTTTGCAGTCTTCCAGGTGGATGGGAAATACTGTAGCCTAAAGCATGAATTAATTATATGGGTTAGATAAACCATGCCCGTGCGGGGTAGATATTTTATGCAACAGCTTGGAATACCATCTATGCCAGGCGCTTTTGAGTTTAGGAGGTTTCTAGTGAGTTTATTCACATCGATAACCTTAACCAAGGGTACGTCTTGGGTTATGGTATTAGATGCGAGGAACTTTTTAACAGTATTCTTAACTTCGGTTTCTGTTAAAGGGTCGCTGTAGTTTTGTGAAACTAAGTTATTCTCAGCAAATTTTGCTAGGAATAGCTCTGCTTTTTCCTTATTTCAAAAATTTGGTTTTTGCGTTTTATCTCGAAAAATAAATCTCTTTTCTTCTTCTCGGAGCTCTTTTCAGGGTTTGAATTACTGCCGGAGTATTCTTTGCTTTTGCTGTCCCCTTTGCTGTGCTTTGAAAAAGCTCAAATCGTTTTGCTTTGTGTTTTGCGTTGCTGTGATAAAATTGCTATTTGCATTTCATTACTGTGGCTTGCTGCGAAAGTTTTGAAGTTTTCAAAAAGCTTTTAAAACATACTTTTGTTATACATTGCTTCAAATGCTTTGCTGCCCCTCAAAGTGCTTCTGACTGCTGTAGCAATGATTTTCCAATAAATTTAAACATACTGCCGTGTAAAGGGCAATTGACTTGTCTGCAAAAAGCTCGCTTCGAGAAAAACGCGTTCAAAGTTTTCAAAATGCTTGAAACTGAAGCAAATAAAGTAAATGTTTGAAGAGATAACTTTTAGTTAAAAAGTGAATCCTCTCGGAAAGTTTTTTAAGGGATACATATAAATATTTTATATAAAAAAATGCATATACCGCCATTTTGCATATAGGTCATTTGTCCCTTACACGGCAGATATGACTGCAGGTGTTTATTTAAAAAAACAAAATAATATCGTACTTTATTTTCTAAATTAAATAGAACATAACTAAATTCTCAAAAATATATTAAAAAGTAACAAAAATATACATAAATAAATAAAAAATCTTCCTTTCATTCTTCACACTTCTTCCTCTTCTTCTTCTTCGAATAATGGTAAAGTGTTTATAGCGTTTTCCAGAAAAAATGAGTTTAATTTTATCAGTAAAATATCTTCAAGCACATCGGGCTTTAGTTGATTTCTTAAATCTGATAATATAAACTTTAGAGCAGAGAACGCTCTTTCCACAGAAACTTGTGTTGGAGGTATAGCAAAACATATATTTGCAAGGGCATATAACTCCGGATCCGAATGTTTCTTTGCTTTCCAATACTCCAGAACGTTCAGATCACTTCCGCAAAAAACTGGGGAATATTTTTGTAATTTTGTTTGCAGGTCCCAATTATTTTGAAAATTATTTGCAATCCCTTGTAGTAAAAAATTATTTAACATTTCATTTTCATCTCCATCATCATTTAAAGTTGTTACATCTCCTTGGCCCGTACAATTTTGTGGATTCTCTGCTCCATTTATATCAGGTGTTATTTTTTTTAATTGTTCCCACAATTTTAACAAAAAACGTATAGCTTTCAATTTATTTGTTGCACTTTGCAAATGATAGAACCGCGGGTCAAGAAATAAGGATGCGTTAAATCCTTCATTGTCCAAGAGCTTTCTTTCTCGCACTTCAAAAGAATTGCACAGTTTCTGTCCCATAGACTTTGTTAGAAATGCTTCTGGACTATTCTCGTGTTCTGCGGCGTCAACTATTTTTTTGGTCGCTAACTTGCATTTCAGCCAACTAGCATAAAAATCTCCATAGTGCAGTTGCTCTCCTTGAAATTTGATTATAGATCTCTGAAGCGGCGAGAACAATTTTACATACACTTCAATAAAAGTCCACAACGATTCATTTAATTGGAAGTTTTCGTCATCGTTTTCATTATTCACACTATGCACGTTAGCTAGAATACTTTTGGAGTTTTTAAGATCTTCTATCATTTTATATGTAGATCCCCATCTGGTAGCGCAATCCAATCCAGGTATTCTTAAATTTTTTATTTGGAATAACTCCTTGAAGCCATTGGAAGGCTTTTTAAGAAATTTCGTCAAGTTCCTGCACTGTAACAACTGATTTTTGATAGAGATCTCTTTGCTTAAATCAAGCGCACATAATTGACAAGTGTGTGCAGCACACCGACAATGTTGAAGAATACCAATTTGCAGAGCTGATTCGTCAAACTGTTCAAAACTATTTAAATTTTCTAAGTAAACTGCATTACGTTCTTCTGCATCGTTTTCCTCAGAGTCAGGATATGCTTGAACTTCACACAGAAGTTTCGAGGACTTGATCATATTAGACCCGTTGTCTGAAGTAACAGACACCACTTGCTGCAAAGATATCTCATAGATATTTAATGTGAGCAAAATTCTTGTTGCAAGATTTTTAGAAGTGCTCGCCCTACTTCCTTTTAGTTCTGTCATCGCTAGTAGTCTCGATTGAATTTTATCATATGCAATAAATTGTGCGCTAATTCCAAAAACTGTTCGCGATAATCTAGTAGCACTGTCAATCTTAATAGATATCAGCCTTCCTTTCATTTCAGATTTTATGGAATTTCGAATTTGGTCAGCCACAGTAGAAACCGTTTTTCTGGCATTTGCAGCATTCAAACGAAATTTTCTACCGTGAATAGCACTCAAACCATTACAAATAGGATCAATAATATTTCTGAAATTTGGTGAATTTAAAATATTAAAAGGTAGCCCATCTTCTGTTACAAGGCCTACGTAGGCTCTAAAAAGATCTTTTTTAGTGATATCTATTTTTACCATCCTTGTTTTTGGCATTTTTTTCACTAAACCAGAGGTGTGTGGAAAAGTTGCCACAAAAGCGGAGTCACCGGTGTTAGTAAAGGTAAAATTTATTTTATGCATCCTTTGCAAATGTTGCTTCATATTGTTGGTCCTATTACATTTCATTATTAACCCACACTGTTTACATTTAGCTCCCGTTTCGCCAATTTTTTCAAAATGTTCCCAAATAACACTTGCACAAACACGCATATCTATCAAACAGAAATAATAAAAAAAATAATAGAAATGACTTAAATTTTTTTCTTACTTGGTTCAGATTTCTTTTAACATACAATAACAATTTCCTTTTATTTAATACAAAAAAAAATACAAATTCGTTGTAATTAATTTCAAAACACCACTTATAATTAAATTTAAGCAAAATAAAAAGCCTACGTTAAACTTTGCACCCTTGCGCAGTAATTGCTAGCAGTCAAAGCATAAGAAAGGGCTGAAAGCTTTTAGCAGCCAAGCAAAAAGCTCTTTACAGCAAAAGAAATACTTTGAAAAGGGTGACAGTAAAGGAACTCGCAGCAAAATTATTCGAAGCTTTTGTAGTTTAATAGCATAGCAAAGCACAAATTTAAGAATTTTGGTTGCTGTTTGCTGTTGCTTTCAAACTCTGCTTTATATGTCTCTTCGCCTGCCCGTGTTCTCTGAGACTGCTGCATTGCTCGGTACGCAGCATTCCTACGTTCAGTTGCCAGCTTGCATTCATTATCGAACCAGTCGTTTCGATCTCTTCGACTTTAGGTGGAATTAGTAGTACCAATGACAATATTTTTAAGGCGGGTACAGCTCTCGTCGACACCCGGCATCTCGTCCCTAGGACTTAGGGCGAGTTCTTATGCATGACCGTAGTTGTTTCTGGTCATTTCATTGCATAGTGCAGTAGTGTTGGTTCAAGCCTGATCAGCAGATACAAAGCTTTTCAGAGTTGTAATGCGCTCTCGGAGCACCATACCAACAAGATAGGGATCCGAGTCGGAGTAGTCACCCCGGTACGTTCGTACCGTCATCAGACCCGAAAGGTGGCGGAGGTGTATCAACACATGGTCTATTTGGTTGCGAATGGCTCCATCAGGATATATCCAGGTGGCTTTATGGATATCTTTACGCATAAATCTAGTACTTGCAACGACCAAGTTCTAACTTGCTGCCATCTCTACAATTCGCTGTCCATTGCCATTAGTGCTTTCATGCTAGCTGTGGTTGCCGACATATTGTCTGTATATGGACTCCCGGCCTACTATGGTGTTCAGATAGCCCAGTATTATTTTTACATCATAGGTAGGTATTAAGTTTTCGTTAAACTAATTCGAAGAATTCTTCTTTGTCATCATCCAGGGACTTTTCTGTAGGTGCGTGGACGTTTATAAGGTTAATGTTCTTAAATATACCTCACACATGAAGGGTACATAGCCTTTCGTTGATTTCTTTAAAGCCGATAATGGTAAGCTTCATCCTTTTGCTGACCATAAAACCTACTCCGAGCACATGGTATTTTGTATGACAGCTTTAATATACGTCATACTCTGGTTTTTACAAAACACCATTCCCTGTCCATCTCATCTCCTGTATGGCGGTAATGTCAGCTTTATACCTTGACAAAGAATTGGCTAGATGTTGTGCAGCTCGACTTCTGCAAAGAGAATTCGTAAATCGTTTTGCTTTTGTCGCTGCCGTGGTCGTCGCCGTTGATTCCAGTATCGTGGTACTCGTTCCTTAATATCTATTTTTTCAGGGTGAGATTATTAGCCTCATGCCAACCTTACTTGGAAGGGACTAGCCCGATCATATTAGCCTATCCTCTCTCATAGAATAGTTACCAGTGGCCACCGCTAGAAGGTTATGATCGCACTTTTATCAGTCCGAAATAGTTGCCGCACGTGCATGTTATGATACATGCTTTCCCCCTATTCTTCCGATGAGTGACTGACTGATATTCTTCACTGCCTCTTATATTTACTGAAGGTAATCAAAATTCTCCGCTTTATAAAGTACATATTTATTTGTAAATTCATCTTGCATATTTGAAACAATGTACAAGAAACAGAGACTCTTCATCTGGTCGGTTTGCTATTTGCAAAGTATGTACGTTTCGTTCGACCCCTTTTTACCACTCTCAAGTTTACGATCGATGCTTATACTTATCACCCTATCTCCAAATACATTTTCCATATGCGATTTTAAATCTTTCCAGTTATAAATTCCTGGGACTCAACGAATAATTTAGTAGAACCCTTAAGTTAAATATCCATCTATCATATTCTTTTGCTTCCTATACAGAAGTCCTAACGTAAGTAACGAAGCCTCCACTTCTTCATTTGATTCTATTTCCGAACAAATCTCGGGATTTTTGTCGTCCAATCCTGAGTGTGAAATCATCGTTGCGGGTGATTTCAATGTTCACAATGTAAACTGGCTGACTTACTCAAATGGCACCAGTGCTTCTGGCGAGGACGTCGAGCTCTTTGCAGACACCAATAATTTACATCAAATTATGGATCATCCCACGAGAGTCCCTGATGTTGCTGATCAAGGAACCTATCTCCTTGATCTTTTTCTAACTTCTCATCCAGCGCTTTACTCTGTTGAAGTTGATTCACCTCTCGGCAATTCGGACCACTGCTTAGTTAGCGCTAGCTTCCCATTCAAATTTCCCACCCCTCCCAAACCAGTTAGAAGAACTGTATGGCATTATGGGAAGGCCAATTGGATGGGGCTTATTAATTTCTTCCAATCTACTGACTGGAACCTGTGTTTCCGAAACAAAAACGTCAACTCTGCCGCTATCCGTATCTCCAGGATCATACAAGCAGGAATGCATTTGTTCATTCCTCATACTACTAAATCTGTGAAGGCTAGGCCCAACAGATGGTTTAATCAGGAGTGTATGAATGCAATCAGAAATAAAGAAGCCGCCTTTCGAGCTTACAAGAGCTCCCCGAGTGAATCGCTCCGTGTAGAGTGTATAAAACTAAGAAATTCCTGTAAAGTCACCATCAGGAATGTCAAACATTCATTTGTAGTAAGTAAGTAAAGTAAACTCCTTAATGCAACCTCTGGTAGCAAGAACTTCTGGTCCTTGGTAAGCTCCATTAAGAAGAATTTCACTTCATCCACAACTCCTTCATTCATCCACGATAAGAAGGTGATAACAGACAGAAAATCCAAGGCCGATTTATTAGCATCTCTGTTTGCTTCAAATTCTTCTTTACCCCAAACTGATATGCTACCCCCGGTTCTCGAGCACAGCGCTCATTTAATGGACAGGGTTTTCTTCAGGACTCGCGAGGTGTACAGGTGCCTCAAGGAGCTCGATGTCAGCAACTCCACTGGACCCGATAATATACCCCCTATCGTCTTAAAACAATGCGCCTCACCTTTGGCTAAACCTCTGCGCAAACTTTTTGCCCTATCATACTCTTCCGGAGTTTATCCAGACTCATGGAAACTTGCCCATGTTCAGCCAATACCGAAAAAAGGTGACTCCAGCGATCCCTCCAACTACCGTCCAATAGCAGTTACTTCTATTCTCTCCAAAACCATGGAGACGATAATTAACAAAAAGCTTATGGGATATCTAGAATCCAACCAACTTATCAACGACAAACAATACGGCTTCCGTCAAAAAAGATCCACAGGTGATCTTTTAGTTTGCCTTACAGAACACCTCAGCCGAAGTTTGCATGGATCAGGTGAATCCAGTCTGGTTGCTTTGGATATCTCCAAGGCTTTTGATAGAGTATGGCACTCAGCCTTGTTAGCTAAACTCAAAGCTATTGGAATTGACTCGCTTCTGTATAAGTGGGTGGAGAGTTTCCTTTCCGGCCGTTCAATCAAGGTATTATTGAATGGCGTCAAATCTGAATCTCACCCCGTCTCTGCGGGGGTCCCCCGGGGGTCAATTTTATCACCGGCCCTTTTTCTCATCTTTATAAATGACCTACTTTCAATCCCCTTCAAACCACTTCTCAGTTTTGCTGACGACGGTACTCTACGTTACTCGTACAGCTTCGATACAAGACAGAGACGTGCCAGATCCTGTCTTGATGATCGTGAACTAATGTCCAAATCTATTAAAAATGACATTAAGCTAATTCTAGATTGGGGAAAGAAGAATCGTGTCGAATTCAACCCCGCCAAAACCAAGTACTGTCTTATCTCAAAAAAGAAGTTCAACACCTCACCATCCTTGACAGTGGATGACGTTGAACTAAAGGCCGACCCATCCCTACACATCTTAGGTGTGACATTAGCCAAAGACTTGCGTTGGAATGATCACATATTCCAAATCGCCAAACAAGCATCCCAGTGCTTGGGATTTCTTAAGAGGTGCAAGTTCCTCCTCCAGCCATCGGCCCGTGCTGTTATTTATAAATCCTACATTCGGCCTCTTCTCGAATATAACTCCCTCGTTTGGGGCGGCGCTCCAATAACCACCTTGGCATGGTTAGATAAGGTGCAAAAAAGGGCACTCAAATTAATTGATGACGACACCGCCTGCTCCACCATCGACCCCTTGAGCCACCGTAGGAATGTAGCAGCACTGACAAAATTTTATCGCTACTATCATAATGACTGTTCCTCCGAAATAAACGCTCTCCTGCCTACACGGCACTCTTATAACCGCAATACCAGATTAGCCCACTCGTCTCATTACCTCCACCTGCAACTTCCCCTTTCACGCACTCAACAAGATATGAATTCGTTTGTAAATAGAACAACTCGACTGTGGAATAATCTCTCGCAGTCGGTATTTCCGAGCTCCTACAACATCCAAGAGTTCAAACGCAGGGTTCATCACCACCTTCTTCAATACCCTCCCATACCCTTATAACCCCCCCCCCCCCTCCCTCGTACTAAGCTTACTGCTAGACATTGCACCATGACGTGACAAATGACATGACGGACTAGTAGTACAAAGGGTAACTCCTGAGCTTAGCACTGTCACATAAAAAAAAATGTAAATATTTTTATATACCATTCCATTCACAAACCGCTGCTATGTCCTCAGAACGATTTTAGTCGAGGGAAAACAGACAAAAACCTGAATTTTGGTGTGGACATTGATATTATTGTTCTAAAGAATATGTAAAAAATCCCGTTCGATTTGAGACCCGGAATTTTACGTGTGGTCAAAAATCATCAAAAGCGATTTTTCGCAAATATCTCAGTAATATACCTAATGGGAACACCAAGTAAAAAAACGCGCCTTGTACTCTACCTCGAAGGTGGGAGTGAAAAGGAGTGCACGATTCATGTGAAACATAATATTTAAAACCCTGTAAATCAAAATATCGTATCTAGGGGGATGGCAAAAGACCAGTTGGTCAAGGTGGGAAGACAATGTAAAGGCCGATGCCGGAAAACTGCTCAATTCAAGAAACTGGAGACAAGCTGCGGAGCAGAGAGACGTCTGGAGGAAGAAGCTGATGGAGGGCAAGGCTCGAATTGGGCTGTAGAGCCATCGAAGAAGAAGAAGAAGACATCAAAATATCTCAAAAACGTCGTCCTTTGCAATTTTTTAAAGCCATACAGGCGATTTCGTGCATGTCTGTGGCGGGAGCGTGCATACCTGTGGCGCGAGAGTGCACGTTCGGTGCTGTCCTTACAGTTTTCGGTATTATAACTCCCACATATGTATGTATATCTTCCTCCAAGTTGGCTTCGAAATCTGTAATAATTTTGCTTAAACATTTCCAAACCAGCCGTCATCAACATTTTGTCACTATTATCATGTACATTACGACCTCGAAATTCCCACTCCAAATTTCAGGAAAGAAATATCACTTACAATATCAATGATTAGATGCAAGTTCATCAAATAAGTTCATCTGATTTTACTTACAACTCAAAATACTCACTGTTTACAGTAATCACGATCTAAAATCGAATCATGTTAGTTTTCCCATACAAAGGTTTTGTCCAAATAGTACGGTCATCTTTATATTTTGCCATCACTTTCATTCTATAAGGAAGTCAAGCACGTATCTTATTACTGTTAGAGGTACACTTAGTCTTAAGTAGATATCTGAAGACCAACGCCGCCACTCCAACAATAGTTTTTGTCACGTTTCCACCTCATTTTCAAGATAAATCACCATCACGTTCACTATGCTCATTGAGCTACTAGAATGGAAATGTGGCCACAGATAACTTCAGGCAGAAGAACCTCTGATATTAGGGCCTATCAATATAACCTTTGTATCAAAACGTTTCAAAACCAAAGAGTGTATTAGTTTGTACTGATAGCTTTTCTACTCAAAGCAAACCCCTCTCGTTCACCTAACACGAAAATCGATTACATATATTTATAACCATAAAACTTCTAATATTTTCAGAAAAAGATCCCGAAGTTGTTATATCAACAAACCAGTACCTAACAGTAGAAAATTTAAAAAAATACACAAATTACACAGTATGGGTTTTGGCTTACACAAAAGTCGGGGATGGCGTTAAAACGAAACCTTTTTTCTGTCGGACCCATGAAGATGGTATATTGCTCGCAGAACTGCAAACAATAATAACCCTGATACAAAAATCTGATTGTCCACTTTATCTTTACAGTTCCTTCAGCACCTCAGGACATAAAAGCAATTCCAGCATCGAATACCAAAATCATAATATCCTGGCTGCCACCAGCAAACCCCAATGGAGAAATTGTAATTTATATTTTGCCATTTATCAAAAAACAAAAACAACAAAAGCAAAAAATAAAAGAATTTAATCAAAATTTATTTCTTTCCGATATCTAGACTGGATACACGTTCTATATGTCTGTCCTAGAGGGCGGCCGAGAGGAAGGAACCCACAAAAGGATCCTAGGACATCATGTTGAAATGCATGAAACCCAGCGACTGCAAGAAGGTGCGACATATCAGTTCTGGCTGACGGCATCCACAAAGATTGGCGAAGGAGAAAAAACCCAAGTGGTCACCGTTCCACCCAACAACAAGGTGCCAGCTCGCATAGTGTCCTTCAGTCAGAGAATTGTAACACCATGGAAGGAGAACCTGATATTGCCATGTCGAAAAGTTGGCTCACCAGCACCAGTCACCATATGGCGGCAGGATGGCCACTCAATGGAGACGAATTCACGCAAAACCATAGCCAAGAACGGGACACTCTTTATCAGAGACTGCCAGAGCATGGATGCTGGCAATTATACGTGTAGCGTCGAGAATACTTGGGGAAAGGACGAAATAATTTATCACGTCGTAATAAAAGTTCCACCGGATCCGCCAGATCTTACCGTGGTCAACACTTTCACCGACAGCCTGCATCTGGAGTGGGTCGACAATAAAAATGGCGGCAGTCCCATTCTGGGATATGTCATTAATTATAAGAGGGATAATGGTGACTGGGAGGAATTGCAAATCGACTCAAAGACCAACTCTCATCTGCTGAGCAATCTGTGGTGCGGCACCAGATATCAACTATATATAACGGCCTATAATAAAATCGGTACAGGCCTGCCATGCGACATCGTTAATTCCTTCACAAAAGGCAATTCCCCCGTTCAGCCCAAGCATTCGCAAATGATTACTAATAATTCCACTAGTGTGACGTGCTGGCTAGATTCCTGGGGTGACGGTGGATGTGGCATTCTTTATTTCGTTATTGAATGCCGAATGTATGGAAGGTAACGTGCAGGAATTCGCACATTTGTTCTCGTATTTTATGATTGACTGAAACTGTTTCATTATTATCTAGGTCACAGTGGAATGTAATTTCGAATCATATTCCACCCACGGAACGAATCTATACTGTCAGTGATCTCCTTCCGGGGACCAAGTATCAGGTAAGTAGTGATGCATAAAATCATGCATAAAATTATACTTGCTCTAGTTATTTCGGGGAGTAGTTAATAGCAATAATATATCTGGATGATTCTTTTTCATTATTTTTGTGTTGGTCCATGATCCTAATGAAATGTAATAAAAGAAACAAATTTCCTATATTTGTTTGACCGTATATTTTTTCCTTGAGTAATAGACTCCTGGACTCTGGGGACTAGATATTTCTGTATTTTGCTAGTCTGTCAAGAGATGTGTCACGCTTTACATGATTTGATATAACAACAACGAATTCAAACATTAGAAGAAATAATTAGGGGATATTGAACTTGGTTTGTTGCTTTGACACCAATTGAATTTAGATTAAAATAATATTTATATATAGTGTGATGATTTATGCGCCATCTGTCCGTTAAAAGCTGAATCAACGATTGTCGTTAACGACTGTGGTTGTTGTCTGAACTAATGATTTATGTACTAAACTAAAATTGGAACGCGCGATAAGTGAAGACAACTTCAAGCTTCTGGACGAAAAGAAAAGAACATACCACTAGGCTCGAGAAAAGGGACGAAGGTTCCAGAAGTTAGATAAAGGTGGAGCTGGGATATAAAAGCGACTTGCAGGCGCTGAGGGAATCAGTTTTGATTTAAGAGGCGATAAAAGTGTTTTTAAAGTGAGAACAGTGAAAAGTAGTGATTGAAAGTGAACTATAAAGCGATAGATAGAATTTAATAGTGCGAGATAGTAAATTAGAAGTGATTATAGCGAACTGTGAGAATTGTGTTTGTTGCTAAATTGTGTTTTGGTTTGTAATAAATAAATTTTGTGTGGATAATTAAAAAGTGTATTCCTTAATTAATCCTACGAATCCGTTAAGCCGTAGAAACGTAACAATTGGTGTCAGAAGTGGGATTAATTAAGAGATAAGTGAAATAAGTGAACTTGAACAATAATTGTGATTGGAATTTAAATTTTGTGCGTGAGAAATAAGGACTTCTTAATAAAATGGGTCGAAAGCTAGTGGATTTGGCACTGTAGAGTTAAAAAGAGAATTAAGTAAACGCTCGTTGTCAACGGTGGGGGCTAAAAATTCCCTAACCGCCCTGCTTCGAGAAGCTATGGTGAACGAAGGTAAGGATCCTGAAACCTACATGTTTGAAGGCGAGGTAGAAGCAGAGCCAGAAGAAGCGACAGTGAGTATGGCAGAACTTTTTAAGACATTGATGATGTTCTAGGAGTAGGTTTTATGGTTAGCAAAAGAATGAAGCCTACCATTATCGGCTTTAAAGCAATAAACGAAAGGCTATGCTCCCTTCGTGTGCGAGGTAAATTTAAGAACATCAGCCTCATAAACGTTCACGCACCTACAGAAGAGTCCCCGGATGATGATAAAGAAGAATTCTTCGAATTAGTTGAACGGGAACTTAATGCCTGCCCCAGGTATGATGTAAAAATCATACTGGGAGATCTGAACGCCAAAGTAGGCCGGGAGCCCATATACAGGCAATATGTCGGCAACCACAGTTTGCATGAAAACACTAATGACAATGGACAGCGAGTTGTAGAGATGGCAGCAAGTAAGAACTTGGTCGTTGCAAGTACTAGATTTGCGCGTAAAGATATCCATAAAGCCACCTGGGTATCTCCTGATGGAGCCACTCGCAACCAAATAGATCATGTGTTGATAGACCGCCGCCACCTTTCGGGTCTGATGACGGTACGAACGTACCGAGGTGCCAACTTCGACTCGGATCACTATCTTGTTGGTATGGTGCTCCGAGAGCGCATTACAACGCTGAAAAGCTTTGTATCCGCTGATCAGGCTCGAATCAACACAGCTGCACTACGCAATGAAATGGCCAGAAACAGCTACGGTCATGCATTAGAACTCGCCCTAAGTCCTGGGGATGAGATGCCGGGCGTTGAAGAGAACTGGACCCGCCTTAAAAATACTGTCATTAGTACTGCTGATTCCATCTTAGGCAGAAGTCGTAAAGATCGGAACGACTGGTTCGATAATGAATGCAAGCTGGCAACTGAACGTAAGAATGCAGCGTACCGAGCCATGCAGCAGTCTCAGAGAACACGGGCACGCGAAGAGAACTATAAAGAGCTCAGAAAAGAAGAAAAGAGAATTCACAGACGGAAAAAGGAAGCCTGGGAAAAAAATCTCGTCTGTGAGCTAGAACAGTACAGAGAACGACGGCCGCACCAGGCGCGGGAGTTCTACCAAAGAGTCCGCAGTATGACGCAATTCACACCACGTTGCACATACTGCAAGGACAAAGAAGGTAATCTGATCACCGATCCTAAAGGCATCTTGGAGCGATGGGAAGAGCACTTTCATGAATTGCTAAATGGCGAGCTAACTGAGGATTCGGAGGCTCCACCAATATCTGATGACAATGCTATGCTGCCGCCACCAAGCATAGAAGAAGTTAGCAGAGCCATCAGCCGGCTCAAAAACAACAAGGCCTCGGGTGCAGACGGCATCGCAGCGGAGCTGGTTAAATATGGAGGGCCTACATTACACCAAGCGATTCATGAATTAATTGTGCAAGTATGGGAGCAGGAAGTGATGCCAGAAGACTGGAGAAAAGGCATCCTCTGTCCGGTACACAAAAAAGGAGATATCACAGCGTGCACTAATTATCGCGGTATAACGTTGTTGAGTACCGTGTATAAGATATTCTCCGCTATCCTACAAAACAGGATGGCCCCATACGCCAGAAACATCATAGGCCATTACCAGTGTGGCTTCAGCCCAGGCAAATCAACGACTGATCAGATTTTCACCTTGAGGCAGGCTATGGAAAAATGTCTAGAGTTTCAAAACTCAATTCAACACCTCTTCATAGACTTTAAAGCCGCCTATGATAGCATAGCCAGGGTAGAACTCTACAAAGCCATGAGAGAATTCGGCATCCCCAACAAACTGACAAGACTATGTAGGTTGACCATGATCAATGTGTCAAGCCAAGTAAAGGTATCCGGAACACTGTCCAGACCAATCAACATCTATAATGGACTCCGACAAGGGGACGGTCTGGCCTGCCTCCTTTTCAACCTGGCGTTGGAGAAAGTGATCCGAGATTCGGGCGTGACATCAAGGGGTACAATCCTCCACAAGTCCACCCAATTACTGGCTTACGCAGACGACATTGACATCATTGGAAGAACAACAACAGCTGTACAAGAAGCTTTCACTCAGATTGAGCAAGCGGCAGGAAATCTGGGACTGCACATTAACGAAAGCAAAACAAAGTACATGGTGGCCTCGTCTGGAAGAACACCTAACATTGGTCCCACAATCAAGGTAGCGGAACACGAGTTTGACGTGGTAAAATCATTTACCTACCTTGGGTCAATAGTAGCAGCCGACAATAGCATGGAACCAGAAATACGCGCACGACTGCTAAAAGCCAACAAAGCCTAGTATAGTCTGTCAAGGCTCTTCAAATCCAAATATCTAACCATAACGTCTAAACTTTTACTATATAAGACGATGGTCTTACCCGTTCTCACATATGCATCCGAAACGTGGGTGCTTAGCAAAAAGCACTCAAACCTCTTGGGCGTGTTTGAGAGGAAAATACTTCGGAGGATTGTTGGCCCCGTATGTGACGAAGGACGATTCCGGAGACTCTACAATGACGAGATCTACGAGCGCTATCGCGACATAGATGTTGTGAAGAAAATAAAGCTCGGTAGGCTCCGGTGGGCAGGGCATCTAGCTCGTATGAGTGAAGATGAGCCTGCTCGGAAAGTTCTCTGCGGTAAGACCTATGGGGTGCGACAACGAGGGAGGCCCAACCTTCGCTGGAAGGATGGCGTGGACCAGGACGCTCAGAGTTTAGGGATGCCAAACTGGATGACATCGGCTCAGAATCGGGACCGGTGGAGAGAACAGTTGCGCGAGGCCAGGACCGGATCCCGGTTGTAGAGCCGTTAAAGAAGAAGAAGATGGTGATGAAAGAAGCGCAAGAACGGTCATCAGCAGAGTTGAAAGAAGCGCAAGAACGGTCATCAGCAGAGATGAAGGAAGCGACAACAGAGATGAAGGAAGTGCAAGATCGTTCGACAACAGAGATCAAGTCGGAAGTGTTGGCGTTAAAAGATGAACAGAAATTGTTAGCAGTAGCTCATGAACGCTCGTTAGCAGAACTCAAAGAGTCTATGGAAGAGCAGAAGAACCAGCTGGAGCAGAAAATCGAATCATTCTCACTTTCTGTCGACAACAAGCTAGATAACATGAAAGAAAATGTAAGGAATGATCTGGAAAATCTCGAATCTTCCATCAAGGCAAATGTGAGGAATGATCTGGAAAATCTCGAATCTTCCATCAAGGCAAATGTAAGGAATGATATGGATAATCTCGAATCTTCCATCAAGGCAAACGTAAGGAATGATCTAGGAAAACTCGAAATTGAACTAGAAACCGTCAGAGCCGATCTAGAAAGAGTAAAGATTCACCACCCAGCGACGGCATCTCATGAAGTCATCGGAGTTAGGAAACTACAGCCTCCAACTTTCGACGGGCAAAGCCCATGGCCTACTTATAAGCTTCAATTCGAAGAGCAGCTGCAGGCAATTTTTGGACTGAGGAGGAAAAAGCAACGGCCTTAACGTTGTCACTAAGGGGCACAGCAGCAGAAATATTGCAGTCAATACCAGCAGAACATCGCAACAGCTACGGGTTCTTAGTTCAAGCGCTGGAAATGCGTTACGGTGATCAGCACCTGCAAGAGGTTTATCGACTTCAACTTCGAAATAGACTTCAAAAGCCAGGAGAAACTTTACAACAACTATGCGCCGATATCGAGAGGTTAGTGCATTTGGCTTATCCTAGTTTCGGCCAAGACTACATCAACGAAGTAGCAAGAGAGGCTTTTCTTAACTCTTTTGCCGACCGAGATCTACAACAAGCAGCCAGATTGGCCGGAAAGAAGAATACCGCTGAAGTTTTGGCATATGCTCTGGCATACGAGGCAGCGAAGCAAGCATCAAGAAGTGCAGTCCGTCTCAGAGAGATCCACACAACAGAGGATATTTGCAACAGAATGAATGCAACGGAAGTACGCGGTCGACTCCGATGCTGGAACTGTAGTGAACCGGGTCATTTGCAAAGGAACTGCAGAAAGCGAAGGAGAGCAGAGTCTCCCGAAAATAGGAGTGGCGGCACTTGTTGTGAAAATGCGGACATCGGCAGAAAGGTGACCAGAGGGAGGCCGAAAACAATGACTCCGTGTCTCCCCGCAGACAGCAGCAGGGAAACGAATAAAGACTAACTCCATGGGGCGGGAGTTAGTCGGGGAAATCGAAGCCCCTGGTGTCATCATCATCACTATCAAACAACTGCAGCGTAGTGGCAACAGCCTGGTCATCGATGGAAAGATTGGAGCCGAAAAATGCATAATAACTGTAGACACTGGTGCTTCAAAATCTGTTATCCGGGCTGACATGGTCGGTAATAAATGGCTGAAGGACGCACGCCAATACAGACTGAAAACTGCCACAGGAGAGCCAGTACGATTACACGGGGAAATTATGTTGGATGTGGTTCTTGCTGATATTGGATTTTCACATTCGTTCCTGGTAGCTGATATAACAGACGAGTGTATTCTCGGTCTGGACTTTATGAAAGCACATAAAATTCTACTGGACATCGGAGAGGAAATACTGAGATATGACAACAAGGAGATCCCAATGGCCACAGGTTCCATTTGTTATTCGCAGCTGAAAGTCGTCGTTCGTGAAGATACCGTGCTTCCTCCGTGTGCTGAGAAATTGGTACGAGCGATAGTCGATGGTGATCCCGGGTGCTACCGATTTTACCTTATAGAACCAGAAAAAACGGAACAAAGCAAAAATATAGCAATTGGAAAATGTCTGGTGAGCATCGACGACAAGAAGGAGGTATTCGTGAGAGTGTTAAATACTAACGAACGAGAAGTACGATTGAAGAAGGATACGGTTTTGGGGAAAGGAGAACCGGCAGAACAGATTACATTAGTGGAGTGCGCTAACTTCGAAACGGTTCCAAAACCAAAGCCAAAGGCCACGAAATTAGTAAACACAGTGCTCTCAACTAGTTGTCTTGAACAAAAACAGTATCTCCAGGCAAGAAAATTAGTAGAGGATTTCAGTGATATCTTCGCCATGAGAGATGATGGCTTTGGGAAAACGAACATCGTTCAACACAGGATCAATACCAAAGATGCCCAGCCAATTAAACAACCGCCGAGAAGACTACCACTAGCCAAGCGGGAAGAGGCAGCCAATATGATTGAAGATATGAGAAGACTAGGCCTTATAGAGGAGTCGAAAAGCCCTTGGATGTCTCCCGTGGTTTTAGTCAGAAAGAAAGATGGCAGTACAAGGTTTTGCGTGGATTATCGGCGGTTAAATGACATCACTAAAAAGGACAGCTACCCATTACCTCGAATCCATGACACCTTGGATACTCTCTCTGGAGCTCAATGGTTTTCTACCTTGGATCTTAAGAGCGGCTACTGGCAAGTCGAAATTCGAAGTTCAGAGACCAAGTCAACTATCTCGGACATGTGGTTTCATCCAATGGAGTTCAAACAGATCCTGAGAAAATAACAGCGGTTAAGAATTGGCCCACACCGAAGGATAAACATGAACTTCGAAGCTTTTTGGGACTTGCCACCTATTATAGGCGTTTTGTCAGGCCGACATAGCTAAGGAATTACATAAACTGACAGAAAAAGGAAAACCATTTATCTAGACAGAAAAGTGCGAGGAAAGTTTCAAGACACTAAAACGAGGACTTTGCCAAGCGCCAATACTCACATACCCGAAGCCAGGCGAAAGATTCATATTGGACACAGACGCGAGTAATGTCGGGATTGGTGCAGTGCTATCACAAAACCTCGAAGGACAGGAAAAGGTCATAGCTTACTACAGTAGAGCGCTGTCAAAATCGGAGCGGAATTACTGTGTCACAAGAAGGGAACTATTGGCAATCGTGGACTCAACTAAACACTTCCACAAGTATCTCTATGGGCAAAACTTCATCCTTCGAATGGATCATGCAGCATTAAAATGGCTGATGCAATTCAAAAATCCTGAAGGACAAGTGGCAAGGTGGATCGAGAGACTTCAGTCCTACGACTTCAATATAGGCCACAGAAATGGAAGAAACCACGGAAATGCAGATGCACTCTCCCGGCGACCATGCGTACCAGACTGCAAACATTGTGGACGTATCGAGGAAAAGTGTCAAAGGACGACAGTCGAGCCAACGACCGAATGGGATGACCAGGGACTCCGAGACGCCCAACGCGACGACCCGGATATTTCTTCAATTCTCCATGTCAGAAGGGTTTTCTTAAGGGTTTTCTTCTTATCTTAATACTTCCTTTGTAATCACAACTTTTCACCTTAATAAAATTCGCAAAAATTATTTTTAAGTTTGTTTAGCCCCGAACGATTTCACTGACGTCACATAAAATTGACATTTCGGGAATACATTACCTTATATATGTATACCGTGAATCCGCGTAAATCCTTTCATTGTAATTGGGCCTTTACACTCTCTGGCGGAGTCGAATTTGGGAAACAGAGAAACGCGACATTCACAAAAAACCCCTACACGACAAGGAAGTCACTGTCTGGACCGGAGTGTACTCAACCCAGTCGGGAATATTGGAAGCCCTTACTTATGTATTTGATTACTTCAGTCCTGATTTGACACTGCAAAGGTAATCGGTTGCAATGTAATTAAATACAGAATCCACAACGTCCACAGCCAAAGTATACTACTTACATTTTGCATTACCTGGTAATGCAGAGGGTAATGCCTCTATGCTTGTCATTTATTTGTTCTGTTCTGTTATTTCTTCGTTCTTTTGATTCTTTCTCCTTTTTACCAGTAATGACCTATGTAAGGCCTTCCATGGCTATGACATTTCTATTACCGAGTTTCCATGGGAGTCGAGTTGAGTTGAGGTTGAGTTGAAATGACACTTCAACTCAAGACTCAACTCTATGCGTTTCCATGGCTGACTTTCCCGACTGGGAAACTACCATCGGATCATTTTTCTTCCAAGCTCGAGAAACCCTCGGTGGCGCACGCTATCGTTAGATGCTGTTGCACTTTGTTCATCCGAAAACGCGTGAAAAAGGTCTGACCTATTTTCAACAAGACGTCGCAAATTTACATATTTTATTGGAGGACCCAAGGCTTTGGTTCTGTGACAGGGGCCCGCTGTATCATAAAGATTGGACACCACTGACCACGCAGAAGACAGAAAAACGAAAAACATGTTTATCGTAAGGCATTGCAATGACCATCAACACATTTCAAAAATTGAATTCACAATGCCATTAAAATTACCATTAAACCTTAAATAACTGAAATTAATAATTTTGAACCAAAAATTGATATCTCTTTTGTTGTTTCGTGTTTTCTGCCATGCCGGGTAACGCCATAACTTGAGAACCACTTTACCGATTTCATTCATCTTTTTTTAAGTTTTTTAATACTTTGTAGAAGGTTCTTACGGAAAGAAACTAGTGGGATGTTGTGCCTAGAGACTAGCAACTAATTACGCATTTTCATGGTTTTCTTTCTGTTGAATAACACTTCAGACTGGATGACCATAAAAAATCAGGAAAATTATATTTTTTCACTTTTAATTAAGTAAATGTTTATGTTCTCCTGAGTATCATTATTAAATAATATAATTTAATGATAGATTCAAAACATGCTTCACTGAAGTAAAAAAAAATATATACATATATTTCACCATTGCACGGCCGAGAATTGAACATAGGATTCCAGCGCCTAAGCTCTAGGCTACCGATATATGTACTTTATTAGAAATCTCTTTTTTGTCGTTAAATATACTTCCGGTTGGAATTTCCAGACCATTTTCTCAGTTTAAGGTCTCTTAATCAAGAGCTACAATTTGAGATATGGCCCAAGTCTGTAACGACAGTACTTTCAGAGATGAAAGAAGGTCACAGACAGAAAGACGGACAGAGCCTCTGTATAAGCTTCTTTTTTTTGAAAAAGCTAAAAATTATGAAAATTGCGCATAACATTGGATAATTTCAGAAAACTAAACAAATAATATGTGTATGTCCATATGTTCGCAATAGACTTCTACACCGTGCAACCGATCTCCAAATGGCCGCAGAAATATGGTTGAATTTGCCAATTTTCTTCCGATTCCAATAAAAATGGGATCGTCGTTAGTGAAAATTTGGTATTACCTGATATCGTTCTACACCGCCTTTAAGATCAGTGGCAGCGTGCTTAAGTCGTAATGACACCCGAATGACAATACTGGCAGCAACGTATACGTCGGAAGTTCGCTGCATAGTCATGAATACGCTCAAGATGCCATGTCGTATGTTCGATTAGTTCATCACCTTCACGTACAATCCCCGTTGTCTAGAAATCTGACAAGAGTTATTTCACCTATCGATTGCCGGCACATCACCGCGCGTTGCCACACTTATGTACATAAGGTTGATTGAGCAGATAAAGTCAGATGAAATCGATGATGTGATATCAGCGGAAATTCCCGATGAAGAAGAAGGTCCAGGTTGAAGGAGTCTGATCGACCACCATCTACAGCACTGACCACGCTGATGACTTCACCCGAACGCTGCTATACCTATTCCGAAATGCCAAGATATTGGAATCATTCCTCAAAGAAATTTCAACGACGGAAACAACGAAAAAGAGTCAGGCTACCCACATGTATTTTCCATGTAGGTATTCGGTCGCATTAAAGATGCCAACGCGTTTCATGCGTCGCTTTCCTGCTTTTCTTTTATAACAATCGTATGACGCGTGTGACCGTCTCAATGAATGCGGCGCTTGCTTTGACTTCCAACGTTTTTTTATAATGTCAGTCTAAAATTTCTTAATTTATCGAGTGCTTTTTGAAAAATAGAATGCAATAAGCAGTGCTTATGTAATTAAAACTGTAGGGTATACTTGAATTCTTATGTGCATGAGCACAGTTGATTGCCATCCAAGCCCACCATGAAAAGCTGAAACTTGGAAACTTCACGCGTTGCATATGACGCGTCTACGCTTTTCATGCGTCATTGGGCCTGTTGGCATTTAAAAACATGTACTCCAAATCAATTGTTAATGCAACGCATGAAGGCGTTACACAGTCTATCCTAGCAAAGGCGACTGTTTTTATTTGCATTTGCTATTAGTCAACGTTCGTGACTCAACATCTCTCCAACATCTATTAACTGTTAATAGTGAATTGTGTGGCACATATGACAAGAGGAGCCTGCCAAATTTTGGGACTTCTGGAATATGACACTCATTGGGATAACACCATCTGAGATGCTGTGATTTCGTCAAATGCTTTTTACATTTCTTTCACATTTCTAAATTCCACAAATTCACAAAACGATCCCAACCAAATTTATTGAAATATCGACAAAACTAGGTCTGTCGGGTCAACTAGTTTTATGATATTCAAATGTACTTTTTAGCATTTTTTCCTTCTCGCCGATTATTAGACTACATAGAAGAGGGCGGTAAAAATAACTGGTTGGAAAGAAAAAGTAAGTGACAGAGAGGTGGCGTGGCAAGGTCTGCAGAAGTATATATCGCACTCTTAGAATGAAACTGACCTAACTCAAAAATTATAATTTGAGAGAAATGAACAAGAAAGTACAGTGTTCATGCATAGTTGAATAGTGCGATCAACAAAAGTGACCTATATATACGTGGTCCCCTTTTTTACACATAATTCGGCCTATTTCTCACCCTAGAGTTTTAGAGTTAGAGGGCTTTTTAAGGGTTAGTTTATATCAAATGAAGTTAAAGGAATTTTGAGTTAGGTCACTTTCATTCTAAGTGTGCGATATGTATGTAGCATTGGATAATGTTATACAAAAAAATTAGACTAAATTAGCCCTCAATATTCCTTAAAATGTGGGCTTTACTCTGTTGTTTGTCTATTAATATGAGTAAAAATATTCATCCATATTCGGCGTATCCGTTATGTTTTCAAAGCAGCCGGCTTTGGATAGATTTTGGATAGACGAACAGAAAATCGAGGAGGAAGGGTAAATAGTAACGGTTTAGCCGCTAGTGCGTTTCGAAATTTTTTTGGTAGATGTTTACATATCACCCTGTATTTTTGTGACCCTTTGACCTATTTTCATGAATAAGGTAGCATACGATTTCTTGTTCGTCTATCCAAAACCTATCCACAGCCCGCCGCTTTGTAAATTTAACGGTTACACCCTGTATTCATTTATAGACACAGTTATGCCAAGGTTAAAATATTAATAGTTGTTTAAGTAGACTGAGAAAGAGTTTAAGTAGTTTGAGATATATTCTGTTTAAGAAAAATATAGTATCAGTTTTAACCTATTTCCATTTCTGATATCCATATCTTTGATAAAATATATGTACTTCTTAACCATTGATTTTTTTAGGTTCGAGTAACAGCGCACAACAATGCTGGTTCAACAACAGCGATTTACAATTTCACAACTCTATCACCTCAGGGTGGTAAGATCAACAATTTCCATTTACCAACAAATACATTCAAAATACACCTTCTTTCCAGTAATATATAATCCGGACCATTCGACTCCAGTATCACACATGAGCGATAGTCCATTTTATGCTAATTTTAAAGTACTACTTCCAGTTTGCCTATCATTACTAATCCTTTTAGGATTAATTGCCGCTGTTTTGTTAATAAGAAAACGAAGTATATTATTGAAAAAATTATTAAGAAAAGACATTAAGAAATTTTTTTATTGCAGAACTCGATGGACAAAATCGTGTACCATCATCATCAATGTCAGAATCACCATCTTTAGCTAATTTACAAAATAAGCAAAATCGTGATCAACAATATTTGGCAATACGTTGTAATCCTGGTAATAGAAACAGCAATTCAAATGATTCGGGAAGTTTTAAAGCTGAAGGAAATGAATATATTGAAGACATTTGCCCATATGCAACATTTCAACTAAATAAGCAGACATATAGTGAGAGTTCGTACAGTGGTAATGTTTATAGTGGTCCTTATCATTCAGTTAGAGGGTCGTTTGTGTACCATGATGTTAAACCGGATAGCTATCACGTATGTTGAATACTTTTTGTAAATTAAAATAATTACTAATATTATATTTATATGTGGAACAGAGTAAAGAACCAGAATATACAAAAGTTCGACGAAAAGGTGGACGACTGAGGGATCCGCATTCTGAGAGTCAAGGTACTTTGTTAATTGGTCGGTTGTGTCTAGGCTTCCGGTAGATTTAATTAGTTAAATCGCGATTATTATGTTAAAAAGACAGAACTGTATTGAGAAGAAGCTCCGACCTTTCTTATACTCCCAATCACATTATTACACTTCACAACATACATTTAGGTTTCTGAGAGCTAAAGATTCTAGCTGCGAAAGGTATTGTTAAATGCCTGCGGAACAGACAAAAGGAAAGTTTATTGCTACAAAGCACAACCTTCTATATAGAAAGTCATGCTCATGCCATGTTCACACACACATGTAAGCAATTCGGTGGTCCGGGTGCAATATTCAGTTTCTGTCAAATCGTATGGAGAAGTGGATTTTAGAATTATTTTTTGTTATTGTTTAGTGAAATAATTATGTTAAAAGAAAGGTATTTAGTCGATATGCCTGACAACAATTGAATTAAAACGTTGGCATGGAAGTGATACCTAGAAATTAAGAAGTTTATTTCGATTTTAGTGTTTTTTAGTGTCTTACAGTGGAAACTATTATATTCATGTAAACCTCATGTGATTTGATTAAAGAAATTTAAAAAAATTGAGTGATTAAATGTGTTAACTGTAAAGGTGGCCACTTTGTTTACATTCGCGGTGGTTATCCCGTGTTTCATTAGAAAAAAATGTTGAGTTTTTCATGTTGTGCGGTGGTAAATAATAAAAATTACGTGCAGAAAAATGCTAAAGAAAGACCTAAAGTTATTGTTTTGATTGCCATTTAAATTGGGGCATATATGCATTTATGAAGGTTTTATCTGCATTGCACATTTTGCCGATTACTGCTATACCCACAGTCTAGAATGATTTTATATCCAAAATTAAATATTTATACATAAATGCACAAAATATGCCCCAATTCAAATGTCAAACAAAACAATAACCTTAGCACTTTGTTTCACATTTTCTGCACTTATATCTTAAATAATTACACCATAATGAAGATACTATGTACATATGTATTCACTTTAAAATCACTGCAAATTCGATTACTATTGTTGGCCCACTGTATCTAAAACACTAAATTTGACTAAAATTCATAATTTTTGGGTATTACTTCCATGCCAACGTTTTAATTTAATTGTTGTCAGGCATATCAACTAAATAACTTTCTTTTAACATAATTAGTTCACCGAACAAACAAAAAATAATAATTCAAATTCTCTCTCTCTTTCACAGCAATATGTAATTATTTTCATAAAGTTATTCGCGCCGAAATAATTTTACCGCGTTCGATTTGAGTATTTTCGTACATAACCTTGTTAGGTTTGACGTTTCAGCCGGACCACAAAATAATACACACACAACTGCCGTACATGGCTTTGTAGTATAGAAGGTTGTGTACAAAGCTATTCTAACGAGCCCACACATTCAATTCCTGCCTCACTGTATCGAAATTCCCCACTTCTTAGAAGCATGCTTTAGTTACACCTATACCCAAGTGCTCTTCTCCCACTACTCCTTCCAATTTCCGGCCTATTATTATATGTACTTTCATTTCTGGCTAAAATTCTCAAAAAACTAATAGCGACTCAAATCCTTGAGTTCTGTGAAAGTTTTCAATTTATAAATATATGGTAATGTGGTTTCCGAAAACATCTTAGTTGCGAAACTGCACTCCTTAAAGTTACAAATGATATCCTCAGCCCTCTTTACGAATATCATATTATTGTTGTTTATTGTTGCTTGACTGTTCAAAAGCTTTTGATAGTGTCAATCACTCTCCGATTCTGGAAAAACTTTCCTGTTAATTTCGCTGTCCACCGACTGTTAACTTATGAAGAAATCGTATCGGTGGAGGTAGCTAATTAGCCGCCAGGGCGTTTTGAAATTTTTTTGGTAGAGTTTTACATATCCCTGTATTTTTGTAGCCGTATAACCTATTTCGATAAATAAGGTACCAATGTAGGCAGAATAACTATCTATGATGGTATGGGCAAAAGTTCATGTAAGTTAAGTTCAATGGAAAGTTCCATCAAGCTCGTTCGAATTGTTTACCCATTTCATCGTCCTTTCACTCCTTCTTTGGGTTTCCTAGGTTTCATCAAGTTTTCGTTCGTTGGCTTTTTGGCCGTGCGAAAAGGGGTGTTGCCATGATTCGATTGAGTTTTGCTGCTACCGGCTCTCTCGCGCCATAAGATACTGGTCTGTAGAGCCAGTAAACTGGTGTGGTGACTATGTATAGTGACAACTTCAACTAGAACTCGGTGCACCGCGTTTCACCCATAAACCCGTAGTATGGCGTGCGCCAAACCAATTGGGAATCTCAAAATCGCATTTTCCAAGAGCAGTGAGAGTCCCAAATCCAACCACGAAAATACATTCGAAAAGAAAAGTGTTACTCTGTTCGTTCAAACCCACTGACATATAGTAATGTACTGCTGATTGGCAACGCTGAATGGCACCATTTTTCTCCAGAAATATAAAACCTTTTTCATGTAAAAAAAAAAATATCAAAATAGCAAACAAAATCAAATAGTATAAAACAAAAGATCTCAGAATATCGAATAATATATATACGTGTAAAAAAAAAATAATAAAGAAAATATCGAAATAAAAACAGTGGGTGTGTGTACTTATGTACACGCATTAGAAGTTATACTTCTTTGGCGTGATTTTAAGACTAATTTTTAATTTCTACACAAATATTTTATTGGATTCTTTCTATTTTCGTGCGTTGGAAGGTGCAATCATTATGATGCCGACACGCTCAAGGCTGTCGGTTATACCGTATTCTAATACTAACTAAAATCACCAACTAGTTGGGTCATTAGGCCTAATTACAATTATCTTAAGATGGGCTTAAGATGCCTCATGAAATTCTCTTAAGACTGGCTAATTTTCTACCAAAACGTAATGAATGTTAAGCTTAATATGCGTCGCAAAGCTGGATCAGCATTTATTTACCTGATAATAGGCCCAACTCACTTCTTTTTTGTTCATTTCCGCCTTAGCTTCTGATTGAGAAATTTAGCTTCTCCCCCACTTTAGTCAGTAGATCAAACGATCGTACCATTATTGTCTAAGACGTTCGCTGCTCTTAGCCGTGCCTTTAGCTGTAGGTTACAGTGCAGCAGTTTACTCGGCTAATCTCCGGCAATCCAAAAGGACATCGTCTGTGTCTTCTGTCACAATGAGGAATTCCAGGCGTTGCGTAGACTCATTTTGCCGGTATGCTCTCGTAACTCACCTGTGGGTTCATCGACCTTGTGTAGAATCATTCTACTTCCTTCGCCACTACTGAAATAAACGTCACTTCCAAATTCTGTTCACTTCCCTAGCTTCTTCTTTTAGTTGTTACTCAATTAAATTGAGTGGGTTAGGGTAATTGAAATGTGATACGAAGAGTTTCATACTAAGTACATTAATGTATCGGCAAATACAGCATCAACGCTTCCAACGTTTTAGTGACAACACTCCGAACCTGTCCAAACACCATCGTTGGACGCTTGACATTGGACATTCGTAGTTCGAGTAGCGGCCACACAATGCGTTCTACTATCAACGCTTCCAACGTTGGAAAGTGCTCATAGCATCGTTTAGAGCCGGCTTTAGCTGAAAACTAGGATATTTAATTTATTTCCCTCCATAGCCTCAGCATAAAAACCCCCTCACCCATCGACATCGTGAATCAACATCGGCTGCGAGCTTTCATATGCCCATAGTAATCATGAACGTCAAAGTAGCGGCGAAGCTAGCGGCGGTTGCACTGAAAAGCGGCGAAGTTAAAACTCAACTCTATTTAAAAATAAAAAGCTAATGTCCCTCATTTAAATTATTTGTTTTATGTATCTGTATGTGTGAGGAAGATCGTGTAAATATTTCAGGATAGTTCCATGGTTCTGAAGGAAATAGTATTAACTTTTTCCAGCCAGCGTTTTTGAGCTTAATTACAAAGTCCAAAAAAAAAATTAGTTTTTATCAAATAAAAAGCTAATGTCCCTCATTTAAATTATTTGTTTTATGTATCTGTATATGTGAGGAAGATCGTGTAAAAATTTCAGGATAGTTCCATGGTTCTGAAGGAAATAGTATTAACTTTTTCCAGCCAGCGTTTTTGAGCTTAATTACAAAGTCCAAAAAAAAATTAGTTTTTATTAAATAAAAAGCTAATGTCCCTCATTTAAATTATTTGTTTTATGTATCTGTATGTGTGAGGAAGATTGTGTAAAAATTTCAGGATAGTTCCATGGTTCTGAAGGAAATAGTATTAACTTTTTCCAGCCAGCGTTTTTGAGCTTAATTACAAAGTCAAAAAAAAAAAAAATTAGTTTTTATCAAATAAAAAGCTAATGTCCCTCATTTAAATTATTTGTTTTATGTATCTGTATATGTGAGGAAGATCGTGTAAAAATTTCAGGATAGTTCCATGGTTCTGAAGGAAATAGTATTAACTTTTTCCAGCCAGCGTTTTTGAGCTTAATTACAAAGTCCAAAAAAAAAATTAGTTTTTATCAAATAAAAAGCTAATGTCCCTCATTTAAATTATTTGTTTTATGTATCTGTATGTGTGAGGAAGATTGTGTAAAAATTTCAGGATAGTTGCATGGTTCTGAAGGAAATAGGATTAAATTTTTCCAGCGTAACCACTGTAAAATAGAGCGAAAATTATGTTTTCTTTTTTATTGCGACTCAATGTAGAAAAGAAATTTTTTAAGGCCCTTATGCACCGCTTCCTCTCCTCTTTTCTGTTTGCCTTTTTTAATCATTCGCTTTTCGCACTTGTTGCATAAGTTAGTATTTTAGCGTTGTTGTCTGTTCATGTCGATAAGTGTTTCTTCTAATGTGTGTATAAGTGTATTCGTAGCGTCGAAAAATTAATAACAATTATATATTATTTTATTAAACATGCCTTTTGAATCGCCAATAAAGTCTTGTGAAGATATTTGTGAATTTATTTTAGAAAAATTTAAATCTAAAAAGGAAATTGTTGACTTTTTAAATAAACTTTTGAGTTCTGGTAGAGATAGTCCTGAAATACGAGAATTTTGTCAATCGCTTTATAATATTAAGACAGTGAAAGTCATTAAAGCAAAAGAAAAAGGAACATTTTTAAAAATAAAAAACAATATTCAGAAAATAAACACTATTATTGAGCAAAATTTCAAAAATATATTTAATGTATGCATAGGTTCTGGTTTAAAAAATTTTCATAATAATTGCTTTCTTAATTGCTCTTTACAAGCACTATTTCATCTTCCAGTTTTTGCAAACTGGATTTGCAGTGAGCAGTGTAAAAATGATTGTACATGTGTAAGGTGTGATACAAGTATATTATATAAGTTGACACAATATAATAGTAAAGAAGCCATAAGTCCTATAAATATTATAAATAAAATAAATATAATTTGCCCTTCAATGAATAAAGGAAATCAAGAAGATGCCGTCGAATTTTTGTTGGGTTTCTTAACAAAAATAAACTCTGAATATTTAGAAAGACACAAAAGCAGTGAAAAAAGAAGTTTAGATATATACGAAAGAACACCCATAGAAAACATTTTTGATACGTGTTATAAATCTGAATTAAAATGTTCAATCTGCCAATATAGCAGCATCATTATTAATAAAATAAATATTTTAACTATTTCTAATTTAAATGAAATAAGTTCCTTGGAACAAGGACTAAATAATTATTTTAGTACTAGTCCGATTGAATATTTTAAATGTACTACGTGTGAAGGACAAGAAGCATCATTATTGACAAGTTTACAAGTGCCTCCAAAAGCTCTTATCATAAGTTTCAAAAGATTTTGTAGTTTATTTGATAAAAAAACTAAAATCTGCAGTTTGTATAAGATAGAAAAACATATAAAATTCGAGTTAGAATTAAACTTAAATAAATACTTATCACCAGATGATCACGTAACAACTAATTATATATATAACTTAAAATCAATAATATCACATATTGGTTCATCTAAAGACATAGGGCATTATGTAACCATCGGTCAAGGACCTGGAGAGAATTTTTATTTATTTAATGATGCTAGTGTTGAAGAAATAAGTGTTACAAATTTATTAAGTACAAATGCATACGTCCTAATTTATGAGTTAAAATGTGACTCAAATTTGAATATATTAGATAAAAATACAGAATTGAAGAAATCACCAACATTATCAGTAGGTAGTCCACCTCAGTTCGAAAAACATTCTGCTGTATTAAATATTTCTAAAGGTGATGTTTCTAAACAGTTAAAAACAAATTATAATGAAAATAAAATTGAACAGATGAACTATGAAAGAAACATAAATTATAATCAAATAATTCAAAAAGAAAATTGTACAAATAATTTACGAGAATGCAAAAAAAAAATTGTAAATCGAAAAGGTCCGTGGCATGAAATGCAACATTTTATTTTGTCTAAAGAATTTTTCAATCTTCATCATGATGAACAGAAAGAAAAACTGCAAGGTCATTGGACAGATGATTTTAATACCGCTTTTGCAAAAAAATATCCGAAGTGTGTCCTATCTATAGCTGAACATCGTATAAACAATAATTTATATTTTTCAAATAACAGTTTTTTGTGTTACGCATTTTGTTTGCATAGGGAACTTGAAAAAAATAAAACAAAATCTTGTGTAAACTTCAAGTTTATTATTGAAGGTCCTTTAAAAAAGCCTTATTTTGATAAAACAGTTCTTGTTTTTATTGATAAACAAGAAATATATCATGGAGGCGGAAGATATAGAAGATTCATCGCTCATAGGGAAAGGGATAATTTAAGAAATTATATCTTACAAAAAGGACCGACCGCTGTAAAGCTTGAAAAATTGAAATCTGCAAGTGAAAATAATATTATTTCCTTAAAAGCAGGTAACTTGAATTACACTCCAAGCTCACAAATTTTAAGGCAAATAAAGTTTGAAGAGTCCCAAAGAGGTGATCTTAGTAGCGATTTTATTAAATTTTTAATACTGTTAAAACAAAAATATGACGAGGAAATAATAGGCACAAAAATCAAGGGCTACATTCAAGAATTAGGATTTTTTCCTATAAATATAATTCTCTATTCAGAATTGCAATTAATGTACTTCTTATGTCAAAAGAAAAAAAATAGGTGTTTATACTTTGACGCAACAGGCTCGATAATAGCAATTCCACCTTATTTAAAGCACAGTCCACCTATCTTTTATTATTCCATGGTAATGCAAGGTTGGGATAATGTTACACCTTTTCCAGTTGCAGAATTTATTTCGAATAAGCACGATGTAATTGCTATAAGGCATTTTACTGATGTTTTTTATAATAGTCTAAAAGAATTGTCCAATAAAAGAGTGATCAAAATTGAAACAGATTTCAGTCTTGCTTTACTACAATCTATATGCTTAACATTTAATGAAAAAACTTTATATGACTTTATGCGCTTTTTATATATAATAATTGAAAAAAAGAAAGAAGAAATATCAAATGTAACTATTTTACATATTTGTAGTTCGCATTTTATAAAAACCGTTTCTTTAAAACTTTTGAAATGTTATCCGGACAAACATAAACAAATTGATGAAAGAAATCTAGCATTAAGATTAGTAGCACATATGGTGCATTGTAGAAATTTGGAAGAAGCTGATCAATATTTAGTAATAATTGTACGTGTTTTTGGATTGCAATATAAAACTGTTGATTTTGAAGGATTAATAGATTATATCTCTGATTTAAAATTGCAATATACCATTGAAGGTTGTAATGATGAAAATGAAGGCAACGAACTATTAAAAGAAAAAAACATTTGTTTTGATTCTGAAAAAAATATGTCACCTTATTACTATCATTTTAAAAGTAGAATGACAGAGATTAAAAACAAAAGCCGTTTAACTGATAAAAATAATAAATTTTACAATGAGAAATTCATCAGCTATTTATTTGATTTTATATTTGTTTATTTTCCTCTATGGTCAGCAACTCTTATTCATTACTTAGGAAAGAGAAGAGATAGCAATGTTTACGTAGAAAATCATTTCAATATACAAAAAAATAAATTATTTCAAAACAAAAATATTAAAATACCTAGATTTATATTAAGAAATCAAGAATACATCAAAGGACGATTAGTTGAAAGGGAATTTAATTTAAATTCATCTAATGTACAAAAAAGGAAAAAGAGAAATCGTAAGGATGTTACCGAAAATTGGAGAAATCTGAAAGGGAAATTTAGTCGTCATTTTAAGATGCTAAAATTTGATGATGCTATAAATCAGGAAAAATTAAAAGAAGTTTATATGAATACTTACAGGATAAATAAAGTTTCTGACAGTGAAGGTGAAAATATTGATTTTGAAAAAAATTATGAAAAAAATATGACTGCTGAAAATTGCAAAATTAATATAAAGGCTGAAAAAAAATCGCAACAAATATTGAATTTGAAGAAAAAAAAACTATTTTCGCCACAAAAATATAACTTAAAAAATAAAATGTACAACAAAAAATATTGGGAAAGTAAAAATAAAATGAAAAAAGCAGTTGAGTTTAAACGAAAAAGAGAATTATCCACTGAAACAATAAAAAAAGATACAAACCTAAATTTAAAGAATAAAAGTGACAAATTAGAAGTAACGAATGTTAAGAAAGTACTAAAGAAGCCAAGTCATATATGTTACATTTATGACAATTTTTTTAATCATCGTTTCGATTATCCACCAGTGCCTTATCCAAATGTTGAAGGAATGATAAACAATATCATCCTAACACATTCTGATTTTAAACGTTTGCAACCGTACAAAGGTATTTATGAGTGGATGAATGATGATATTATAAATTCTTTTTTCAGTTTGATGCCAAATATTGGGCAAAAAAAGAGAAAATTGATAATAAGTTGCCTCAATAATTGTTTTACTCAATCAATAAAAGACAATACTACGTCTATAGCACAAGTCAATATGGCTCGCAAACAAAAAATAATTAACAGTGACTTAATCCTGATACCTATTGCCAAGGATGGTCATTGGTCATTAATTTTGTACATCCCACCCTTAAAAATAATGGTATACTTCGACTCTATGCAAGTCACTCTTCCAACGGAAATTATAAATGGTATTTTAACTGTTTGGAAAATTATAGATTCTAGCTTCGAAGCTAAAGACTTTAAAATTTATACTCCTACAGATATAACTTCACAAAAATTACTTTCTAGAGTTGATGATGTGCAAGGAGGGAATTGTGGAGTACACATTTGCGCTTGGGCCTACATGATAGCTTCTGGCAATGTCATACAATTTAAAGAAGACAATATGGATATAGTAAGAATAAGCATAGCAAATATACTGTACTCAGCAATGGAAAAAGTACCTGAGACTAACCAAAATATTAATTCATTAAAACAACAAAATATTAAAAATGATGATGATCCGTTAATATGTTATGAAATTGATGATGGTACTGAAATTCCAAATAGAATACCTATAATAAATTTCATGCCAAATATTAACGTTATTAAAGATAAACCTCCTATGCAATATGCCACTACATTTAATTTTATCAAAGTTTTATATTTTATACTAGTCACAGAAAAGAAATATTTAAGACATTAAAGAAATATATTTATTTTATAATACCTACTAATATATAAAAAAATTGTTAATTGCAATAATATACAAAACCAAAACGTCCTGCTTTAAAATAAGCGTATTTAATTGTAAGTGCATATATGTAATATTTAAAAAGATTATATTTTACAATTAATAATATCTACATTAACTTATTATTTCACTTTAATTCGTTTATAAAATTATTCACTCCTTCTTTGAAATAAATGTTTTTATTTATAGTAAAATTTTCGTTCTATTTTATAATTAGCCCAGTCACTTTATACAAAAAAGGGCCAAACCTCTGAATAAATGCAACTGGAGATTTATCAGCGGGATTCTCTTTATTCTGGGCTCCCAAATTATTTCTCGTATAGGACATTTTTATGAAGTTTTTTCTCCCGAACAATCTTTACTTAGCCAAAAATTGCATAAAACCGATATTTTACGAGATTTTTGAGAAAAACTGATTTTCGTGACCTTTGACCTTCCATAACTCGAGTAGCCGGTCAGTTGGCTTTATGGACTTTTGGGAAATTATTTGTGAGCCCAAAATAAAGAGAATCCCGCTGATAAATCTCCAGTTGCATTTTTTCAGAGGTTCATGTTTAAAGTGACTGGGCTAAATTACGCTCGAAGACAAATTAAATCGTATATCGCTCAGAACCATGGAATTATCCTGAAATTTTACACAATCTTCCTCACACATACAGACACATAAAACAAATAATTTTAATGAGGGACATTAGCTTTTTATTTGATAAAAACTAATTTTTTTTTGGACTTTGTAATTAAGCTCAAAAACGCTGGCTGGAAAAAGTTAATACTATTTCCTTCAGAACCATGGAACTATCCTGAAATTTTTACACGATCTTCCTCACATATACAGATACATAAAACAAATAATTTAAATGAGGGTCATTAGCTTTTTATTTGATAAAAACTAATTTTTTTTTTGGACTTTGTAATTAAGCTCAAAAACGCTGGCTGGAAAAAGTTAATACTATTTCCTTCAGAACCATGGAACTATCCTGAAATTTTTACACAATCTTCCTCACACATACAGACACATAAAACAAATAATTTTAATGAGGGACATTAGCTTTTTATTTGATAAAAACTAATTTTTTTTTGGACTTTGTAATTAAGCTCAAAAACGCTGGCTGGAAAAAGTTAATACTATTTCCTTCAGAACCATGGAACTATCCTGAAATTTTTACACAATCTTCCTCGCACATACAGACACATAAAACAAATAATTTTAATGAGGGACATTAGCTTTTTATTTGATAAAAACTAATTTTTTTTTGGACTTTGTAATTAAGCTCAAAAACGCTGGCTGGAAAAAGTTAATACTATTTCCTTCAGAACCATGGAACTATCCTGAAATTTTTACACAATCTTCCTCACACATACAGACACATAAAACAAATAATTTTAATGAGGGACATTAGCTTTTTATTTGATAAAAACTAATTTTTTTTTTGGACTTTGTAATTAAGCTCAAAAACGCTGGCTGGAAAAAGTTAATACTATTTCCTTCAGAACCATGGAACTATCCTGAAATTTTTACACAATCTTCCTCACACATACAGACACATAAAACAAATAATTTAAATGAGGGACATTAGCTTTTTATTTGATAAAAACTAATTTTTTTTTGGACTTTGTAATTAAGCTCAAAAACGCTGGCTGGAAAAAGTTAATACTATTTCCTTCAGAACCATGGAACTATCCTGAAATTTTTACACAATCTTCCTCACACATACAGACACATAAAACAAATAATTTTAATGAAGGACATTAGCTTTTTATTTGATAAAAACTAATTTTTTTTTGGACTTTGTAATTAAGCTCAAAAACGCTGGCTGGAAAAAGTTAATACTATTTCCTTCAGAACCATGGAACTATCCTGAAATTTTTACACAATCTTCCTCACACATACAGACACATAAAACAAATAATTTTAATGAGGGACATTAGCTTTTTATTTTTAAATAGAGTTGAGTTTTAACTTCGCCGCTTTTCAGTGCAACCGCCGCTAGCTTCGCCGCTACCTTGACGTTCATTAGTAATCACGGTATTCAGAAATAAGGTAATGTAAAAGACTGTATACCGTATACGGTATTTTAGTGCTGATGTCACGTGGGGGACACTTCCCATATAAAATCGAAGCTGTTATTGTTGTTTCAGCATTACGGCTGACGTCACCAGGCGCCCATTTTTTACGGTATTCGAAGCTGCCGTCGCTTTTACATTACCTTCGTTTTCTGTATACCGTGCATAATAATGATAATCCCAGTGCGCATGAAGAATGGAAGTTGAAATGTTTGCCCTCCATTGCCTCCACCCCTTCCCCCATATCCTCCGTTGCGTTGCGTTGCGAATTCGTCAAAATTCACTCTCATAATATTTTTCAAAACGCAAGTATAACTTCAATAATTTCTTCGAATTTAGGCGAAAATAAGTGATAAGATGTCTGTTATAATTAATAGAAATTAATTTCCATCACTCATTTTTATTTATTAGCAGTTTTTTTCATTAAATAAATGTATTTATTCCGAAACTGTGACAGTTATTTTCCCTGTTTAACGGACTTTTTAAAATAGCTCAAGAAGAGTGAGGCAGAAGAACGAAAACTATACCTGTCTATTTTTTTCTTATTATGTTTACATCGCTGACATGCGCTGACGATTACAGTTCATAGGAATTTAACGTGGGAGCGAGTCATCAATAGTTTTTGGTGACACTTTTTTGTATGGGATTTTGCTTATTTAGCAGTCCATTACTATATGTCAGTGTTCAAACCCCAAATCACCTGCTCATTTATATTCCCAATGAGTGAAATTATACGGCCACTCACTTGGGACTCACGTCAAACCTGTCTGTGTAAAATTTGAGTATTACACGGTGCATTTAAATTTCTGCCTCTTTTCCGTGTAACAATTCTATTTTCTATGTGGTTGTGCACAAAACAACAAAAATTCTTATAATTATCGCAGTCCCAGCACTGACATATAGTAATGGACTGCTGATTGACGATGCTGAATGGCACCATTTTTCTCCAGAAATAGAAAACTTTTTTTATGCAAACAAAAAATTTTTCTTCGAATTTAGGAGAAAATAAGTGATAAGATGTTTGTTATAATTAACGGAAATAAATTTCCATCACTCATTTTTATTTATTAGCAGTTTTTTCATTAAATAAATGTATTTATTCCAAAATCGTGACGGTTATTTCCCTTGTTTAACGAAGTTTTCAAAATAGCTCAAGAGTGAGACAGAACAACGAAAACTATACCTGTCTATTTTTTTCTAATTATGTTTATATCGCTGACATGCGCTGACGATTACAGTTCATTGGGATTTAACGTGGGAGCGAGGCAGGAATAGTTTTTGGTGCCATTTTTTTGTATGGGATTTTGCTCATTTAGCAGTCCATTACTATATGTCAGTGAGTCCCAGCGAAGAAAGTTATGCTTGTGTTAGTGTAAATTGCTGTGAGACCGAAATTTTTCTTGGATTCACAAGTGAGACCAACACATGCACTTCCCTGCGCCCCCTTGTCTAAAAAACCGGTTTATTGGAAGTGATTGGAAAGTGAGTCTGGGAAAGTGATAGGTCGTGTAATTTGGCTCAATCACCATTCAATGGTCTCACTGCCACTCTTGTTGTGGTCAGATGCTATGGGGTAGTGTTGTTGCACGCAAACGAAATTCGAAGGGGAAATTACAATACATGTGTGTTTGTTTTTTGTCCATACCAAGCCCTCTCAACTACAGGCCTTGCTGTAAATCTTGGCACTAACACAACTAAGCGCAAACTTAGTCTGAAATTTTGTTGAGCAAAGTAGGCAAGTGGTGGGATTTTTGACATTATGTATGGAATAACATCCATAACAATAACTTTTTTTAAAGATTTCTCCTTTTTAGATGAATAAGTAATTCTGAATTTATTTATTAAAAAAATCAGTAAGGGGGCGTTCAAGTATTACGTAACGCAATTTTTGAAAATTTTTGACCCCCCCTCCCCCCTGTAACGCGCCGGAACGTTTTTCTGTACCCCCCCCCCTCCCTAAACGTTACGTAACACCCAACACTTTTACCTGAAAGTGACAATTATATGACGCAAAGTACCAGAAAGCCGCTAAAATAGCTTATTTATTGTTTTAATCGCGATTACCCGTAAAACATAAACGAAAAGGGTTGCTAAGTTGGGAGATTTGAATGCCCTATTTTTTTATTTAAATAAAAAACAATGTTACGTAACGCGTTGTTCGAAATATTTGATTACATTCTGTAATAAGAAATTCTGACTTATGGTAAAGACGTTTTACCGTAAACGCACAATTTAAACCCTTTAATCACTTCCCTATGTAATTTTAAAATAAGAATATTCTTATTAGAAATAAATATTATTTTAAAAATCATTTTCACTGCACAATAATATCAAATTTTCACGTAAATCAGGAATTTTCCTAACACTTTCACTATTTAACTTTAGTTTAACAACTAACCACTGTTTATCTTTTCTATGTCACCTTTAAATTATTATATTTAACCGAAAATATCTATTAGTATCTTTTACGAACGATAAAAACTGCTCCGATTCCCGCACTTTTCATATGAATTTGACAGTTCTTCGGCGAACTTTCAGACTACCTCACACATATGTAAAAATTTACCGCAAGGCCTGTATTTGAGAGGGTCTTGTCCATACTCGAAATGTTAATGTGTGTGTGGGATTGTCATCTCCCCGCCTGGCTTTAAATTTCCAATTCTTTTATCGGCACTATAGCTTCCGTTTATTTTGCAGTTGAGGTGATAAGAATTTTAATATACAGTAGCAGGAATAATGCCGAATAATAAAATAATAATATCTATTCGATATTTCCAACGCCCAAAAGTTGTTTTGAAAATGTCATTTTCAGGCGCACGTTTTAATGACTGTGGAAATACTGTAGTTTTTGCTGATGTTACATTCAGGTGTTTCTATCTGGTTCAAACCCAATGGGAGCTTGGGTTTTTTAACAAAAATGTCAACTTCACCTCTACTTCTTTCTCCAAAAAAAAGTAACTGAAGTTGATATTTTTGTTTAAAAAACACCCTGAAGTTGGACTTTGACCACTCATAACTTCTAAAGTTGGGAAGATAGAACGATCAATTTTACCATCATAGATAGAGAAATTCTGCGTTCATTGTTGCCTTACTCATGGAAATAGGTTATAGTATACGGTTACAAAAATACAGGGTGATATGTAAAACTTTAAGTTCTGACTGTATTACTCAAAACGGACAAAGATTTTGAACTAGGCGCGAACTTATAGTCAGCTCAAAAATACTTATCCAACGACACATAGCTATTGGAGGTGGTACCAAAGTCCATACATTTTCTGGCATCCCCCTGTGTGATGGAAATTCCTGCCCCGCAATCGACGCAAATTTTACTTACATATATGTTATTTAAACTTACAGTTGTCATTTTCGATTTTAATTTTGGTATCGGTGTAAATGCTGGATTATTCTGAACTTTCTATACCAGTTTAATGTTATTCTCCAATATTAATACTCAAACTTATAGACAATCTGTGAACCAAAGGCAGTTGTTGCATTCTTCAGTTTTAGTTATCAAAAGAAAAGCTTATACAGAGGCTCTGTCCGTCTGTCCGTCTGTGACCTTCTTTCATCTCTGAAAGTACTGTCGCTACAGACTTGGGCCATTCAAATTGAAGCTCTTGAGCAAGAGACCTAAAACTGAGAAAATGGTCTGGAATATCCAACCGGAAGTATGTTTAACGACAAAAAAGAGATTTCTAATAAAGTACATATATCGGTAGCCTAGAGCTAAGGCGCTGGAATCCTATCACGGGGAACCAAGTTCAATCCTCGGCCGTGCAATGGTGAAATATAATTTTTTTTTACTTCGGTGGAACATGTTTTGAATCTATCACTAAATTATATTATTTAATAATGATACTCAGGAGAACATGAACATTTACTTAATTAAAAATGAAAAAAAAAATCACTTTCTTGATTTTTATGGTCATCCAATCTGAAGCGTTATTCAATAGAAAGAATACCATGAAAAAGCGTAATTAGTTGCTAGTCTCTAGGCACAACATCCCACTAGTTTTTTGTTGATTGCAGTTAATTTTTCAATACTTTTGATATTGACTAAGGCTCTTTTGTGAATTCGTCATGTCTTCCACAACCGGTATTCCCGAACTCTCAGAGTTCAAACGCAAACATCTCAGAGTTCAAACGCAAGATTCATCGACATCTACTCACTCAGCATCCAGACCTCTAACCTATCCTTTCTGCTCTATCCTCCAATTCAAGCTTACTACTATATTGCACCATGACTCGAACGGCATGACGCACTAGTGGTACAAAGGGTGATTCCTAAGCTTGGTATTACCCACTGACATATAGTAATCACTGACATATAGTAATGGACTGCTAAATGAGCAAAATCCCATACAAAAAAATGGCACCAAAAACTATTCCTGACTCGCTCCCACGTTAAATCCCAATGAACTGTAATCGTCAGCGCATGTCAGCGATATAAACATAATTAGAAAAAAATAGACAGGTATAGTTTTCGTTCTTCTGTCTCACTCTTGAGCTATTTTGAAAACTTCGTTAAACAGGGGAAATAACCGTCACGGTTATGGAATAAATACATTTATTTAATGAAAAAACTGCTAATAAATAAATGGTGCCATTCAGCATCGTCAATCAGCAGTCCATTACTATATGTCAGTGATAGTAATGGACTGCTGATTGACGATGCTGAATGGCGCCATTTTTCTCCAGAAATAGAAAACCTTTTTTATGCAAACAAAAAAATTTTCTTCGAATTTATGAGAAAATAAGTGATAAGATGTTTGTAATAATTAACGGAAATAAATTTCCATCACTCATTTTTATTTATTAGCAGTTTTTTCATTAAATAAATGTATTTATTCCAAAACCGTGACGGTTATTTCCCATGTTTAACGAAATTTTCAAAATAGCTCAAGAGTGAGACAGAAGAACGAAAACTATACCTGTCTATTTTTTTCTAATTATGTTTATATCGCTGACATGCGCTAACGATTACAGTTCATTGGGATTTAACGTGGGAGCGAGGCAGGAATAGTTTTTGGTGCCATTTTTTTGTATGGGATTTTGCTCATTTAGCAGTCCATTACTATATGTCAGTGGTATTACCTCATAAAAAAATGAAATGTATTCTGCGGCTGACTCATCTAGATGACACAACACACTGAAACTGTTCAACTAGATTTAAGAAATACCAACAGCCTCTTAGTAATTATGTAACAAAAGAAAAGGTTGGATTGTATCAAGGAGTATCCTTTTTACCTTGTGGTAAATTGTGAATTGGAATATAAATTCGTACATAAATACGAAGAGCACATAAATATGCTGAAGTTTAATATCAACATTTAATATCAAACAAAAATGGTTTAATTTTCTCTAATTCGTTGATACAGGCAGGTACCACAACACAAGGCAGAAAACGTTAAATGAATTTTCGACGCTAATATACATATGTAAGACACATATCAATAAACATTTTACAATAATTGCTCAGTCTGTACGTTTCTTTTCAATGATTTCCATTTGATCCGTCTAAAAAACCTCAAAATTCAAATCGTGAATTTCTAAAAAATCTGTAATATTTAACTAATTTTTTCTACGAAGAAGCGAGTCATAGTAGACAATTTCAATTTGTTAATGTTTTTTAAATATCATTTGTTGCATGAATTTAACATTTTAATTCACGTCACCTAACAATAAAAATAGCGTGATCATGTCTCACTTCACTCATCACTACTGCACCTTATCGTAACACCAAAACTCTATTTCCACCACTTAAACAAAAATATCCTTTCTAACCCACAAATTCCTTACCCGAAAAAAAACAAACACGAAAAGAAAAAAAGTGCCACATTCATCTGAAATCCATCAAACGTTACTTATAAACTTTTTAGAATCGGACAATCCAGGTTCAACAGATTCAGAAGTTAGGAAAATCCTAACGCTTCACATACCCATTACAGAATACGACACCCTAGGGTCCGAATCAGACAACGATTTAAGTTCACGTGGAACGAACCAAGCTAAATATAGACCACAACGAGGTACTATTAATCAACCAAGCATCAAATATAGTTGTCATTACCGATTTGAGCCAATTAGTCTATTTCTTGTAGATACACAAGATGAGACATCATCGTCATCTGAAACAACACCAACAAGCACAAGCCTATCAAGAAAATCGAAGCCACCATTTGCAGCAAGAAAATCTGGAAAGTCACAAAATCTGCCAAAACGTCATGTAAGAAGTTCCAGCGGATATTCCAGTCACAACGAAGAAACAACCTTTAGGTAATAAATTTGAATTTTTGAATTGTGTAGCAACTTTGTAAAGTTTTTTCTAGTCACAATCTTTTAACAAATTTCTAATCGTCAGATACCCCAACAGAGTACCTCACGGTAGGTAAAAAAACAGAGATAAGGTCAAAAAAAAACATTGTTTTAAGAACGGTCTAAGATTATTTTTTAGGGAATTTAGAATACTATTATATATACTATATTTGTAACGAAATTTGTTAGAAATTAGATGTTGTTCGATTGATTATAATAGGACCTCAATTTTTTTATAGTAAATAAGTAAAACATTCTTGACCCTCAAATCTGTAAACAAGTTATTTTCTAATCTGGTCTTATTGGACCAGTTAAACGTGGAAAGATTCAAGTGCAAATTTGAACCTACTGTCAAAAAATATTCCAACTAGTCTCGCTATATTATGTGTAGGCCTCAACTAATTATGCTTTAGGATTCTGAGCTAAAAACGTAAACGATAACTCGTAGAAAGAAAAAGTGTAAAAACTCGTGTTAAACAAAATTGCATCTATTACGTGGTATTTAATTAGGTGATTATCCCTGATAGTTTCAAATTAGCTTATCATCCATCCAACGAATGGCGCTACAGCCCAAATCTAGCCTTGGCCTCCTCTAGGGCATTTCTCCAAGTTTGACTTGCAGCAGTTCTCCAGTTCCGAATGTTGAGCATTGTCTCTGCGTCAGTCGTCACAGAGTCCATCCATCTCCTCCTGGGTCTACCTACTGGTATATTTCCAGTCCAGTCAATTTGATCACTAAATTCACCAGGAGTGTTGGGAGCATGTTCCGTAATATCACCCAGCATACTGCCAACCAAGAAAGGGTAAAAGCACGCGTTTACGCTAGTGGTTTCCAAATTTTATGACACTGCGGTCCGCCTGTTACATAAAAAACCCCTTGGGCCCCCTCCCCACAAAAAAATATGTAAATTTGCGTATTCGGTGGGGTGCACCATCTAGATCTTCGGTATTTCAAGATTGAATAACTCCAACATTTTTTAGTCGATTTTGACAAATGAGCAAGATTTATTTAGGATATTCTCTACCATTTGTTTCAAATCAGTTTTTGAATACGATGTCGATTAAATGACCTCCATTCGATACATAAAAAGCAGCTAGGTTATAGGGCGTTATAGCATCTACTTCGGCTCGTATGTTTGCTTTAAGTTCGTCAATGGTCTTCAGCTCGCTGGCATAAACTTAACTTTACTTTTGCAAAGTGGTTCGTTGAACTAGGAAAGTGATATTTTACAACATCACACCGTTACTCCAAACGTGAGACTACAATATTTGGGAGAATGCCTTCAAAAATTAAAAAAAATTGATCGTTCGATCGCTACCATTATCTGGTATGAGCTATTTAATTTATTTAAAAGACATTGAATAAGAATTAGGTGGACCTGTTATATGGGCCAGGCCAATTACATATGTAAGAAATTTATATATTTATATCTCATCTGCTAATTTGGAACTATGAGGGATAATCTGCTAAGGTGCATCTTACCAGGTTCTTACTTACGTTGTTCCACCAGCGTGTTTTGGTCCTTTTTGAAATTTTGCTTGCGTCTAGACCAAGGGTAGCCAATGGAATGCGGCTCTTCGCAGTAAATTTAGCGGCCCGCGAGAGTCAACAATATTTAACAATATAATGTACTAGAAGGTGCCAACATGTGAAAAAGCAAAAAGAGCCAGCTATGAGCAATGATTAAAATTCACAGCCTGCCATAGAGAATTAACTCTTGCTTTTCTCTGTAACAATTGATAATAAAGACCGCATCCGCAACAAAAGTGAGTATCTTGGAGGTAACAGAGAAAACAAGCATATTTACAAGCAAGCACACTTTAATATCGAGCTAATGTATTATGAGTGCAGGATTCTTTTTCTTCTGCTCCTTTATTTCCGCATGTGAAATATAATGCGGAAACACTTATCCTTATTGTGGCCTCTTTTGGTAAGGCTCTCCTTCACGTTGTACTAGGTCTTCGAACTCGACGGGCTCTTTGCGGATTCCAGACAAAGGCCTGTTTGGCTAGATTCTCATTTGCATCTCGTAAGGTGTGGCCGGTCCAATTCCACTTTATTTGCATGATTTCGTCATCTATCCTTTCCTGGTCGGCACGTAGGGTTCTTCATTTATAATTCTATCTTCCCAGGATGAAGGATTTTAGGATGAAAACTTGAAAGGGCATTATGATGAATTTCGCAAACATACAAAATAATTGCCTTGACATTGGAGTTAAACAGCCGCAATTTGGTGTTAGTTGAGATCTCCGTCGATTTCCATATACGAAGCAGGCTTGCAAACGCGCTTCTTGCTTTACTTATTCTGGAACTGACGTCTTCTTCTGCACCGTAATTTTCTATAATCTATCAATTCCACGTCACCATTTGTCACCGCTGTGCGTTCAATGGTGTTGCCATTTATCCGCATTTCTTTAGTTTCACTCGGATTTAACCTTAAGCCTGCCGAACTACTTTTTGCTACTAAATTCTTAACATATTTTTGAGGTCCTGAATAGGAAAAACCCTTTTTCAGGCATCAGATTCAAAACTTGATTTTTATGCCATAAAAGAAAAGTTTTGCAATTTGTCTGAGACAAAAAATTCTAACCTTGTCTGACGAAAACTTTCACCACCAATTACATTGCATTTCGCCTGGTCTCTGCTCTACTCACACCTCGTATATAGCCTATTTTAACTCCTCAAGTTCTCAAAAGCTGCCTCACGGTACCAAAGTTTCCCTCGACTTGGAAGCATGTTTTAATCATACCCATTCCCAAGTGACCTTCTCCAACCAGGAGCGCGTTCAAAAACCTTACTATGGTTAACCATGGTTAACTATGGTAAACTTTTGTCGTTCAAAAACTCCGCGGTTAACTACAACATAACCACGAGCATAACTTTTTGGCGTTCAAAAACTCCCGTGGTTAACCATGGTGTAGTTAAATTTTAACCATGCTCGGGAGCATGGTTAGCGATAGTTAAGAAGAAGAAGAATAAAAACAATTCTTTGACATTTGTTTTAATGTTAATAATGAACAGATCAAAGTGGAATTTGTGAGATTATTTTAAATAAATAATTATTGAAAATAATTGAAGCAAATAACCGAGACTATTTTATGAAAAAAATTGTTTTAATTTTCTTTACCTCGTAGTTAACCACGGTGCGTTCAAAAACCTCCATGGTTAAACATAAACTTTCGTGGTTAAGTGAAGTGATGCAGCATAACCACACCTTACCTCGTGGTTTACTATAGTAAGGTTTTTGAACGCGCTCCAGGCCCTCCAATTTTGGGCCTATCAGTATTCTTCCATTTCTGGCAAAGGTCCTTAAAAAGCTGACGGTTACACAAATAATTGCGTATTGTGAGCGTCTTAAACTTATGATTATATGGCAATCTGTCTTCCGTAAACATCACAGCCTTCAATCGCGCCTGCTTCTGCGCAACAAGTATATTTACATACATATATCACATAATGATCATAATGAATTTTCAAAGCGATACCATTTGGACTAGACGAATTAAATGTGCAAGTTTCCTCAGTCTGTTACATCTTATAAAAGCGATGAACTCTTTTTGATTAAATAGGTGGTAGATTTCTTGACCCTCTACAAAATTGTTTTCTTGTATTCCACAACAAAACAAATTTTAATCAAAATCTGAAGATGATCTGAAATAGTATTCGGTGTACAGTAAAAATTAATAAAGAATAAAATAACTCAACAAAAAACATTGTTAATCGTAAAATGAAGAATATTGGAATTTTTCTCATTCTTAGAGTCTACATTATCTTCTAAATGCAGTCACCCAAGTTTCTTTTTTCCGTAAATACCCTGGGGGTTAGCCTGGATAGTGGGGATATTTTTTTCAAATATATCCAGGAATCACTCCTGAAAATATAAGCCACATAGTCCTACATGTCATAGGCCACATAGTCGTTCATGTCATGGTGCAATGTCTAATAGCAAGCTTAGCTTGAAGATATAAAAAGGATATGATAGGTTAAGGGTATCCTGGAGAATGCAGTGAGTCTAGCGGTTGAACTCTTGTATGTTGTATGAGTGTATTTTTTAACAGCCGGCTGAGCCACAACCGTCGGGGTTAGCTTGAGATGGCGGAGTGATATGCGCAGGCCCGCCAAAATGGGCGGTAATAGGACAGAAGGGTCCGCGAGAATAGAGTGAAACTCAAAAAGTGAAAACCCCACATTCCTGTGTACTAATCAGGGACCCTGTAACTAGCTTGAAAACCCGTCATATCCCTGCGTTCTCATTGCCCAGCAAAAGTAATCAGGGCCGTCTTTAAGGCAGGGCACACCGGGCCCGGGTCCAGGGCCTTTCTTCGTAGAAAATCGTTGATTTTTATAATTTTTTTTTAAAAAGGTTATTTAAACAAAATGAAATCCAGGTGAAAAAATTCAAGATATACAAAAAATGGAAATTCAGATAATACTTATTTTAAAGAAAAATCATAACGATCATTGTTAGAGTGGTTTTTAAAAAATTTCAAGATATTACGTCTCCTTAAGTGGGCCTCCACTCTAAGTAGGCCCAGGGCCTTCAAGCAATGAAGGATGGCCCTGAAAGTAATCTAAAACCTGAAACACAAGCACTCTAAATATATGTATGTTATGGATTCTTCTACTCATAATATTTATATAGTAAACACTATTTTTCTTTCTTCCATTTCCGCAAAGTCGTCGATGACATCATCATAGTGTATATTTTCTGCCAGCTCTTGTTCTATTGATAATATCACGCAATGATTTTAACGTGACTCATACCGGATCTTAGATAATTTTTTATCATTTTTAATTTTTGTTCACCTTTTGCAATTGCTTTTTCGCCTTTCTAACCGCGAGTGTCGACACAGTTTTACCGAGCGGTTCCCCAAGTAAGTACCATCGCGACCAATATGCTGCTTGACCCCCGCATCGAACGAGAACCGGTCTATGCTTGTTCGTTTCCTTCGCCCCAAACAATTCATTGAAGCTCTAATCAGAGATTATTAACAGCGCTCCAAACGTGCTCCTCTTAGTAGCGCTTCGATTATCCGCCTTGGATAGCTCTGGATTGATTATGCCAAAAGAAAGATGAAGGCTGAGCCCAGAACTAAGCACAAAGGTCTGTCTACATAAGACTTGTTCCACTCTCGGCTACACTAAGTATCTTTAGGATCATTTACGAATAAAGAACCGATCGATTCAATGTTCTGAATGAACTTATTCTTACCACAAATTTTTTTAGTCAAATATTTTTTGGAATTTAAATATTTTGAAGGCGCCCTCAAACATATTTCATTCCCAAGCCACGCAATGTGATGTGATGGCAGGCAGTACCAAACTAACAGGTCAACAGGCGAAGACCAGACCTAAGCGGAACTTTGGTACCCGATTATTAACCGGTTAAGCTGACGGGATGCCTTTAGTGCTACTTCTGAGGACATATGAGTATTTTTAATCTTCAAAACGGCGATATCTCATGAATGGCAATTCGTACGGAAATAATCCCATAACCTAAAAAATTTGTAAAAGCTAATATTTGAGCGTTTATGAGATACATTTTTGCAAGCTGATTTTTTGATCATTTGACATTTTTTGCTCCCACCTATCTTTGGAGAAATTCGACATTTCATTTATAAAGATGCTTTTAAGGGCTGTTCCAATTTTTATCTATTGTCGATTTATGCTGCAGTTCAATGTCTATTTTAATTGGGTATACAAAAAAAACTGTGTATACGTTAATTTTAGGTCTGACTGCAACATGTGATCTATTTAACCCTATCGTTTATTTCTTCAGACATGCTTTTGCCTGCTTTGACTTTAGCTCTGCTATTTTCCTATAGTATTTTTATCTGGGAGTTTATCTGGGATTTCTAGTTCATATATTCCAGCCGAAAGTTCTTCTCTCTCTGTATGTCGTAAGCGGCTTCAAAATCAATGAATAGTGTATGTATAGAAATCGATGTAATCACTGTGCGAAATATTTTCACAGAATCCAACTTTCATTTAAATTTATGTACAATCAATGATCATAATAGCGAAAAAAATCCTTTTAGATAAATCCGCATAGTTTTTAATGCCATTAGTTGTTTGCCCGATTTATAACACAGAATAATGTATGATTGTCTTAACGATAGGATATTCAAACTCGTCTTCAGATTAGGAGAGCCTAGAAGTAACAACTATTAAAGAGAAATACTTCTGCTTGCTTAGTTGTTTTATATTAATGTTGTACAGATTTATTTTATTTATTTAGCCTATACGGATTTTGCATACAGAAGCTTGCTTCATAAATATGTTTTGTTTAAGAACCTGTTAATGTTTTTATGACCAAGAATCAATTTTAAACAACTGAGATATAATTTCAACCAATTATATCCTACTGTTATTGCATAGCAAAATCTTAATCAAGAGTTTATAATAGTTTACAACACCAAGAACTTAGAAAGAAACGAAAAAGGGCGTTTACCGTGAATTTACTATATTTTTGTACAGTCAGAGTTATGTCAGTTTCATTTACTGTCCTTCATTATAAATCTCACAAATCCAATCCGTGTATGATTATATACTAAAATAAAATTAATTACTTTTAATATTTATTTTGCATTAATTGTTTTGTTAAAAGATAATATCTTATCTATCCCTCTTTCTTTTTACATTACAGCATATCGAATTACCCAAGTTACGGGGATCACATAAATCCGCCAGCTCGTTTTTCAGATACAAGCGAGAAAAAATCTAGCAATTCCCCTCGAATACGTGCCAATGCCAAACTGCATCGTGAAGCATTCCAAATAAATGTGTAAACAATAATTTTCATAATTAATTAAAAAAAATAATTAATTAAATAAATCAATAACAAAATAAATAAAATAAAATAAAAAAACACTCAACAAAAAAAATTGTAAACAGTTAAAAAAATTATTTAAAGAAAATTTGTTTTTCTTCAATTTATATAGAATATTACTTTGTTAGATAGTTATTACTTAAAATATTATATTTATAACAAAAAAAATTAAAAAAGGAAACTGATGATGTAAATAGTGATATTTAAGTATAAATATAAATAATAATAATAAAATTATACCGAGTAAATAAAATTGAAAGGTGAAACAAATACAATGATATATATATATATATTGTAGATGAATAAGAATTTGTTATGAAATAGCATTTTTTATTCGAATTTAAATTGTTTTATAAACAAGAAAAAAAAACATGATAATACAATTATTATTTACTTATTATTTTATTTATATAAAAAATATGTTTTCTTTTTAATTTGTTGTAAACTCAAAATTTTACTATGAATAAAACCAAAAAACAAAAAATCAAGAACAACATGTGAAACTTAGATTCTTCTTAGTGAATTTTAAAACAAAAAATATTATTGTGTTAAGGGAGTACGTTATATACTGAGATGAGAAAAAAAACCAATAACTATTACAACAAATACAATACAATATACATACACACACAAAAGAACTCACACTCATGAAATAACTCTGCATTATTTGTACTTTTGTATTTAACTGAACAAACAAACAAAAATATTGAAACAATAGTCAAGAAAATTTTATATACAATATTTAACAAGAAAATAAAAAAAAATCAAATATAAATAGAAATGATGAAAACTGTAAAACAAATTTTATTTAAATTAAAAAATCAAGAGATTTTATATTTTTTTGGTATAAGCGAGTAATAACACATTCTTTGTAATTCCATTGTTCGAAGTAGTAAACGAGATTATTGACGACACGTTTTAAGGCATGTAGCTTAGAATCTTTATGTTTTACTTTAAATTGTTTCTTAGCAAACAAAAAAAAAAGATTAGAACTGGTGCTGTTCCATTGAATTTTACAAGTAATGATCTACATACTAATATTATTCTATCACAATACCAGATATGGAAATTTGTTGTCCTTCACGCTTCACTGGATCCTCATCTGTTTTAATCTTTAGCGATGGAAGTATTTTTTAAATCCTCCATTTCAACTAAAGATCTGCGTAACTCACGTAACCCATCTATCTACGTTTGGCATAAGTCTGGCGGTCCACCGACTCTTAACAGACTTCTCTCACTTGCCTTGCCATTACATTACAAACACGCAGTGCATCATTTGCCGTTCCACTGACTTTTTCTCCCCACTAATGGTGCATCCACACTACGCGGACTTTTGTCATACGCGCTTTTGCCTCTTTTTTTCATATCTTTTTTTGCAATATTTTTAATGGCAAAGGCAGTACGGCCAAACTGCGCGGACATAAGGCTGTGCTTAAAAAGGTACATTGTACGTCCACACAACACGGGCTTCTTGACGGTTTTCTCAATTTACTCACGATTCATAAAATTAAATGCTCATGCGCGCTTTTTTCTAAGGCCGTACGGTAAAAAGCGCGTGGGATCTAAGTCCGCGTAGTGTGGACGGCCCATAAGCCCGTGTTGTGTGGGCGTACAATGTACCTTTTTAAGCACAGCCTTATGTCCGCGCAGATTGGCCGTACTGCCTTTGCCATTAAAAATATTGCAAAAAAAGTCATTAAACTCTATATGAAAAAAGAGGCAAAAGCGCGTATGACAAAAGTCCGCGTAGTGTGGATGCACCATAAAATATTCTGGGTCATAGAGGCTCATGCCTGCTCGCGGTAGTATATCTACAGGTATAATGAGCAATACGCGCGAAAGGCGCTTAAGTCAGAGACATATACATGAATATAAATGCTTACATTCAAATACAAACTTACATTTAGTTACGTAAGCGGAACGCACGCACCGCAAAAGTTGGTCTACTTCCAACTTTTCCTCATTGCCGCATTCACCATAGGCTCAAATATCCAAACGCAAGTACATACAACAGCCACATGCACTCGTCGCACAGTGGTGCTCGCTCATAGAAGGTTCTGCTCAAAACTCAATTTTCAAAATGTGGAAATTTTTCAAAAAAAATTGTATCATCGTAGTTGTAATAATTATCAGATCACGTGTAAAAATATTAAGCCGCTGATTTTGATTTGAAAAAAAATCTGCAATATATCTACACAGGTTCGCGCACAGGCTTCGGCCTTCAACGAAATATTCTTAAGGGACACATTATGGAATGCGATCATTTGGTCCTATACTGAGACATAGAAAGGACTTATCCAATCTTATGTACAGGAATACCTCGCATAGTACGGTTAATCGGTTCCACCATTTTGCCGTACTATTTGAAACCGGAAAATCGAGGCGCTCGGGCCCTATGCGCATATTTACAGGCCCTATACCCCTATGAAGGAGGTTAAAGGACATGATGATGATAATCGAGTCAAAATACTACAATTTGTTACATACATACATATATGTAATTTGTTTTTCTGCTTTTCAATAAAAAATTAGAGTATGTAGTACATATGTATGTAGTACATATGTATGTATGTACATATGTATGTATGTACATATGTATGTATATATATATATTCAATTTAAAAAAAATTGTTTTGAAAATTTAATTTTATTATTTTTTTTAGAACAATTTTTTCCAACAATTTTTTTTTTGAAAATTTCAAACCCGTACTATAGAGAAACCGTACTGATCGAAGCAGTACTATGCGAGGTATTCCTGTACTTAGTAAGGATAATGCCGATAACTGTTTATGTTTACTAGATCGTTATAGAATATTGTTATGCACCTGTGTTAATAAATAAATAATAAATAAATATGGATTTAACACGTTGCGTATTGGCCCTTAAATGCGTTTTGAAATTTGAATTCATCGCGCGTTTTGAATGTTGAATTTGTGCTAAATCCCGCATCAAATCTATTTTTAATATATTACTGAGTTAATACGAGCTAATAATATTTTGCAGATAAAAACAAGTCTAATTTGACATAGTATTTATTGAATGCGTTGTATGCGTAAAAGTTAAAAGTTAAACAACTGTTGCGTTACATTGCGAGGCATTGAAGGTAGTGCCGCATTAATAGAGCTGCTATCATTGAAATATTCAGTGAAAACTTGATCTGTCAACGCATTCATTCAACGCAATGCAATTACGTGCTTCCAGCTTTAGTGTGTATACGGCGCTCCATTTTCTGCTGTTAGCTCTCTTTGTTGCTGCTACATACTGTTCATAATAGCACTTCGTGCTGTCCATACTAGACTAAGCTAACCACCCTCGCCAACAGGAGGCGACGAATTGGATTGGGCTCCCACGTTGGATAGCGTTCTTGGAAATGCTGCACAAATAGCGGAAGCTTTATCTGCCATGACCGCCAACTATGTTTTAAAATTAAGCCCGTGAGCTGTGAGTCATTCACCATACCTTGATTCTACGGATACTTGTTGTCCCAGGTTGCTAATCAGCGCAGTTATGTTACAGCTTTCTGTTCAGCAAACGGCAAAACCAGCGTTTTCAGGCCACGCTTTAATGCCTCCTTTGGGAAAACCATTTTTCACCATCAACATTAAACTTAACTTCTTTCTATTAGTAAATGGTACAATGAGAGTTTTTTGTGGATTAATACCGAAGTTCTTGCTCCGACACCAGCTATGCACATATGATAGAGCGACTTGCATGAGGTCTGAGGTGGTGCCATCATGACCGCCTTTGATCGTTATGCTTATGTCATCTGCATAGGTCTGTGCTTTGAAGCGCTGGTTATTCAAGTCGGCAAGATGTACGTCGATTACAATTGGCCATAGAGAGAGGAGATAGAACGCCTCCTTGAGGACAGCCTTTAGCAGCCATTACGGTAATCGATTCGCCATTCAGTGTCAATGTAGAACCTCTCACTATCTCTCACTAGTACATAAATCTCTAGATCTGCCTGATCGGTAGGCAAATTGAAAGAGATGCAGCTGATTCGCTGTAAAACCCTCTCTAATATGCCTGTCTGAAAGCTTCTCCATCATTTTCAGGATAAAGGAAGAGAGGCTGAAGGGTCGGAAGGAAGAATAAAGGAAGAAAGTCTGAATAGTTTTGCTTCTTTATACGTACTTCTCCCAGATTTAAGAATAAAAACTACCCTAAAATCACTCCAGCACCTCAGAATATAAGCCAAAATAAAGCTATCCCGGAAAAATAGCAACAGGATTGGTAAGACATCTGCCAAGCCCCTTCGAAGAAGGGCTTGAAGGTGTCAATGGTCAATCTTACCCATAGAGAAAATCCTGTTCGCCAGGCCTTTTTTTCTATTGTAGGACCGGTGGACAAGAGCTGCTTCCGATCCAGTGTTAGGTCCTAACGCCAATCCAGGGTCAGTTACTTGAGAACCCGGTATTCCTAATGCTTTCCGTTCATGAGTCGATGGAGGCAATGCGACTGGAGTGATCCTTAGACAAGACTTGGTGTAACCTCATGTAGCCTCGAAGCTTGTCTATTTCTTTGCAGAAGACCTTCCATGACCTTCTTTTGGATCTTCTCAAATGTTATAATTCGTGAGAGTTTTGTTGTAGAGTTCCCAGTTACCCGAAACCTTTAGTCTTCTTACTTTCTTCATTCCTTTGCTTGCAGAGATTTTGTTCCACCACGCAACCTTTGGATCACTACTTCATGGTTTCGCAGGATAGCAACTTTCAAAAGCTGTCACGATCGATCGATTGAACGTCAAGACCTCAGTGATTAGATTATTACCTACGTGGACTCCTAATCTGATGGCTGTGCTTTAGGCCTCTCAGTCAGTCTGCCGAGGAACCTTAAATAATTCCGAAGATATTGCAGAAGTATTCAGTATTATTTAATATTTTTTGTTTTTTTTTTTTCTGTAATTTCTTCGCGAAAAATCACATTTGTTAAGAAATGAATCTACCTAATTGATATATAGAACTTAAAACTTTAGAAGCCGTTGGAGTCCTGTAGCAATAGAAGTCACTTTTCTAAGAAATTACATAGTTCCGCCAAATTCCAAAAAAACTCACTGATAATAATTACAATAACTACCCCACAAATTTCAAATGTTTATTTCTTGCTAGTACCAAAAAAAAAAAATTCTGAACGAACTGAAACCAAACAAACAAAATAAAATATAATTTTAGTAACAGATTAAACAAAACAAAAACAAATAGATAAAAATAAAACTGAATGTAAATGTAATACCGCACAACATATAATTTATAGTTTTATATCTAAATAAACTACAAGAAAAAACCTAAAACAATAGAAACAAATAAATAATTAACAATTTCCAATACCCAGTCAGAATACAGAAAGAATAATTTTGGTTAGTAACAAAAGGTAACCTAACACTTAATTTAAACAACAAAAAACTGAAAAAATGACAATATTATATTGAAAATTATTAAAACAATAAAACAAAATATTCCCTTCAAAAATAAATAATTTAAATAATCTGAAAATAAAGTGAAACAAATTTAAAAAATTGTTAATAATCAACAAAAACCTAAAAATCTATTATTTCTAAATAAAACCAAATAAAAACAAAAAGCAAATATTTTTCAACAGAACAATTTTCAGTTATGAAATGTAGACTCCAAATTGAATTTTTGTTATAATATCCAAAATTCGCGAAATTTCAGCTTCTTCCAAAGTGCGTATCAAAATTTACACGTTGAAAAACAAAATCCACATATTTAATAACAAAAAAATAAAAATAAATGGGAATGGAAAATTTCTGAGAAACACTTTTCCAAAAATAAAAAAAATTACGATGTCTAAATTACTGCAAAAAAAAACAATATAAAAACTCAATGTCTTATATTAGGAAGTGAACTCTGAAGAAATCAATGAAGATGGAAAATAAATTGTTAAAAAAATAAAGACGAAAACTATGAAACAAAATATATGAAGTTTTATTTAACTTTAAAGTCATAGTATTTGATTTGATAAATACTACCTGGAACCCGGTGCGCCTCGCTGCGCAGATAAGCCAAAAAAACAACCATTGACTTGGTATTTTGCGAGATATGAATTTTACCCAGATGAAGTGCCTCAACGAGCGGATACATGGGTCTTGAGACGGCCGCTATGGATCTAACGGTAAATTAAATATACTACATTGCTTATTGTATTCTACTAATCATACCCTTTCATTCATACCCATGTTGAGGAGATTGTGAAAATAGTGGTAATCCGCCATCTTGAGACGGGCACCATGGATCTAACGGTATATTGAATATACTACATTGCTTATTGTATTTTACTTATTACACCTTTTGATTTGATACCCATGTCGAGGGGGTTGTGATGAAAGTGGTAATCCGCCCTCTTGACACGGCCTCAATAGATTTAACGGTATATTGAGTATTCTCTATTGCTTATTGTATTTCAAGTTAATTTCAATAGCGTCATGGCCTACCTATTGTTTAACAGCTGCGTAAATGTGAAATTCTCATTAAATGGGATGATCCAATATAATGACTATTTTACATTTACGGAGCTGTCAAGCAATATGTAGGCCATGAAGCTATTTAAACTAAACTGAACTGAAAATTACCAATTTTTTAGAATTTGCAACTGTTCGTTTTGGTTGAGGGTAAAAAAATACCTACGACCTATTCTTGGACCTACCAAATATACACAAAAAATTTCATAAAAATCAGTTGACCCGTTTCGGGGGAGTTAGATAACAAACAAAATAACGTAAACTCTACAAGCGACCCTGAAAGACATTACCAACTGGAACGGGAATACTCCCAATTACACCGGGAGGTAAAGAGAAGTGTCCGGCGTGATAAAAGGCAGCAGATAAATGAGCTCGCAGAAAAAGCGGAAAATGCGGCAAACACAGGCAACAGTAAGGTGCTGTACCAAATTACTAAACAGCTCACGGGAAAGCACTCTACTAAAAAGCATGCCGTTAAGAGTGCGGATGGAAGGCTGCTGTGCAGCGACGAGGAGCAGCTCCAAAGATGGAGAGATTACTTCTTCGCCGCCCTGAATGGTTCATTTACACAGGAACCTCAGGAAACCAGCAACAATGCACAGCCAATAAGAATCACCACCCGGGCCCCATCCAAGACGGAAATAGTAACCGCAATTCATGCGATGGCCAATGGTAAAGCAGCTGGAAAAGATGGCATCCCGCAAGAATTGTTGAAAGGCGATTCAAGCCTCATAGCAGATGCGCTTCAGCCAATCCTGGAAATAGCATGGAACACCTGTACCTTTCCGGAGGATTGGACGGAAGGTATCATAGTCAAAATACCAAAAAAGGGGGACCTAACAATATGCGACAACTGGAGAGGCATTATGCTTACTATCTACAGTGGGCAAAATTTTGTCCCAAATATTACTATCTAGGATAAGTGAGGCAGTAGACCGAACGCTTAGGAGGCAGCAGGCCGGATTCAGGAAGGGCCGCTCATGTATTGATCATATCAACACCTTTCGAATAATAGTGGAGCAGTCTACTGAATTCCGATCCCCCCTTTACCTTGCTTCCGTAGATTATGAGAAAACGTTCGACTCGGTCAATAGGAGCTTTATATAAAAATAATAGAATTGATAAAAGCCCTATATAACAATTCCAAATGCAGAATTCTCCATAACGGAAAATTATCCGACAGCTTCGAGGTGAGCTCAGGAGTACGACAAGGATGCCTACTCTCGCCTTTACTATTTCTTATAGTAATAAATGACATCCTTGTCGGCGCTCTAGATAGTAGAACAGGCGGCATACAATGGGGTTTGTTAGACCGCCTTAAGGATCTCGACTACGCAGATGATATCTGTTTGCTGGCCCACAGACACCAGGACCTCAAAAACATGATTAACAATTTGGCAACAGAAAGTAGTCCAGCAGGCTTAAGGCTAAATCCAACTAAAACTAAAGAAATGCTGATAAATGCAAACACCATTCAACGGACTGCGCTGAATAACCGTGACGTGGAACTGGTCGATAAATTCTGCTACCTCGGTAGTATTATTACCGAAAATGGTGGTGCAGAAGAAGATGTCAGTTCCAGAATAAATAAAGCACGAGGCGCATATGCATGCCTGTTCCGCATATGGAGATCAACGGAGATCTCAACTAACACCAAATTGCGGCTGTTCAACTCCAACGTTAAGGCAGTACTTTTGTACGGTTGCGAAACATGGAAAGTCACCCAATCCATCACAAGGCGCCTACAAGTTTCATCAACAGATGCCTGCGTCGTATCCTAAAAATCCGCTGGCAGGATAGAATTTCAAACGAAGAACTATGGCGCCGTGCCGGCCAAGAAAGGATAGACGACCAAATCAGACGAAGGAAATGGAATTGGGTTGGCCACACCTTGCGACGCGAAAACGAAAATCTAGCCAAACAGGCCCTCGACTGGAATCCGCGAGGATCCCGTCGAGTCGGAAGACTTAGAACAACGTGGAGGAGAACCCTACTAACGCTGGAGTCCGCTGGAGGGCAACTGTTTCCGCCCTATGTCCCATGAAGGATTAAAGGAGCGCAATGATGAATGATGATGATAGATAACAAACACTGTGACACGAGATTTTTTTATATACATGGTGTATCAGTGAAAATGTCGAAACGCCTGGCTGTGGATAGGACTTGGATAGACGAAGAAAAAATCGTATGGGTGGGGGTAGAGGTTTACATATTACCCTGTATTTTTGTAACCCTATTAGATACTTTCATGAATAAAGCAGCAATCTACGCACCTATCTAAAACTGTAAATGTCAAGGTTTCAAACCCAGCAACTTCCAGAGTTATTAGTCGTCCAAATCAAAATTTTGTTTTTTTTAACTAAAATTTCAACTTCAACCACCTTTATCTCCAAAAAATACGTAGTTAACCAATTTTTTTTGAGCCGCGGGAGACAAGACGTCTCAGCTACAGTGGGAGTGCTGGGATGGTAGCACGTAAGTTGTTTTAATCAAAATCTTCATACAAAAATTCAAGATTTTTGTATTAAGAGATCGATTGAACCAACTTACGTGGTACCACCCCTGACCGGACACTGTCTGATAGGGACGCATGCGACCCGACTAGGTCTTGAGACCTAGGATTTTTGCAGAAACTGTAGGAATCCGGATGAGAATTAAAGTGTGTCACTGCCCAACTCTAAGTAAAAGGAGACTAACCACATTTGGTGAGCCCTTTCAGAATTTGCGGGCGTGTTTTAGGCTATTTGTATACCCATTATATTAGCAGATGGAGAACTATTCTAGAGACTTTTAGGAGCTTTAAGGGCGCAGATACCGGAAGTAACCAACATTTGATAGTAGCAACTATTCTCCTCAAAATCGCCGCAATCAGAAACGTACAACGCGATGCCATAGACGTTGTAACGTAGACGTTCTGCGCGATAGTATTAAAAGGCGAAAATTTTCCAGAATTTGAAACTACAACAAACCAAAAAATAGAACGCAGAAGGGCCCTCAAAAATAACTTGAACTTTACAAGCGACCCGGACAAACGTCATCAACTTGAACGGGAATACTCCCAATTACATCGTACGAAAAAAAATTGAAGTCGAAAAATTTTGTCGACGAAAATTTTAGCGTTCGCATAGGTCAAAAGAAAATTGTTCGTGTCCTAATGCAAAAACTCGATAACCCCAGACCTTTCGAGTGCTTTTCGTCGGCGTCAGACGAAAATTTTCAATTTTTCGACCTACGCGAACCCGAGATGAAAAAAATTTTTCGTTTTCGACATACACGAACTGGCCCCTGGATTCAGGAAAGCCCGCTCACCTTGCGTATCACAGTGGAGCAGTCTACTGAATTACGATTCCCCTTTAACTTGCTTTCGTAGACTATCAGAAGGCTGTATATGGCAGGTACTATGGCAACATGGACCCTCCTGATAAAATAATAGAATTAATAAAAGCCCTATACAACAACTCCACATGAAGAGTTCTTCACAATGGAAAATAGTCCGACAGCTTTAAGGTGAGTTCAGGAGTACGACAAGGATGCCTACTTTCGCCTTTACTATTTCTTATAGTAATAAACGATATCCTTGTCAGCGCTCTAGATAGTAGAACAGGCGGCCTACAATGGGATTTGCTAGACCGCCTTAAGGATCGGTAGTATTATTATCGAAAATGGCAGTGCAGAAGAATATTATGCTAGATTATTCCAGAATAAATAAAGCACGAAGCGCATATGCATGCCTGTTCCGCATATGGAGATCAACGGAGATCTCAACTAATACCAAATTGCGGCACAGGGAAAGTCACCCAATTCATGACAGGGCGCCTATAACTTGTTATCAACAGATGCCTTCGTCATATTCTAAAAATCCGCTGGCAAAATAGAATCTCTAATGAAGACCTATGGCGCCTTGCAGGCCAAGAAAGGATAGACGACGAAATCAGACGAAGGAAATGGATTTGGATTCTCCACACCTTACGACGCGAAAACGAGAAACTATCGTCCTACACTTCCTTTTCCTTTTGTTCTTTCATTGAAAATCCGGGCTAGCATTCTTTCTACATACAGCCTGTCCGAGCCACTATAGTTATTCGTCATACATTTTTTCAAGCTGTTCATTTGTTCTAATGCACCATTTGTTTTGTTTGACCAAATATTTTATTAAGGAGTTTCCTTTCGAAGATGTTGAGCGGACATTTTCAAGCGTCACACTCTTAGCATAGAACTGAACTAAATAACGTTTTATATATTCTTACTTTGCCTTGAGATTTTTTGATTCTTTAGGAACGCGACGAGTGCGAAATACGTTTTATTTCTGGCTACGATGCGTCTCTTATCTTCTGCGTTAAGCATTGTCCCGCATGTTTGCGTAAATATAGAAAATAGCTTATAATTTTCATTCCATGATCGACATCCGACTTGCGCATTGCGTCCAATTATGACTATGTCATCTGTGAAGGTTAGTACATATTTGAAGGTTTTTTTTTTTTTTTTTAAACGCTGTTTGCTTCATTAAATTCCACTTTTCCTATTATTGCTTTCAAAGTATTGGTGAGATTGCACCTTGTCGCAGACAAGGGTAGTTCTAGTTGATTGAATTACAACTTCGTATTCTCATATGTGTCTTAACTCCTTTGAATAGAGAAGATAAGGAACCGAAAATAGCGTACATGTACACGGATTTGAGGGAAGCACTTGGGATCAAGAAATTTTCTCTCCAATTCTCTCCCTCCACTTTAACCACAACAACAAAATACATTCACTTTACCCCACAACAACAAAATACATTGTCGATCCCGGACATAGGCGTAGTGAAATTTGTTCAGGTTTTGCGAAGGGTCTGCTTCAAACATTTAGCCAAGTGAAGCGTTTTCACCGAGATGGTTGCTGAGAAACGATAACCCTCCCGGTTTTTGAATGAATATAACACAGCCACTGACCGGGATCGACACAAATACGTAAAGAATGCTATTTATTAGTGTTGCCAAAATGCTTCCCCGTGCTTAATAAATTGCTCTTCCTCGTCTTCTCTATTCAGAGCTTAACTCTGGGGTCGCCATTTTGCTTGATAATCTCCTACTTCGTGTTCCATATAAGCTTTCATAGTCCTGTCAAATTTGCAGACGCCAGATTGTTGGCTAAAATCACGAGGGTATTTATAAAAAGAAATGCGTTTTTCATTTTTAAATATATTTTTTTATACATAACAATATATAATATATACATATAGCAAAAAATTTCCAAAAATTTTCTTTTCTCTTTTCTTCTATACTTAAGTTTTAGAATGTCGGTATATATTAATAAATATATATGCGATCACTTAATACTTTGTTTGCAAATGTCCCAATTATAAGAAAAATCTTTCGAACAATTATCACATTGGTCATCCAAATGCAAACTGATAAAGTTTTAAGGATAACTGAAATAAAAATTATAAGAACAACAATATCAGGATGAAGATCATTTATGTAAATAGACGAAATGCTGCTGCTTGAGAAACTATAATAAAATTTAAGCGTCTCTAAGGTATGTATATCGATTTTCCCTTTTCTCTTTATTTATAAAAAAAACAGCAATTCGAAGACAATTCCAATATTATTCACAATCACCTAAGAAAAAAATTCCCCCAATTTGGTTTTTAAAAAAGTCTTCCCAACAATAGAATGTTTTTTGTGTGTGTGCCTGTGTTTTAATTTTTAAGTTAATAAAATCTGCAAAGTTGTATAACAACATAGAAAAGCTAGAAAGTCGTATAAAAAAGAAGGCATTATTTTTTTTTACTTTTTTTAACATCAATTTTTTTCCTATAAAATATACTCTCAGCTTCTACAATAGATATTACTCTCTTTAAAAAAACATATGGTTTGTTTATAACTTAATCATTAAAAATTTGTTCCTAATAATCGAGACGAAAAAAAATTTCCTCTACTATTTCAATAAGATTATTAAAAATATTCATTTCATATTAAAAAAAAAATATCCTACTAACACTTATTTTGATTATTTTGTTGCTTATAAAAAAATTCTTTTTGTAACATAAGACGAAGAAGCGAGAAAAAAATTTACAAATTGTTGTATACATAGTACAAATAAATCTTTAAAAAAAAACATTAATTACATCGCGGATTGCAGGTATCAAAACATGATCGGCTTATCCTTACACTGATCTATCACATATTGTGTATAACGTTTTAGGAACTTTGGATACTCTCTTTTATATACTGCTCTTAGAACTGATGCTGGTGCCCAACCACCAGGATTAACTGTAAATAATTTATAAGAAATTAAATAGTGAACAACTATGTTTATGGGATTAGAGAACTTACCTACTGAACAGTATGTAATTTTACACGATAGATCATCTCTGTTTATTTTTCCACCAGCTTTTGGCTTTTCTACGTAGGTTTGGCAGACTAAAATCACTGTAAGGAATATCCTTACACACTTTCCTGTATTTGGCTGCATAAAAGGAGAGAAAGAATACGTTTTTTATTATTAAGTAAAAAAAAATTAATAGCAACAAAGCATGTAATTTTTTATTTTAAAGGCTCATAGAGGAAAGTCTTTACTTCATTGTTATTGTTGAAAATTACAACTTTATTCAACAACTATCGTGATAAATACTGCTCAATCAAATATCTGCGATGCTTGACACAGGCTGTACTAGAACGCTCAACTGGACTACGTAATCAGTACATCCACTAAGGTTATATGTACCTGTAAAGGACATAGGAGTCTTCCATCACAAATGGTGTACGGATGTATAACACGATTGTTAAACCTGTTGTTACTTATGCCGCTATAGACTGGTGGTCTAATACCAAACAGATGAGAGCGGTCATCAACTGCACCTGATACAACGGCCTCTCCATTACAGGTAGTTCCCGGACTTGTGCCACAGCTTCTATTGAGGCAATAATTAGAGTGACTCTATCAACTCTATCATGGAACCGGCCTGATCATGGTACAGGGCCATCCGGACATCCGGTCTCCTTCAACAAAAGAATTTCTCGAATTCGCCCGAAGGGCTAACGGTCGTTTCCGGTAGTGGGGTATGCACCCAATCTACCAAACTTGGCGGAGGTGTTCACCATATGGGTTGCCTCATATTTACCTAATAATAAAAAACAATAACACTAATCGAACAACATGGAAGTCGAACCATCGTATAGGACGCAGATATTAGTACTCTGAAGCAAAGTCGTATTTTGGTGCATAGGATAGTGCAAATTATTCTTAGTATCCAAATTTCATTTAGCTTTCACAATTTTTTTAACCAGGGACCGAAATAGTTATAAGACATATAAAAAGATCCCCAAGAAATAATTATTTGTAAATATTTTTATTCCAGTCGAAGGTTTACACTTACTTTAAGACTATCTTTTATAAATCAAATTATAACAGTTATAATCGGACTTTTAATTTTTCTATCACTCATAATACTTACAGTAAGACTTAAGGCCCAATTATAATTAACGGATCTGAGCGAATTGGAATGTCAAAAAAAAACGAATTTGATCGGATGGAAAATTGACTGGTTATAATCACGCATCTGCTCGGATTCAAACGTCAAAGTCTTTTGTAAACAGGAGTGCAAAAAAAATTTTCATTTTGTTGTTTTTATAGCCACTTTTCGCTTTTTATAAATAATTTCATAATTTTTAACCTTGTTGACAAGTTGGTCGCCGGTAAACATTTTTGCATTTCAACTTTTAACGTTATGTTTATCAAATTTTTGACAGTTCAATGCGGCAATTTCTAATATTTTAAAAACGAATGCGCTAAAATCCGACCGAATCCACTTGAATCCATCCATCCAATGGCGCTACAGCCCAAATCGAGCCTTGGCCTCCTCTAGGGCATTTCTCCAAGTCTGACGGTTCCTTGCAGCAGTTCTCCAGTTCCGAATGTTCAGCATTGTCTCTGCGTCAGCCGTCACAGAGTCCATCCATCTTCTCCTGGGTCTACCTACTGGTCTGTTTCCTGGAATTTCGGCCACCATAAGCCGTTTTGGGATACGGTTATCATTCATCCTGACTACGTGGCCGGCTAGTCTTAGTCTGTTGATTTTTATAAACCAGAATCCACTTGAATGCGTTCATTATAATCGGTCAGGTCTAAAATGTATGCTGGGAAAACCAATTTTATAGTTCAATCCGTTTTGTTGCGCTCAAATCCGTTCATTATAATTGGGCCTTTATGTTTTAAGTCCCAACATAAAAGTCCCGAGGTGAGATTTATTTAATATGTTTAATATAACAGTTATTCAAAAAGAGTTATTTTTAAATCATCAAAATAAAAGTCCTGAAAGGATTTTTATTTTTTGTATTCACAATAACAATTACTCGGAGACTTTTAATTTAAAGTCATGAATTAAAACTTATTAAAAGAATGATCGCCAAACAAGCATCAATGCCTATGATTTCTTAAGAGATACATATTTTTCCACCAGCAGCCAGAGCTACAATCGACAAGTCCCACATTCGGTCCCAAATCGAGAATAATTCATTTACCTGGCCTGGTGCGTCGAAAGTCGCCTTAGTGTGGCTGGACAAGGTGCAAAACCGCGCCATCCAAATAATCGGAGATGTCAACCTTTGCCCTTCCATTGACACACTGAGCCACCGCAGGAATATAGCAGCTTTATCAAAGTTGTATCGCTATTACCATAGACTAGCCCACTCAGCTTGTCCTTATTCCCTGCAATCCCCAATCTAAAATCTTTATTTAATTTCGCAAACCAAATTTTTGTAAACGGTTCTCGGATGCAACAATTATTTCAGTGTCACAATCGGGTATGGCTAAACACAAATAACGATCTTCTAGTATATTGGAAGGGTCAAAAATATATATCCCAAACTGACTTAAAATTAAAAGTCTCAAAGTAATTCTTATTATGAATATAAAAAATAAAAATCCTTTCAGGACTTTTACTTTGATGACTTAAAAATAACTCTTTTTGAATAACTGTTATATTGAACATATTAAATAAATCTCACCTCGGGAATTTATGTTGGGATTAAAAAACATATAAGTCTCACTGTAAGTATTTTGAGTGATCGAAAAATTAAAAGTCCGATTATAACTGTTATAATTTGATTTATAAAAGATATTCTGAAAACTGGAATTAAAAATCTCCTTTTTTGTTGCAATAACGGTTTATCAAAAAAATTGGTTTTACGAGTTTTTTTTATCAAAAATTTACCTAAAATCCAAAAAGTCCTGCAAAAAGTTTTATTATAATTGAGGAGCGTCGGAACAAAAACCGATATGTCGCATTTTGGACATTTTTTTTTCATTTTTTTTCTGTTACAAAATGTTTAATTATACACCCTTAAGGAAAGAAATCAATTAAAAAACAGTTACATCCATCTTAAAAAAAATATCAAAATACTGTGGTCAGATCAAAACCCGACAAATAAATTTTTAAATTCAACAGGTTCTTGTTGTTGGATTAAAAACCGATAATTCTTATTAAGTTTTACACAATTCAACAATGGTCGGTTCAAATTCCGATTAGGTACACGTTTACAAAGAAGCTTAATCTATTTTTCTATTCTTTTATTAAATCGATTCCCAAAAAATATCTGAACGCTCTTCGTAAATACTTCGCCTTACCCTCACGTGATTGGGGCCCCTCCAGGGGAGCCCTGGTGCTCCATATTGTACCAAAAGTTGCGTTGGAGTGTCCTCTTTCCAACGCACTCAAAGTCATTAAAATCGGTTAATTAATTGCTGAGAAAAGAGATATTTTTCCCATAAAAATGCTAAAAAAAACCGATATAACCAAATGATCGCGTCAAAAACCGATATATCCAAACTTGTCCGCCAAGTATCTCGCTAAATTAAGTATCTACCCTCCTTCAAGTTTCACACACCAATCGATGTCACTTTTACTGCAAATTGACATTCTATAATTTTCCACTTTTGTAACATTAAAAAATTTACAAGCTTTTTTTTAATTTGTGAAAAATGTGGTAAATGGTATATATCGGTTTTTGTTCCGACGCTCCTCAATTGTTCCCCTTATAATAGTTATTTTCGGTCCCTGTTTTTAACTTCATCGAACTCTGCCTCTAGCGATTTCCATCCCATTATGCATCAATTATTTCCCTAGACGATAGATATTCTTTAGTTTACAGTATGCCACACCTGCTTTATGTGTACATGAATTTATATTCCTCAGCCGTGGAAACCGAACACGTTCCATTGAAAATCATCCAACTTCTCCAAACATCGTATGATGGCTTAACCAGGAGCGTTCGTATTCGAAACGATTTATCCGATGAGTTCTCGATTCAAACGGGTGTCCGACAGGGAGACCGCCACTTCTCTTCAACGTTGTGATAGACGCGATGTGTACATCAATTTAGATTCGTCAGCCTTGGAAACCGAACACGTGCCATTGAAAGTCATCTAACTTCTCAAAGCCTCGTATTCGTTCGCCGAGGCAACGGACATCTTATACGACATTTCCCGCACCACCCAGTCATACGGGTTAAAAATCAATGCGGAGAAGACCAAAGTGCTCACAACGGACGGATCAAGGGTCAGTGCTCACCTCGATGGAACCCAAATCGAACCATGTACCGAAGTTCAAATATTTGGGATGATTGGTTGAGGAAACGAAAGTGGCATCAACGGCCAACGCTCACAGCCGCATAGGCCAAGCAACAGCAACATTCGCCTCGCTCAAGAGTAGCATATGGAAACGAACAAATATTTCCGTCAAAACAAAAGTACGACTTTACCGAACGTTGATCCTTCCGATTTTTTTCTATGGAAACGTGGACACTGCTCAAACCGGACGTTAAGAAGCACGAGGTCTTCCAAATGCAATGCTTGAGGCAGATCCTCGGTGTCTCACTCCGCGATCGCCTTCGAAACGATACAGTTAGACAAAGATGAGATCCGCAGACACTGATCAAAGAAGATGTGCAAAAACTTCGTCTACGGCGGTTTGGACATGTTTGCCGAATGGATGATAGCCGCTTGCCACGTAAACTTCTCTGGTGAGACCGTCCCGCAGACTTGAGAATCCAGCGATCGGCACCTGGCTAAAGATAATCGAGGATGAGATAAAGAATCAACGATTATCCGCCAAAAACCGGCAAGAAAGGAAACGGATCGTGAATAGAGTTCGAGACTCAGCGAGACCGACAGCAGCGTATCCGTTGCGGGGACGTCCTGCTCGAACCGCCAGCTAACGGATCAAAGAAGAAAAAAGAAGATTCGTCAGTGGCCCTCGTCACCGAAAAGAAGTAGATGAGCGTGTACACCATTGTCAGTTCACTCTACAACTTACCCCATTATTGCTTTGATAATTTTGTTTGGACTACCTTTCGTTTTGGGAACTTTCCAGGTGAATTCCCTCTTAACAAAGTCAAACATATTCTAGTAGTCGCTAAATACTACTTAAACGATACAGTTAAAACGACGCATTGTTCTTTAATACGCATATTATTTATGCTATTGATAGATTATCGGTTTACCCGAAAGCCAACTTACTGTTTTATTAAACGTTCGTTCAGAGGTTCTAATATTCGGTTTAATATGATTTTATGATCACTTGAAACCAAATAGAAGCGAAGAGTAAGTCCTGGAGACACGATCCCGGGGGTCGGCGAGAGTTGAGCACGCCTTAAAAACTGTCTTTAGTACTGCTAACTCCATCTTTTAGACAGAAATGGTAGAGATCGAAACGACTGGTTTGATGACGAATGCAAGCTGGCAACTGAAGGTAGGAATGCTGCGCACCGAGCAATGATGCAATCTCAGAGATCACGAGCGCAGAGAACACACATACTGCAAGAACAAAGAGGATCACCGATCCTAAAGGCATCTTAGAGCGATGCTAAGAAATAGCGAGTTAACTAAGGAATAGGAGGTTCCACCAATATCTAATAATAATACTACCCTGTCATCTCCACACTTAGAAGATGTTAGCAGAGGCATAAACCCGCTCAAAAAAAGCAAGGCGTAGGGTGCAAATGAGACCCCGCGGAGCTGATTAAATATGGTGGGCCTACACCACACCAAGAACTTTATAAATTAATTGTGCAAGTATGGGAATATAGTATGGGAAGCGAAGATAGAAGACTGGAAAAAGACATCCTGTATGCGATCCACAAGAAAGCAGATATTCTAGCATGCACCAATTATCGCGATATAACCTTATTAAGTACTGCGTAGAAGATATTCGCCAATAGATGATCCCATACGCCGGAAACATCATAGTCTAATACCAGTGTGGCTTCAGAAAATCAACAAATTACATTTTCACCCTGAAGCAGACGATGGAAAAATGTGTAGAGTGTAGCGGTCGCTACGCATTAATTTTGTTGTTATCTTATTGCGAGTTTAATTTTCTAATTTAAATACGTGTACTTACAATTTTGGAGTACAGTGTGCGTTACGTCATTTTCACTACTACTTTGGAAATACACTCTAGGGAAATCACAATCACGTCGGGGTCACCAGATGAAGTGGGAGGAGCGACTCCTGAATGCGCTTTTAGAGTATAACGAAATTCCTCTCAACTTCATAAAAACTTGCAGTTAGGATAAATAAATTATGTTTTTATTTAATTTATTCTTTCATTAAGATTTTCCTGGATTCTCTTATCTTTCTTAAACATTTATTTAAGTTTTAAATTTAACGACTTAATTTTTAGAAGGCGGTTAAATTATATAACCGAAAGTTTTTTATTTTATCAATGAAAACTTATACTACGACAATTAATGCATAATGAACACAATATAATAAGACTATTCAGTTCGACTATTAACGTAAAACTAATACATTTCTATTTTTTATTTTTCATGTCAATGAATCAGTGTATCTATGTTTGAATACATTTAATACTTGTACAGTGTAAGCGTACGTGATTGTGATTTCCCTAGAGTGTATTTCCAAAGTAGTAGTGAAAATGACGTAACGCACACTGTACTCCAAAATTGTAAGTACACGTATTTAAATTAGAAAATTAAACTCGCAATAAGATAACAACAAAATTAATGCGTAGCGACCGCTACATAGAGTATCAAAACTCAATCCACAACTGATGTAGGTTTCCCATGATTAATGTTTCAACCGAAGTAAAAACGACAGACGTAAAGACGACATTGATATTATTTATAGGGCATCATGAGCGGTACAGGAGGCTTTCACCCAGATTGAGCGGGTGGTACGAAGGCTGGGACTGCACAACAATGAAAGCTAAACAAAGTACACGACGGCCCCGTTTGCAAGAACACCTAACATTGGTTCTACAATCAAGGCAAAAGAATGCAAATTTGAAGTAGCAAAATCATTTACCTACTTTGGGTCAATATCAGCACTCAACAAAAACATGGAACCAGAAATAGCCGCACGGCTGCTACAGGCCCACAAAGCCTGCTATAGTCTGTCAAGGCTCATCAAATCCAAACTTCGGAGATTGTTAGCCCCTTATGTGAGGCAAGACGATTGAGAAGAATATATTCAACGACGAGGTGTACGAGGGGTATCGCGATGTTCGCTATCTTTTCCATGTACTTCTGCAGCTTCAATTGTTAACTCATTTCTTGTACTGTTTCAAATCTATTCAACTGATATATGGAGCTCGAGCTTATCTTCGTACATCATATCTGCCTTCTGCATATGTTTTCGTGAACACTATCTTCTGGCAACGTACATAGCTGTATTATTGTTTCTCAGTGACCATATTTCCCATATAATTTCTGCTAAGAGCAGTTACTGTTCACTACCAATTTCTGCATTACGCAAGACAACACAACAGATATGTATATTGCAAAAAAGCATCCTTAGCTTATCGAAGACGAGACCATTGACTCCACGAGCGACCCCATGAACTCCCTTAGGTATGTCACAACCATGACAAAATTCTATCACTACTATCATAGCGATTGCTCCACCGAAATAAAGGATCTCCTGCCTCCACGACTATCTAATACTTGCAAAACCAAATTAGCAAGTTCGGTTCATTTTTTTTGCTTTCAGCTCCCTTCTCGTGTACGATGCAGATAAAGAATTCATTCATAAATAAAACAACCCTATAGTGGTCTGTATTTGGGAACTCCTATAGTACCCCTAAGTTCCGACGTAGTGTCCCACGCTATCTCTACTACTACTACTAGACATTGCACCATGACGTGATCAACGACACGACAGATCAGTAGTACAAAGGGTGATTCCTAGGGTCTTATTCTCTGTTACAATATTCATATTTTTTAAACGAAGCTGGTGAAAACGTATTCTCTATTACAATAGTCGATATAATTTTACTTGAAAAGTAACAATATTGTCAAATTTTTACTCGTAAGCTGTTTCGTTTTCGATCCGAAATCCAATCCGATCCTTATTTAACAACATTGTAATAGAGAATAGGGCTCCTGACCTTAGAACTGCCACATTAAAAAACCCCTATAATATCATCTAGCACAAAATTAAAAAAGTATGAATACTTAAGAATGACTTACTGCCGGTTTCAAACTGACGCACTTTATAAGCCTGTAACAGACCAAAGATTACAAGTGAAATCTCTGATAAAGTCGCCAAAAAATTCATCATTATTTGATCTTCCAGTCTTGATCCTTGATCTTCTTGTCTTTTTCAACCATCTCATCGAGTGCAATGTCCGATAACAAGTTTTAGTCGAAGAAATTTAGAAAGAGAAGAATGACGAATACCAACACCGCCAAGATTTTCCATCCAAGTAATATTAGTATATGTGGTGCCAGAAAACACTTCAAAGTCTATACATAACATGAGAACAATTTTTAGACACAGTTACAAAAAGTGGCTATACTTGATCGTAAAAATTGTCTATTTTATTTATGCAATTTATTCATATTTAAAAATAATGCTATGGCCGGAATTGGGCTCATAATGAATTGAGCTCTTTAGTAAATGCTATTAAACTGTGTGACATGAAATTGTAATTTATGTTTTTAACTTAAAAGAGATTTCATGTCACAATTTCTCGAAATGTAATCATTTTAAAAATTGCATCATATTTATCAATTCTAACTGATGGTAATACGCTAAACCCTTTTATATTAAAGTGAAGCAACTCACAGAAAGCTCCTATTCCTGACCAGAACGGTAAAACATAGGGCGCTGTCAATAATGCACTGTGCAATGCATACTTGACTCTGTGCACACAGTCAGCTTAACGTCAGACAAACCATTTGCGTGTGTGACTAATCTAATCAAATTGTCCATAATCGTCATCATTTTCTATTTCAAAAATAAGGTATTTACTAAGCACTCAGGTTTTACATCTACCTCACTTCTTTTTTAAGATATCACAAATTTTTCCTGGGGGCCAAATGGTAGTAACGGTCTCAGGGACCTTTGGTGGTGTCACTACACCCAAGAGACAAATCCTGAGAAACCCAATCTGCGATTTAAGGTCTTCACAACCTAAAACCTTCCGCTACCGAATCCTACCTCCACCTCCACGAAGATGTTGACTTTACATCGGAGGACTCCTGGATGCTTTTATCTATACAAGAGTAACTGACGGAGGAGAGTGAAAGGCGAGTGTTTCGCGCCTCAAAACAAAACAATTACCGGACTAGTCTTCCAGGTTGGGGGTTGGGCGGAAGGCTGACAACCTTCCACCGTAAAAACCCACCCGTTACGAATCCTCAAGGTAGGGCTCGGACAGGACGGACGCAACGGCAACGACCCAGACAACGACTTGGAACGTCAGAACGCTCAACAAGACGGGCGCTCTAAGTTCACTTTATTATTACTGAAAAAATACGGCATAACAATCACCGCCCCACAGGAAACCAAATAGACACAGTGGCATTGTGGATCTCAGAACCCACACGATACTCTCCAGTGGTTCATCGAATGGAAGAAAAGAGTTCGGAGTTGGCTTCATAGTGGAAAAGAAAATGAAGTCACTGATTATGGACTTCAAGCCAGTAAATAATAGAATATGTACGCCATATTCATAAGATGACGTGGCAGTCACCAGACGAGGTAACAAATAATCAAATAGTCCTAATTGAGAGAAGAGGGGCCACGAGTATACTGTATATGAGAACTATGGAGAGGAGCGTGCTGTGGCTCGGACCACTATCTCGTCAAAGTGAAATTTAGAACCCGGATAACGAACAAAACTCACAGAGAGCAAACACAACTAAGGTACGACGTAGACTTGCTCAAACTTGAAGAAAGAAGAAATACCTATCAGAATGCTATCGTACAAAACCTGAGAGAAGAAGTAGGAGAAGAGCCCGAAATCAACAACAAATGGGAATAACTGAAAAACAGCGTAAAGCAGCTAGCAGAAGAGACCCTAGGCTGAGCCCGCAGACAGACAAGAATTGACTGTTTTGATCAGGATTGTAGAGCCGCAAAAGAATAACGAAACTAGAGCCACCCGGAGTACATACATCGCAAGGCCCACAAGAGCAAGGATGGAAGTTTTTAAGCTAAATAGAAGAATTGTAGACAAGCTATGCAGAAAAAAGAGAGAATATCTAAACAGGAGAATCCTGCAGATACAGGAAGACTTCAACGAAGGGAAAATTAGGCAAGCCTGCAAAGGAACACGCCAAATCAGCAATAAGTTTCAGCCAAGAACGGATATCTGCAGGTACATAGATGGAAACCTACTAGCAGACCCGGATAGGATAAAAGAAAGATGGAGACAATATTTTCTAAACTTATTGAATCCAACCCCAAGAATAAACGAAGACCCACAGGCGGAGGCAATTGTAATCCCTCAAGATAATATTCCAATAGAACGACCAACACTGGATGAGGTACGGGAAGCTGTGAAAAGGCAAAAAAGCAAAAATCCCCAGGCATCGATGGAATCTATAGATAAGACATCGACAATTATATGTCCAATCCACAAGAAAGGAGATAAATTAACCTGTAAAAACTACAGAGGCATCTCACTCCTCAGCACCAACTATAAAACCTTCACAATCCTTGTGAAACAAAAACTAGAACCTATAGCGGAAGGCCTTATAGGAGAATATCAAGCTAGTTTTAGGACAAACAGGTCTACATCGGACCAGCTGCTGACCTTAAAACAAATTTTGAGGAAAACCTGGAAAAAGAATATACATATATACCAGATATTTGTCGACTTTCAACAGGCATAAGACTCAATAAACAAAGGGAGGCTGTACAGGATCTTATTGGAATTATGATTTGAGGGGACTCCGCTGGTACAACTGATCAAATGCGCAACGAATAGCTCCCTGGCGAAAGTAAGGATCCAAAATGTAGTAACAGAAGAGTTCGAAGTGCGACAAGTTTTAGACAAGGAGATGGACTAGCCCTAGAATGGAAGATAAGAAAAACGTCAGTACAGAGAAGTGCATCCATAGCAACGCAATCTGTATAACTACTTAGATATGCGGATGACGTGAACATCGTGGGAAGGTCCTTCTTGGCAGCAAAAGAATCTATGTCGAATTAAGAGAGGCGGCAAAGGATATAGGACTGAACATCAACGAAAAGAAAACAAAGGTGATGCAACAATCCAGAGCTGGAAGAATGGGAAGAAATATAACTATCGACGAACACAATATAGAAGTAGTAGATAAAACAGTCTACCTTGGGTCTACAATTACAAAAAGAAACTATGAAAAGGAAAAAATAACTAGACGAATACTACTGGCTAATAGAGGAGAACCGTCAAACTAGAGGATGACAAGGCTCGATTTGGGCTGTAGCGCCATTCATTGGATGGATGGATGGATGGAATTTTGCGGGCGTACAACAGATTCTGTAAAGTAGCAGCTTGATTTTTATTTCTCGCAGTGTTTAAAACACTTGCGTATTTGCACCAATATTTAACAAAAATCATTTTGATTTATTGAATTATGTGCAAAATGCAATAAAGTCAATTGTTCCTGTGCATTATTGACAGCAGCCACAGTAACAACAAGTTGTAAATTTGTAACAAATATAATAATTAATAAATTACTCATGACTCACCGGATAATCTGCATGCTCTGTAGAATTATTACACACAATCCAAACATCGTGTGCATCTGAATCTACATTATCTGTAATCTTTCTCATATGGGACCAGAACAGAGCGTCTCTTTGACTAGCAGGCCAAACACGTTTATGTGTTTGCAAAAAGACTAATGTATCAGGTGAAATTTTTTCTAAAATTGTCATGTCCTCTAAGGTAGCTGAAAACGAAAACGATTTTCAATAAATTAATCTTCAAATATGGTTTTGTAAGCGGGGAAACTTACTTTCCCAGTCATTTCTATATTCTGGCATAAAGAAATAGTGGCACATTTCTTTAGCTGTAACACCTTTAACAATGTGACATGCTTTTAATGGATCTATAACCATTCCGTTCACTTCTTCTTCTCTTCGATACATTTTCATTTCGCCTTCATCGGCAAATAACTGCCATCCATTTTTACCCTGTCCCATACCTTCACGGGCATGACGTAATTGTTCCGAACAAACTGATTCAATCTAAAAGTAAAATGATTGTTAATAGGGCAACGTTTTAACTACAAACTTACAATGTACACTATAATATAAAAAAAAAACATAATTGGGAACTTTTACTTACTTCAGGCCAAAGACGATGATTTTTTGCTAATGCACCTGTACCAAATTCTTCGGTTGTTGATTCATCTCTTTCTGTTTGATGTTGTGAGCTTCCCGAGCTGATTTGAGACTAAATTAAAAATATACATCTTTTTATAAAAATTCCATATTTATTGATTGTTAATTGAATTTACCTGTTGTGATTGCAATTTCAGTCTAACACGAATGCGACTATCTTCTTCAATTTTATCCAAACCAGTTTCAACAGCATCAAAGAATTCATCCTCTGGAAGTGTAGAATGTGGACCTTCCTGTAAATGAAACCAGATAAGAAAACATTAGTAATAAACTTAATATAACTTTACAGTTCCGTTCATTTAGTTAAGTTTCCCACAACCTAGACTCGATTAGACTGAATCATTTCCAGTAAATATAAATGTATCAACGGAAGCATCGCCGACAATAAATTGATAAATCCATGGCAATAGCAGAATATCGTGTAAATACGCAACCCCTGAATCTTTGATATTTTTTGTTTTAATTGTAATTCATGTTTTGACTACGTTCTAGTTGCGATAATTAAAACGAATATTCCTGGCAGTGACAGTTTGCAATCATGCACACTCTCCTCTAATCTAAATCAGATCACGTAATCATATTTAAAAGGTCATCTTATTGTGAGATTTGAGCAGGCAAAAAAAATAAAAATATTTTTTAAAAAATTTCACGTTCAGTGTTTTTATTTTATGTAAGTGAAAGCTACCGGTGGTGATTACGGATGATAAACAAATGGACAACGCACACCGATGAATACGTAACCGCCGAATTATTTGCAATTCAAATTTCTTTCACAAAATATGCAGTTAAAAGCTCAAGTTCAAATTTTATGAATAGTAAGTTTTAACGTAAACAGCAGAAGCAGATGAAAAGAGATTAATGCAGAACAGAGCTATGTTGTAAAATCAGTGGTGATGATGGGAAATTTGATGAGCTTTTGTTCAAGTGAAATTGTTTTAGGTATATTAAAAATAAAACCTGTAGTACGTTGATAGTAGTATAGGTAATAAAGGTAGTATTTGCATCAAATAAATATAAATATAAAATAATGAAATGTGTTCGGCATTATCATCATTCAACTCAGGTTCAATGGTTGTATGCCCCACCTCCTTTCATTATTTCCTTCTGAGATGATTGTAGATGAAGATGACAATATGAAAGAAGTGGAAATAGAAGAGATAGAGAGATAATGACTAAATTTTATCATAGCTTGTAACCCAACGATTAGGCCTACGGAGGACACCATGTAAAAAATGTCCCTTGTGCTCTACCTCAGAGGTGGTGCGGAAATGAATGCAGCACGATGCCACATCTTCTCAGCCCTATATCTCGAAAACTATGGGTTCTCCGTAAATTCTGTATAGGAAACTTTTATGCAGATTTATCTAATGACCAAATGTTACTTGATCAAAATTTACGTAAAGCGGATAATTGAGGAGATATTTGCGAAAACAGATTTTTGTGACCTCTAATATCTCAAGACGCGGACACGAGATTATATGAGACTTTTGACATATCATATAGAATGCCAAATCAAAGGTTCATACAAATTTTCAGCTTATTACCTCTCATTCCGAGGTGAAACCCTAATTTGACTGGACTATATAATGATTTCTGCAATGCAAGCTATTTTAGAAGTACGGAAATACTGCCTGAGAGAGATCGTTCCACAGTCAAGTTGTTCTATTTACAAACGAATTCCTATCTTGTTGAGTGCGTGAATGGGGGAGATGCAGGTGGAGGGAATGAGACGAGCGGTGTAATCTGGTGTTGTGGGAATAAGATTGCCGTGGAGGCAGGAGCGCGTTGGTTTCGTGAAGTAGTGGCAATGAAAGTAGAGATAGAATCATATCAGCGCTGCTACTTTGCGGCTGCGGTTCAAAGTGTCGATGTTGGTGTTATCTCCGATAACTTTAAGGGCTCTTTTTTGGACGTTGTCTAACCATGCCAAGGTGGTTTTCGAAGCGCAAACCCAAGTGAGAAAGTTGTATTCGAGAAGAGGCCAAATGTAGGATTTGTATATTACAGCACGAGCCTATTAATCCCAAGCAGTGGCAAGCACCCCACTGGTTATTCCAAAGCAAGTGTGGTTATTCCAAAGCAAGTATTTGATTAAGATCGATTCGCACTATACGGAACGTCAACGTCACATCACGGCACGGCAACGGCACTTCAACATTTTCTTCAATTAGTTTTGTACTACACGTTCACATATATAGGCAACGTCACGGACCATAAACATACCGGCACGTCAAGATTAGTTTGAAACTATATTTTGACGTGACGTGCCTTGACGTGACTGACCTATTCTGATCAATATGAAATAGTAACGAAAGCATTTCGAATTTTTCAAGCACTTATCTTTTTTGTATTAAACTAATTTATCATGGAAGTTGATTTTCGGCGATATGAGGAGCTGATTGGAGATGATTTGTTACATTGGGCAACTTTGCCCAAAACAAAGCACGGGAAGCATTTAAGGAAGTAAACTTCTTCAAGAAAGGCTTCAAACCCTCCTCCGGTATATGTTGAACAAAAGAAGCCACTATAGTCACAGGCAGCGAAGATCTAAAGAAAAGATGGAAGGAATTTTTTTACGAGCTACTGAACCCAAATCAAAGCATCCGACATGAACCAGAACCCAATCTACAACATAACGATGACACCAGAACAACAAATGTACCCACCCTGGAAGAAGTACAGAGTGCCATACGATCCTTAAAAACAACAAATCTCCAGGAATTGATAACATCCCAGAAGAGTTGATCAAACAAGGAGGCGAATCGCTTTCAGCAGCTATACATGAATAACTATGCTGCGTATGGAGGAACGAAAAAATGGCTGAAGATTGGAAACAAAGCATTATCTGCCCAATACACAAGGACATAAATTCAACTGTGGAAACTATAGAGGCATATTTTTTTAAGCCCAGTATATAAAATAATGACAAATATAATGAAGGGCAGATTGATACCTTATGCAGAAGCCGCAATAAGTGAATATAAAGCTGGATTCAGAAGAAATGGGTCAATAATGGATCAACTTTTTTCAATACGTCAAATCCTCCGAAAATGTTGGGAATACAACATCGACGTGTATCAACTTTTCATCGACTTTAAACAAGCATACGACAGCATAGAGGGGGAGCAAATGTTTGCGACAATACTGGACCTAAACATCCCCTTAAAGATAGTAAAATTAACAAAAATGACAATGGAAAATACAAGGTGTGCAGTCAGAATACAAGGAGAATTGACGGAGTCCTTCCCAGTCAAGCAAGGCTTAAAGCAGGGCGATGGGCTGGCACCCATGCTATTTAATCTCTGCCTAGAAGGAGTAATTCGCTTAACAAATCAAAACAGTTGGCTGGAGGCCGATGATATAAACTGCCTTGCTAGATCACTGTCTAGAGAAATATTTATGGAGTAAGAAGAGGGAGCCAAAAATATAGGGCTGCAAATAAAAGCAGACAAAAGTAAAATTCTAATTCAGTGAAGCGTGGAGAGAAGAAGAAGAAACTACAACACCACCAACGGGGGAATATAATCTCGAACGGGTAAACGAATTTAACTTCTCTATCTAATTCTTCTTAGACTTCACGGCAAAATACACGTAACGTTGACGTGACGTTTAAATGCAAAGCGAAGCGCATATGCATGCCTGTTCCGCATATGGAGATCAACGGAGATTTCAATTAAAACTAAATTGTGGCTGTTCAAATCCAACGTTAAGGCAGTTCTTTTGTATGGTTGCGAAACATGGAAAGACACCCAATTCATCCCAAGACACCTACAAGTTTTCATCAACAGATGCCTACGTCGTAGAGATATTAAGATATTCTCCGCTATCCTACAAAACAGGATGGCTTCATACGCCAGAAACATCATAGGCCAATACCAGTGTGGCTTCAGCCCAGGCAAATCAACGGCTGATCAGATTTTCACCTTGAGGCTAGGAAAAATGTCTAGAGTTTCAAAACTCACTTCAACAGCTGTTCATAGACTTTAAAGCCACCTATGATAGTATAGCCAGAGTAGAACTTCATGAGAGAATTCGGCATCTCCAACAAACTGACAAGACTATGTAGATTGACCATGAGCAATGTGTCAAGTCAAGTAAAGGTATCCGGAACACGGGGGACGGTCTGGCCTGCCTGCTTTTCAATCTGGCGTTGGAGAAAGTGATCCGAGATTCGGGCGTGACATCAAGGGGTACAATCCTCCACAAGTCCACCCAATTACTGGCTTACGTAGACGACATTGACATCATTGGAAGAACAACAACAGCTGTACAAGAAGCTTTCACTCAGATTGAGCAAGCGGCAGGAAATCTGGGACTGCACATTAACGAAAGCAAAAAAGTACATGGTGGCCTCGTCTACAAGAAAACCCAAAATTTGTCTCACACTGGTAAAATCATTTACATACCTTGGGTCAATAGTAGCAGCCGACAATAGCATGGAACCAGAAATACGCGCACGACTGCTAAAAGCCAACAAAGCCTGCTATAGTCTGTCAAGGCTCTTTAAATCCAAGTATCTAACCATAACGTCTAAACTTTTACTATATAAGACGATGGTCTTACCGATTCTCACATATGCATCCGAAACGTGGGTGCTTAGCAAAAAGCATTCAAACCTCTTGGGCGTGTTCGAGAGGAAAATACTTCGAAGGATTGTTGGCTCCTTATGTGAGGAAGGAGGATTCCGGAGACTACAATGACGAGCTATCGCGACGTAGATGTTGTGAAGAAAATGAAGTTCGGTCGGCTCCGGTGGGCAGGGCATCTAGCTCGTATGAGTGAAGATGAGCCTGCTCGGAAAGTTCTCTGCGGTATGACCTATGGGGTGCGACAGCGGGGGAGACCCAACCTTCGCTGGAAGTATGGCGTAGACCAGGACGCTGAGAGCTTAGCGATGCCAAACTGGATGACATCGGCTCAGAATCGGGACCAGTAGAGAGAACAGTTGCGAGAGCCCAGGACCGGATCCCGGTTGTAGAGTCGTTAAAGAAGAAGAAGAAAGTGGGTTGAAGGGCATTAAGAGCAGGTTATTTATAAATATATGAAATAGAGTAAGTGATAAAATTGACCCCTGCGGGGTATCCCAAACATGGGCTGGGGTTCGGATTTGACGCCATCTAGTGTCAATTTGATTGCCGGAAAGGGAGCTCTCTATAAAGATAGAATAATAGAACTCCAATAGCTTTGAGTTTAGTTAATATGACTTTCATATTCTATCAAACGCCTTGTAGATATCTAGAGCAACAAAAGCAAACCCACCAATGTCACAGTGTATTGTTGAAGCTCTTTTATAAAGAAACTAAGGACCAACAGTTTGTGCTACCAATCCTTGATCTCGTTGGTCATGTCATGAATCCTTGTCTAGTAATAAGTCGTAGTTCATTCGAAGGAAAAATCTGAAAGATTGTTCCACATCATTTTATTCGGTTTATGAATATTCTTGTCAATGAGGTATGCGCAAAATATACATAAGGGAGCAGTTGATAAAACACGTAAATTAATAACTGCTCGGAACTATTCTTCTCTTGAATAATTATTTAATTCGCGCTAAGAATCATGTATAGTTTTGAAAACAAGGAGTGTAGTGAGCCAGAAAAAACAAGAAAACGGAAGACCTTAATGAACCTCCAGCTGGATTACTCAAAGTTATCATTGAACATTTGATTAGAGATATCCTTTATAAAAGCATATACTGGTGGAAGATGGAATAAATGGAAGGACGCAATAATTATTAGTTAACCTAAAAAAATATACCTAAAGGTGTAAATTAGAGAGATGTTACCATAAAAAAAATTATAGCAAAAATATTAGCCTCAGTAATGCTTTCTAGAATTGAAGATAAAGTAAATTGCTATTCGAGAGAACAACAACCAGGATTTAGCAAACAGTGAAAACGAAATTTGTAGGAAATTGTATTCCCTAAAACTTTGTTCTTTTGATATTTTGAACAAAATGCAGAGGTCCTCCTCATAATAGAGAAAAAGACGAAAAAACTCTAAAATTTACATATTTCTTAAAAACCACCCTTTTTCGTGCTGCAGTTTGTGAAAATCATAATATTTAGACAACCCAAATGCTTCACTTGGCACAGGTCATATACATATGTAGCTGTGGGAAAAATTTCTTTAATTTTTTCTAATTTGAGCGGACTAATCAGTAACAATATTAATCAATCAGAATATGTAATTTGATCTTCCTTCCTTCCATCGAGGACGAAATGTTAACTTATATTCAACATGGACAACGAAGCTACACAGATTTTTCAGTGTACTATTTCTTTTATTTAGTCAAATCCAATATGTTTTGCGACTGTATTTTCTGTTTGTTTACTTCATAGAACATTTTTCCCCATATCGTATTCGTTTTAATTAAATTTGTGCACTCAAAATATTTGGAACAATACAAAGACTGTAATCATTATAGATTAACCAATAAAAGAATTCAATATATTGTTTGTTTGAGCGTAAATATTATTTGCTCCTTTAATCTACTAGTCCTCTGTTCTGATTGACATAAAAATTATGTCAATCTGATTCTTGAAATTGATTTCACTATTCATTACTTCATAGATAGCAACATTCAGTAAATGTCACCCACTTAGCGACTAAAAAACTAAATATCCAGGTCACAACAAATGTGCCACTAATTAATGACTAACGTATGATTTTTGCAAAAACTCTTTTCCCATAGTGCACACAACATACACGGTTTTCAGTTCCTAAACTAGGGCAGACACGTTTCCTGAAAAACACTCTAAAGCACGCACTGTGACCACCTTTACCCCAATCCCTCCGAGCAGGATACTTACAAGCTTATTCTTTCTAACTTTAAGTCCCTTGATCAGGACTGCAACTGAGGAAGGCATGTTGTATCTATTCGATAAACTATTTCCTTATCACTATAATACTATTATAGACCGAGATTAACAAATCGAACTTTTATCGTCGTGTTTAGCTTATTAACGGCGAGCTGCGGTAGAAACGCGTCTTAACTAGAGCTTAGTTAACCAGAGACTGACTGTTCGAAGTGAATCGCATCTGAAGAGCTTTTCCTTTTGATTGACTTGACTTTCGCGTGACTAATGATCATAGGTACATACAAGAAAAAGCAACAACAACAACACCATATCGTCATGTAGTTCGGTCTGGCTGAATCTACTGTCTAGGCGTATGGGTCTCCAGGGTTACAGCAAGGTATTGACCAAAACTCCCCTCGGGGTCAGTCTGCCATTTCGGCAGCAGCGAAAGTGTTTCCAATCCGCCGGGGAAAATGACGACCTGTCCGTCATACCCAGTATGAGAAATAGAAATTTAAAATTAAAAAAAAACGCAATGTTTTGGCTACATTCAACTCGGCCGAAAAGAAATAATTGATGATAAGCCAATTATACTTGGGTGTTCCCACTTCAAGCTTGAAATCTGAGATCTTACGATTACTATACCATTGCAATAGGATGTCTGAGCGTTTAAAGATTTCATGAGATTGAAGCCCTCCGAACAGAGGAAGACAAGTTAAATGGTTCAACCACGAGTTATACAATAGTTTGTCGGTTGGTATGGTATAAAGTCATTTTGGCGCACAATAACTAGGTCGCATAAGAATTTCATAATCTCTGTGAGATTTTCCTCGTTTTTTTCGCCTTTCGTGGATAATAATAATTGTGCAATGGACAAGTGCTCGACCGCAATTGAGGCCACTTGCAACAAAAACCATCCAAAAATATTTACTATTTGGCTGGGGAATTCGCAATATTTTGCCGGAAGATTAAATATTCAATATTTGTGTTATATTGATGAGATTATGTTCGATGTGTTTTAAATGAAGGAGAAATTGTTTTAAAGTATTCAGTAGTACATGAATGATTTTGATTGTTTTGAAATGCATTCATGTTTAATATATGATTTTAATTTAGTGGAAATTTTTATTGGATGTTCACTTCCTTAGTAGATAAGAGCTAGTGGATGACAAATTTCTTTCAAAATTATAGTGTAATGCAACATTCTATCATTTGTGACGATGGAATAATGAATGAAGCGCTTTTGTGCATCTCTCAGTCAAATGCAGCAAGTGTTGTACGAAAAGATGATATTGTTAAGGAAATTACATCACAGGAAAGGCGTGTTTTAAAACCAATTAATAGCTTTAAATACGCTTTATGTTAGCTTCACCTGTATGTTATATGTGGTATTTTGTATGTTGTATGTTGAAGTTGGTATGTTGTATGTTGCATGTTGTGTGTTGTATTTTGTATGGAAACAAATCTTGCAACTTGATTTTGACCCACTTCCAGATAACCAATCAACTTCAAATTTTGCACATATGTATAGTTGGTGTGACAATGCAATCTCACCATGTCTCGGGGGGCCTCGGTGGTCTAGAGGTAAGGCGCCTGACTGCTATCCCAGAGGTCCCGGGTTCGAATCCCGGCCAGCCCCCCGGTCCTTCGCCTTTTCCACTTTCCCACCCACATTACTTCCCTTCTCTCTTCTCCTCTCTTTACATTCCTGATTCCTCCTGTCATAGCCTTCGCTAGTCCTTCCCCGCTCCACCAAGCGCATGTCATCGGTTGGCTGATGAGATTCAACTCGTTTCAGGAGGCATAACACTCCAGCGAGTTGTTCTCGATGCCCCGATGTCAGAGTCGCGAAATGGTTGGAAGTAGGTGGATTAAAAAAAAATAAATATCGCGGCCAGGTTGTGGCAGCTCCTTCCTACTTCTCTGTCTCTTTCTACTCTCTATCTTCCGGCTAGAGCTGCTGTTCGACATTCTATACGAAAAAAAAAAAATAGATTGTCGAACAGTACAAAGGGGCTTTCCCTAAGCCTCTAGTCTATCATATAAAAAAAAAAAAAAAATGTAGTAAAAAAATCAAGATGGCGTTCGAATTTTTCAATTATGCTCCCCGACCCCCGACATGGGTATCAAATGAAGGGGTATGACAAGTAGAATACAATTTGCTAAGTGGCGTCATTCAAAATTCAAAATGGGGGCCAATACAACATGGCGGCCAATACAAAATGGCGGCTACCTTTTTATCTGCAACGCACTTGGTATGGGTATCAAATGAAAGGGTGTGACAATAGTACTATACTGTACAATACTATATGTACTACTATACTAGCTGTGTGGCATCATTCAAAATTCAAAATGGCGGCCAACAGAAAATGGTCCTTCACCGTTTTCTTTACAACGCCCTCGGTATGGATATCAAATGAAAGTGTATGACGAGTGATTTTTCGACCCCCATCCACACTTGCTTTCATGCTTGTTAGCGGGTGTTCACGGCGGAGTCTGAAGCCACCTGGAAGTTTCCGTTGAGTCCATGAACATTTTAGCACTTGAATTAACAACCTGCTATGCTAAGCTATCGTCCCCTCCAAAAGGAGATCAGCATAATCAGCTGGGCCTGCTGCAAGTGCAGGAACAAAACGTGGGAATGAGAAAACATACGGTGGTACACAGATGGCCACAATAAATATGCTGGTAGATCTAGCGAAAAAAGCGATACCAGTTGGAAAGGTCCGCATTGGATGGGTTGTCTGCCGAACAAGGGAACGGACAACACCGAGGAGATGCTTCAAGTGCTGGTAGTTTGGGCATATGGCAAAGAGTTGCACCAGCACCAAAGACAGGATGGAATTATGCCTGAAATATGGAGCAATGGATGATATGTTAGGAAGTAAGAAGGCACTCAAACGGGAAAGAAGATAAGATTCATACAACTGAACCTAATCCAAAAATAATAGCGGGGGATTTTAATGCATGTTGTGTTACCAAACTAAGGCGTTGAAAAACGCGAAAGAGGGTTTACAGTAGACATTTCCTTCCTCAGCGACACGGTGATGGCCAAAGACCTCCAATGGCGGGCCAGTTAAGTGTATATGTCATGTCATAATCTTTCGAGCGTGCAGAAGAACAGGGAGAAGGCGACAAAACCACGCCATAAGAACGGAATGAGCCCAGAACAAGTGCGATGAAGAACTGTTCAAAGATATGATCCCGCAGGAGAACATTGAGCAGACAGGACGCGCTAACAAAAGGGTGTGATGCATCGATAAAGCATGTGAAGCCTCAATGACACAGCGCCCAAAACTCTGAAGACTTCCACCGAACTTCTGGTGGAACGACGGAATTGAGAAGCGTCAAATAGTTTGCCTAAGGGTAACAAAGCGCTACCAGCAAGGAGACAAAGACCGGACTTCGGCGAGCTTCTTACGGAATATAAGGAGACAAGAAGAGGGCTAAAAAGTGCCATCCAAAAAAGTAAAGCGGAGTGTGAAGACTTATGCAGTAAAGCCGATAGTAATCCATGGGAGTGCGTACAGGGTAGTGATGACGTCGATTAAGGGCAAGCGGTCTCTAACGATTACCTGCCTTGTAATGTTGCAAAACATCGTAAAGACCCTGTTCCCCAGAACAGGAGCACGGAAAGTCTGCCTGCAGTAAACGTGGATGACGCACTCATCCTAGGGGTAAGGGAGGAAGAAATTGTAGAAGCCACGAATAGGATTGCCGTTGGAAAAACCCCTGGGATGGACGGTATACCGAACCAGTTGAACGAGTATGGAATGTTGAATGGAAGCGTCAAAAGTTTGTGTTCATTCCCAAGCCAGATAAGATCTCAGGAGACCCGCCGGCCTACAGACCAGCCTCCTACAAACTATGGGCAAGCTTTTCCAAAGGGTGAAATATAACAGATTACTCCCAAGCGCCAACGGGTTATAGGAAAGACAATTCGGTTTCAAAAAGGCTAGATCGGCAAAGGCCGCAATGAATGCGAATAAGAGTTGTGCATTGATAACCCTTGATGTGAAAAATGCTTTCAACAAGCAAGAGTAAGATCGTCGAGACGTTGATAAAGCTTAATACACCAAAGTATTTGCAAATGATGATTACAAAGCGGGTACTCTGATCTGATTAAAGTGTTGTAAAGAGCACTTTCATCAATCACTAAATGGAGGTCTAACTGAGAAATTGAAGGCTCCCAAGACCCGACGCTGCTGACACCGAGTAGAAGAAATTAGCAAAGCCATAAACCAGCTAAAAAATATACCGGGTGCACACAGCAACTCTAGGGAGTTGCTAATTGTGGGAGGCCTAAACTGCACCAAGCAATTTATAAATTTATTTTGCAAGTATGGGAGCAAGAAGCGATTGCACAAAGCAACTGTGCCTTGTACTTAAAGACATATAACAGCAGACATTATCATGGTATAACGCTTTGGCATACCTCGTATAAGATATCATACAAAAAAGGATAGCCCCATACTCTAAAAACATTATAGGCCCATGTAAGTGTGATAAATCAGGAAACTCAGGGTTTTCCTCTTAAAACAGGAGATAGAATATGTCTAGAGCCAACTCAATCTAATATATATCTTCAAAGACTTGAAGGCTGCCAATTACAGTAAAATCTTAGTAGAACTCCCGAAACCCTTAAATAATTCTATATTCCTAGTAAACTGACACGATTATGAAGATTAACCACGATCAATGTGATAAACGAATTAAAAATATCGGGAACACTGTCTAGACAAGTGATTTCCAAGCTTTTCAATCACGAACCCCCACCACAAGGGAATTAAATCTTATGATACATATAATAAAACATACTAAAAATGCTTGTTCTGTTTTTATCTGATAAGACAATTGCAAGTCGATAGTTAAATGGGTTAAGTACATATTTTTATTTTTTAAAAGACATTTAAATTTTAAGAGAACAAAAGAAAAAAAATATAGTTAAAAAAAAACTAAAAAATACGCTTTTATTTTAAAATGAACTAAAAAGGGAAAAATAATTTTGAATATAAAGTTTTTATTTCTCCAGGCAGTATATTGAAAAAACTGCTATAGACCAATGCTTGTTGCTTCAAAACAAACTTAGGAGTTAAAGAACATTATTATATAGAACCCATATACATTATATATGATGTATATATTTAATTTTGCCAATAAAAATATAGCATACATGGATAAATATATGTATGTACCTAATAAATTTTTCAGTGGATCAAAATTGGCGATGGTTAGGGCTTCATAATGGTTACAGCAAAGAAGCCGATTGATTTAGAAACGTTAGTAGATCTAAAGCTCGGTAGAGAGGTAATAGGTCGTCCATTTATTACGTGAGGCGTTTAGGGCGGAGGGGGTCGACCCGAATCTCACCCAATCTCACGTGGGGAGAGGAGGGGTCTCGGAAAATATCACGTCATTTTTTCCCGTAAGAAAGTGTAAACAAAATTTTTATGTGAAGAAAACCAAGCTTAGGAGTCATGCTTTGTACTATCAGTTTGTCTTGTTGTTAAGATCATGGTGCAATGTCTAGTAGCAGCAAGCTTGGTTTGAAGAACAGAACAGAATAGGAAAGGTTAGGGGGGTCTGGGGGTGCTCAAGGAAATGTCGATGAACCTTACGTTTGAGCTCTAAGATGTTGTACGAGGTGGGAAATACTGACTGTAGGAGATTATTCCACAGTCGAGTTGCTCAATTCATAAACGAACTTATAGATGGTATTGTGTCCAATGGGGTTGGGCTGTACCGTATGGAGGTGAGCCGCGCGGACTAGTCGTGTGTTGCGGGAAAACCATTGCCGTGAAGACAGGAGGTTCTGAATGTCAGTGGAACAGTCGCTCCGGCAATAGCGAAAATGCATAGAGAGGGCTGCTATATTCCTACATTGACTTAAAAAAACGAGTTTGATGGCAGGATTTTGCATCTTTTCGAAGCAAGACAAGGTGATTTTTGGGGCGCCTGTCTAGATAAACAAATTGTATTCAAGGCGGGATCGAATGTAACATTTGTAGATTGTAGCCAGGGCAGCTGGCTGGAGGAAGATCTTCCATCTATTAAGAAATCCAAGGCATTGGGAGGCTTGTTGCACGATTTGGAATATTGTGATCATTCACTGATGGAAAACCTACCGTAAAATGTACCGTGTAATGGACGCATTAAAGCTACCGCTATGATGTTAAAAGTTAAGTCAGCCGTTAAGCCAGCTCCAGACTCACGCCGTGAACAACCGCGAGCACACGTGAACGCGAGGGTGGATGGGTTTCTCGTTTAGTTCGCTCCTTGATTTCCATTCTGAGGGGATAGGGTGTAAATTCTCGCCGTGAATTTACGTCGTGAGTATGGAGCCGCCTTTACATTATCTTCTCCCATGGAGAAACGTCATCGAGAAAACTCGGTGAATTAATTATAACAAGCCTCTCCACTATGGCTAAATCCTACACAAAAACATGTATCGCGGTTACGCGAACACCACAAGTAGCAAAGTAGCCCCTAGATTATTTAGCCGCCACCGGCTAGCCTACAGCGTTCAAGCCGGTTTGGTGCGACCCACGGAGGGTCCGACTTGCTGTATTTACGCCCGTAAATGAGAACTTCTAGTGTAAGTATTAGAGATTTTGTAAAATTTGAAAAATCTCAGGTGAGATTATGGGCGGAGGGAGGGGTCGAGACAAATCTCACGACATCTCACCAAGGGTGATGGGGGATCAAAAAATCGCAAAAATCACCTCACGTAATTAATGACCGACCGCTAAAGTGCTAAAAAAACATGACAAAATTATCACCTTAACTAAAGAGCTGCTGTAGATCCAGTTGGAGAAGAATAGTTCGGTGACCAAGACTCTTGATGGTTTCTAAGGTCAAGGAGTAAAGTTAGCCAGAATCTTCAGCGAATTAACGATACTGATAAAAGTTAGTATTATTTTCTAATGCAGGCTTAGGTTAGGTTAGATATGGCGGAGCTGTTGGTGCTAAGCTCATACACTTAGGCCAAAAATAATGGGCCCATTGTGATGCCATAGTGTTCTCATTTTAAACCAGGGGTGGTAGGTACCACGTAAGTTGTTTCGATCGACTTCTTCATAAAAAAATTTTTGTAACACTTGAATATTTGTATGAAGAGATCGATTGAAACAACTTACGTGCTACCACCCTTGATGTTAAAGTGTCGTTTCTTCGCTAAACCACCACGAGGATGTAATGAATTTTTTTAGATTAGCTGAAGCAACATTTCAACAATAGTTTGTAATTAACCATTAGTCTTTCACATATTAAAATAAACAAGAAGTTAATAAACACATTCCAAAACAAACTAAAATTGTTTAAAAACCCATTCACACTGTATGACGCATTCTACTACTTAATGACTTTTAACAATTTCACTATTTCATTGTTATTACAAATGAATTTTAACAAACGATCGAAGTACTTAACAAACTTTTATTTCTATTATGCAGCATCTTAACTAACAGATAGAAAACTTCAATTTAAAATTTGATATTAAACATCAATGTATTTACTCATTTTACCCAAACAAGTGTATTACACAGGTGCTTTGATTAAAATCTTATCTAGATATTTCAAGTAAATTTTAAACCCACCTAGCTCTTAAGTGTGTACAGGTGCGAATAATATTTCCAAGAACTTAAAAACAAAAATAGATCATTCAATACTTGTCTATGGATGGCAATTCATCAATGAGTCAGTAGAGACTTTTTCTGTAAAGAATTTATTTTCCATTCAGCTTGAATTGTACGGATTAAGTTCGATAAAGGCACAAGGAAAGTAAGTGTATTTTATCGCAGTTCTGTACGCTTCATTGCAACAGCATAGATTATTATTCATTGTCGGCGACATGATATTTAATACATCTTCGACGGTTAAAAACCACAAGAAGCGAATATAACAAGTAAAAAATTGTGATAATATGTGGTTGGAGTTCATTTAATATGGTTATAATATATTAGTGATGCAATGGAAATTAAATGGATGCACTTGAACGAGCGTTTTATTAATATTTGTACTAAGCTTTATATCGAATGACACAACAGGGACCGTAAAATTTACAGTTTACATTTCATAATTTGGCATTTATTCAGTGAAATTAAAGCCATTTTAAGCAGGGCAGATCCAGAAACAATTCTTGGGAAGAGAAATGAAATTTTACTCAAAATCTGGAGATGATGTTATCTGAAATAGTATTGGATGTACAGTTAAAAATGAGAGTAAAAAAAATTTACTCCCTAAGAATAAAATAATTCCCCGAGTAAAAATAAAAGATGGCCTTACAACGGGCGAACACCGGCCGTGTTTGAAACATAGTCCTAGGACATGTGCCGCGCATCAGAAGGATGTTTGTCGAACTGTACGGCATTATTTAAGAAAAACATCCGCTGAACCGCTTCAAATAACAAAATTTCCATCACCAAAAATCAAGTTCGACGACTGGCGAACCTGGTTTTCTTATGCATCGATGGCCTTTAAGTATGATGATCGAATGACCGATTGTACATAACGAAAATGACCACACTCAACAATACATTGGTGCAGATTCTTTTTTTTTTGGTTTAAATTTACCCATCATAAGCCAGTGTGTACAGATCAGTACTGAGCCATTTAATTCGTTTAGACAAGTTTGGCCGTCGTGGGCCTGCATGCGCTGCTGTTAAAAATAATTAAAAACTCTACGGCCATCATATACCTCTTAAAAGCTGTAAGGCCATCTTTTATTTATACTCGGGTCACAAAATAACATTGTAAATCGCAAATGCTTAAAAACCAAGGTATATTGGGATTTTCCTCATGTTTTGAACCTGCGAGTACATATCTTCTAAATAGAGTCACTCAAGTTTCTGTTAATACGTATATGTACATTGTGAGTTGAACTCAGGTTGAACCCAAGTCCAACTTCATGTAGACGCGAATCGAGTTGAAGTAGGATCGACTGAACTCGACCCAACTCTCATAACTCTTTGCTGATTTGTGCCGACAGTCGAAAATTCAACTAAACCTCAACTCAGCTATTCAATCCATCATGTATGGGTTTCGTAAATACCCTGTATGTTAGTGGATAGTGGAGATAGCTCCACTATTAGCCGCGTAGTCGTACAAAGGATTTTATTGAATGTCTGATGACGTATACAAATAGCGGAAAAGGGGATGAGTATTTTAAATCTTTAAAACGGCGAAAATGTATTATATTTTTTTTAGACAATGTCATTAACCTACGAACTTTGTACGAACTATTTTATAATAAAGACTTCGCGTTTAAGAGATATTTGCAAAAAACTGATTTTTTCATGTTTTGAATAAACTTTTTTGCTCCCTGCCATTGTTGAAGCAAACAAACAAACATTTCATTTATTATGTTTTTAAGGGCTGTTTCAATTTTCCGATGTTTTCGGCAGTTGAGATGGATATGGATGATTGGAGACTTCAAGACAGGGACCGACAATCGTGAAGGATGATGTTGGACGAAGCCTAGGTCAATATCAGGCAGTGGAGCTGCGTGGAACAGATACACATCCAGACCTATATTGATTAAATAACATTTCAAACTAAGCACACAGTTGCAACTTAAAAATTTGGTAGTATTTTGTCAAGATTTTTTTTCGTTAAAAATAAAGACAATTATATTTATGATTATAGAAGTAAATTTCCTAGTTCAATTTCACTCGACATATTTTTTCAGAACTGAAATAATCCAAACTCATAGTTCTCATGCCCTAGCTACTTTTGGCACTGTTGTAGACGAAGGTGTCCATACATACTAAAAATATCGAGTGGTGGGGGTGAAGCTAACGGAGGGGTTTTTCATTAGTAACTCAACCTCGGTAGTCTAGGGGTAAGGCGCCTGACTACTATCCCCAGAGGTCCCGAGTTCGATTCCCGGCGGTGCCACGGTCCTAGCCTTTCCCAATTTCCCGCCTACATAACTTTCCTTCTTTCTTCTTCCCTCTTTGCATTCCTGATTCCTCCTGTCATAGCCTTCACTAGTTCTCTTCCCCGCTCCACCAAGCGCATGTCATCGGTTGGTTGATGAGATTCAACTCGTTTCAGGAGGCATAACACTCCAGCGAGTTGTTCTCGATGCCCCGATGTCAGAGTCGCGAAATGGTTGGGAGTAGGTGAAATAAAAATACCGCAGATAAGTTGTGACAGTTCTTTCCTTCACTTCTCTCTCTATCTTCCGACTAGAGCTGCTGTTCGACATTTCAAAAATAAAAAAAAATAAAAAAAAAATACATGGTCGACAGTACAAAGGGGCCTTCCCTAAGTCTCTAGTGTGTCACATAAAAAAAAAATACTAGGGCCTCTAACGAAACAATTAAAAGATACTAAATTAATCTACATAAAACTCCCTACAATAATTTTTTTTTAACATTTTACCCTTCCCTATCTCCTTAGGTTAGGTAAGATATGGCTGAGCTTTTGGTTTAAGCTCATACACTTAGGCCAAAAATAATAGGCCCATTGTGATGCCATAGTGATCCCACTTTAAACTTGATGTTAAAGTGTCGTTTCTTCACTAAACCATCCCGAGAAAGTAATGAATCTTCTAACTTGCAATATCATGTACTATCTTCGATATTTCCGCAAGCGTGCTTAGAAAGGGTTCACCAAATGTGGTTAGTCTCCTTCTGCATAAGGCTGGGCAGTAACAGAGGAAATGTAGTAGGTACACTTTCATCCTCGTCCGGATTTTTACAACTTCTGCAAAAATCGTAGGTCTCAAGTCTAGGCAGGTCGCTTGAGTCCCTATCAGGCAGTGTCCGGTCAGCACTCCCAGCATAGCTGAGAGGTCTTGTCTCCCGAGTCTCAGTAATGAAGTTGTCAGCCAGGTTAATTTGGCCAAAGCACATTTATTAAGATCCTAATTGAACATTAAAACTAAAGACCGTAGCATAAAAGTTGTCGGATATTATTCATAGGAAATTGCCCAAGCTTTCTATATTGATTAACTACTTTTTTTGGAGAAAAGGGCGATTAAAATTTGAGTGGAAAATAAACAAAATTTTGTTTTTGACGACTCATAGTCGGAAGTTGGTAGGTTGGAACCTTGATTTTTACAATTTTAGATAGGTAGGTTAGACAAGAAACAAGGCAAGAACTTATTCAAGAAAATACCTAATAGGGTTGCAAAAATACAGAGTGATATGTAAACCTCTACCAACAAATTTCAAAGCGGCTAAACCGTTACGATTTCGTTCGGCTATGAAAACTTAGCCACAGCCGGGCATTTTGTCAGTTTCAGCAATACGCCCTGTATAGTAAATACTTGAAATTTTTACCAAAAAAATATATTCGAATGCGATATTATGAATTTACCAAATTATGTGAGAATACCAACCATTGCATTTTCCTATGTTAAACCCAAGTTTTGTTTTCCATTGAATTTGATAATAAACTGAAATTCTCCTTAGACGAAATTACTGCAAAATTTGTTTCCGGATTTTGAGGTTAAAGCACTCAATAGACTGTTACATCTGGTGCGCTTGCACCAGGCGTATTTTCAGAAATTAAGATTTTAAAAGAAATTTAAAACTTGGAAAAATATTGAAATAGTGTTCCCGCGCCATTGTCATATATTAAGTGAACAGCAAAGAGTGCCCTTTTCCATTGTCTTCTACAAGGTGTGGCCAATCCAACGCCATTTCGTTTCGCCTGATTTCGTCATCTATCCTTTCTTGGCTGGCACGATGCCATAATTCTTGCTTTGTAATTTGTACTAGTCGTACTACTAATAGATCCCTAATTCGGCGAGAAACACCTGGATCGCCTCTGTTCTGAATTTGTTGAAAGTGACTTCAATGTCCAGGAAGGTTGTTACGTGGACTATTTTTTTCTATGCAAGATCCTACAGAAGAAATTAATACATGCAGCAACTGCCTATCATCCTTCGAAATATGAAGACTTAGAGAACGACATAGAAACCTCTATTATGGAGATTCGAGTGTATAGTACTATAGATTTTCGGAGCCCAGGATTGTGCTAGAAATAGTTAGGGAAGTGCAGCAATCATCAAAAAACATCCTGAAGCATTAAACAGCATTAGCAGGAGAAGTTTGTGAAGTTAAGTTGCAACCAAATTCAGCACCAAAACAAAATCGCGAACGAAATCGTCAGTAGACAAAAGCAGGGGCGGCGCTTTCATAGATGCAATTGCTGTATTTGCACCGGGAGCAACTTAACGAAGCGTAATTATAGAAAAAAAGTGTAAGTGTTCCCGAGCCTTCATTTTCCTATATTAAAGGAACCCCACAGAGTGTTTGTTTTTTTATATTGTCCTTCAATCCCAACCAAAAATGAACAGAAATGATGGGGGCGCAATATGGCATACTGCACCGGGCGCAAAAAAGCCGAACACCGACCCTGATTACTTCATGCTTTATATATGTACATTATGTATATATAAATTTAGAAACTGATTGACTTAACTATTCAAATATTTTTTAGGTATTTTGTAGGAAATTTTTTATATTTCTTTAATATTTTTCTCACAATTTAAATATCATCAGCAGCCGTCTATTTTTTGTATTCCTCATAGAAACAGATAATTATCAAGGTTTTACTCGCTTCTGTCTCTGCTTCTATTCAAATTGTCCGTCCAAGTATGAGGCACTTTTAACACTATTTTTGTTTCAATAAATTTCAATGATTTTTAAAAAAGGCGGAACAAACATAAGGACATAAATTGCATGTGATATACAAAAATGTTCCTCCTTCTTAAAAAAAAAAAATAAAAAATCCAAAGTTTAAATGGAACCTTGACCCATTGCAGAAATTCATTTATAACATAACATCCCAAGTTGCATAGAGCTCTTCCGGGTTTTTTACTACACCCGACCATCCGCAAGTAACAATCGGAAGTTCCAGTGAAAGGCGCACAAGTTCAAAGGCAAAACGGCGGTTCAACGGTTTCTTGATAACATGTAAATATATTTTCTTTCTCTTCTCTTTTATTTACTATCCATGAAAATTTTACAAGGTCGTTGGAAAAAATCTTGACTTTGAGATCAACTTAAAAATGGCTACAAAAAACTGAATTTAAATAAGTTGCAAATTATATCACAATTTGACAAAATGAATCGATTCGTCACCTGCGATCGGATCTTCTGGAAATTATGGGACCTAGACAGGTGAGTTCGTCGATCTCCAAAATGCCCTGCACGTTAGATTAACTGTTTTACCATAAAGTGGATTACAAATATTTTATTGCCCTTGTTTACATAAAAGGTTCAGTGTATTTTTGATATGTTAATCAGCAGTTGCATTGTATTTTCCTAAAGATTGTTTCTCACCTATTTTGACAAGAAATAACCCGAACAGAAAACCTTTCAACGGTGGCAGCCAGATTTGACCCAACATACCTTGGAAATTATGTTAGAAGTTCATTAAGCGATCTGAAGGTGGTTTTAATTTGTATAAGAAGCAATAGGTTATGTGGCAGAAGAGTTGTGGATTACTTTTTTAGAGTTCTTGGTCATATCAATTTGAATATTATAAAATATTAATTAGCATTAAGTTCGTTGAGTTCAATATGGTTGTAGGATGACTAATTCATTTATCAGTATAAGACCAGTTTAAAAAAGTGTTTTAAAGGTCATTCCAAACTTCATAAATCACTCCATATTTAAGCTTGCATTTTTAATGTTAATACAAATGCATTTAATTAGTTATATTGGAAAATATTGTGTATATAAATAGTTACTGTCCTAGACAACACAATTTAATGGCAATTCTTACAACTAACCAGGTCAAAAATATGATCAATGATGTGCGAAATATATCATTTCTATAGAGGAGAAAGGAATTTTTACGAATTCATATTGTGGAAAATGTAAGAGAAATCCAAATTTAATTCTTACGGCAGCTAACGGATCAATTATTCATACTTACGGAACAAAACTTCTTAAGATAGACTTTGGATTAAGACGAGATTTAACTTTTCCGTTCATTATAGCAAGCGTCGACAGACCTATTATTGGCGCAGATTTTCTTTCTGGATTCAATTTGCTGGTTGATCTTAAAAATAAGAGAATAATAGATGGTAACACCGAGTTAAGGGTTAATGGAATCATGATTAAAACAGATTCTCCTTCACCCAGGCATTGTACCTTTGATAGTGAATATGGTAATGTTTTATCTAGATTTCCCTCACTAACTCAACCTCCATGCTATGATTTACCTGTACGACATAATATAGTGCATACTATTACCACTAAAGGTCAATTACCATTTTCAAGACCTAGAAGACTCGACACTAATAAATTTAAAATCGCTAAATTAGAATTCGAGCACATGGTAAAATTAGGCTTATGCAGAATATCTTCATCATCAGTCTCATCAGCACTACACATGGTTCCAAAGAAAGATTCCACTGATTGGCGACCATGCGGAGATTACCGGAGACTAAACTCAATAACAATTCCAGACAGATACCCGATTCCTCACATTCAAAATTTGTATTTGTATTTTTACAAAAGGCAGATCCATTTACATATATTTATTTAAAAAAAATTGTATCTTGTTAAAGTAATTGTGATAGATCAACATGAGGAAGATATCGGACAAAATCATACGTAGAAATAATTAAGGCAGCGATCAGTCATAATCGGGGAATGACATGTAGGATATGAAAATGTGCAGCCGAAACTATTCTGGAAAGATGGAAGTGCGATCATAACCTCCTAGTGGTGACCACTGGTAACGATCTAGGACGACCACTAGACGAACTCTGTACACAGCTCGAGCTGCACAATATATAGCACAAGGGTGGGCAACCTTTAATTAAGAATTAATTTTATGTTTTTTCCGCGGGTCATAGTAGTTAGTTGACACCTGTCACTTTATTGTGACTTGTAATTCTTTAGTCTGCATTTGATATGCCCGATGCTTTAATGGGGTAAATTACACTATTCATTACTCGGCCCTCAACTCCAACAGGTTTGTGTATAATGTAGGTATTAAACTAACTATAACGGTCGTCCATTAATTACGTGAAGCGTTTAGGGAGTGGGTGGGGTCGAATCTCACCCAATTTCACGTGGGAGAGGGGGTCTCGGCAAATATTACTTAATTTTTTTTTTTTCAAGAAACTGTAAAATTTCGAGAAAACTGGGTTGAATTAAGTAAAACATGTTTCTCCGACTCCCATTCACTTACAGGTAGGCAGTGGCCTTTCAGACCAGGTCAGCCGGCCGATGAAGGACGCGCCTTTTTTCAGATCCAAGTGAATTCTTCTCAGCTTTAGAGTGAATAGAAGTTCAGATCTTCAGGCGCGAACTGACGATAAATGCCCAGTTGCAGGCCGGTGAGTATGTGGTGATACTTGGCCTCAAGGCGAAAATGTAAACATTCTCGCCACGGCACGTCACCGGGTAGCCAAGCGCGCGACTTGGCGAATGCTACAGTATACGAGGCAAGTAACACTGACCCTCTAAAAGGCCTTTAGAATATAAAATTACAGGAAGGCACACGCCGAATTTTATTTGAGTTTTGGTAGTTGTGTGTCCACTACCAAGAAGTACTAACAATATTGCAAAGTATTAAAAAAATAGCTTGAGGCCTTCCGAACACGACCTTGCCTGTGTACGGATGTGGGAATCCATACATGGGTCGACCGTAACCTATTTTAAACTAGTTTGAACTGTTCGCGTGTGACTGTTCTTGCCGATCGGAAACGATTTAAGTTGCGTGGTTGCACTACATTTGTACTACCGATTTTGCCAAAGCCTCGTAAAAACTAACACCGATTGATCCAAAATCAGTTGTGCTCGTGTGTGGCCAAAGATTTCATTTTAATTGCAAACTGATTGTGCTTGTGATTATTGTGAAACCAGTTTGAAATTAGGATTGCAAATCAGTCGACTCGTGAGCGGAGAGCCTTATGCCTAATCTCTAATGACAAAACCAACCACGAACCAACCAACCAAAGTGCTGCTTCCTATTCCTTCTCATTGTAAATTGAATTACCCGTCTCGCTCGTGTGAAAAGTCGAATCTAGTAATAACAATAACAAAACAGGCATTTCTGACTTTTCACATCTACAGTGATAGAAATATGTGTGAACACATTTTGTCAGCTAATTCAGCCTACTGGTACGTGGTTGGTTTTTCCATTGGAGATTAGGCATTAGACTCCACAAAATTTAAATTCGTTAGTAGAAGATATCTACCTACTAAGCAAAAACACAAAATCGCCAAAGTCTATTTATGTGTGTGTGTATCCGAAAGTGCTCCATTACTGAGTTTCCATGCAAAGTTAACCCTGGCTTAGCTCAGAGTAAGCGCCAATGGAAACGGGGGTTAAGTAAAGTTTCGTTAAATCCAAGAAAACATCACGTCGGATTAATCCGGGTTTTGAACCGAGGTAGAGTTTTCGTTGAGTAAACAGAAACCTTTTCCCTCAAATTAACTCGATGTTGGTTCCATGACGGCTCTGGGAGAAAGTGACCGATAAGTAATATTACATACATTGCGCCGCCGTTAGTATATGTGCAGTAAAGGATACTCAATCGCACACATATGCGAAACTCGACTGAACCGGACTGGTTAACGAAACTTGAATCAACCTCCGTTTCCATTTTCGCCTACTTTGAGAAAACCCAGGGTAAACACCACATAGAAGCACAGTAGTGAACGCAAGGGGATTACCCTCACGGCTAATTGTGTTGTATTTCAAACGAACAGCTGAGTCAGTCAAACAAAGTATTCAGGGCATTTCTTAAATACGTTGGAATTGATTCCGCTGGAATTTTCTAACATCGGTGGTAGAATAAACTCTGCAGTAACGGAGAGCAATTTCGAAATTATCATTTATGCTTCTATGTAAGAAAACTCCAGATCAGAATTGGCCTTGTTTGACTGTAGTTTGTTACGCTCTTTTTTCATATAATAGGTACTTCATGAACATAACCTTTTAGAACAAAATCTATGAATTTTTTTGTAGTCCCGTAAAACCCGCGGATCCGGGATTGCGGGATTGAGATTTTGAGGCGGGATTGGATTCCCTAACTGGAACTGTACTAGTACATTTTAACTTGAACTTCAAATTTGTTAACTCATAGTTGGCGAAAATGAAATTTTCTTACTGGCACTTTATACCCAGGACAGACCGCGCTCTTGATGTGCATTTGTTAAATGAACATTGGGCGCTTAATGTGCATTAAAAAATTTTGTGACAGGCACCATATGTATAACGTCAAGGACTTGGAAGTTTACTGACAGTTTAACCGGAGATGGTGAAAACGGCCCTAAGTGTATTTTCCAGTACTTAAACTGGTTAAGTGTTTCGAAGAGTCAAGGATTATAGAAGCTTCTAAGGCCAGTTTCTTATCTTAAGATATGATATGTAAACAGAACTATAAAAAACAAGTTCCTCAATGTAACCCAGAATTTTACAAATTTTAACTCTAACTGAAATAATAATAAGCAAAAGTTACAATTTTAAAATCCCAATAAACCCCAAATCGTGATTTCCAATATTTCATTCGATTTGTGTGTGTTGCTCACTGTTTTGTAAACAATCAATGAAACTTGAAAAAGGAAAACAAAATCTTCAAAATTCCGCTCAGAAACTTTCAATCTGAAATGTTTACTCGGCCAAAAAATCTTGACATTCAAAATTTCAGATAAATAATAAAAAAAACATTAACAAAATTTTTTAAGTTGCATCAACACAAAAATGTTGTCTTCTCTTTCATCATTACTCAACATGATCATAGCCGAGCTCATATGTGCCTAAAGTCGTCACTGTTTAGATATCATATTGACATCAGCGGACAGTAAATGTTGGGTAACAAGTAAAATACTATCAAACGACGATGATAAGCTGAATTTCAGTTAATTTATGCGGGCATTTATGTTATTTGTAAACGAATTTAAAGTGCCTTGCACTCTGCTAGCGACAATGTAGTGGCGGTCAATTCATCTGGTGGCACCCTCATGTGTAATTATTAATGCTATGCAGACTTGAGTTATTACTATTATTGAATGAGGTCCCCGAAGACTTTTAATTGGAACAAAATTCATTTCTTAATTCTCAATAACAAAAATTACAGAATTGCTGGAAACTGTCTTTGTTGGTGCGGTTTTGGCGGATTATTCAGATCCACGCGAAGTACTATCAGGTGAACATATCGACATGCATTGTAAGTGGGCAGTTATGCAAGAAGTTGTGCCACTAAGCTTTTGACGGTCACAGATGGGCAAATGCATTATGCAAATTGACTATCATGTACGTTGTTGTCGTGTATTGTTAATATTATTGGTTTCTTTTTTAAATAAAATAAGTACATGATTTGCAATAACTAGCCTTAAAAAAACTTATAATTTTATGGATTTAGTTTTAACATAAAAAATGAAAGGATGCATCTCGAATGGTGTAATTTCAGTTGTCCAATGATTTAAATAATTATTAATTAACTTCCCAGTATAGGGAAGTTATTGTAACCGGTCCGAAAATCAAAATCGAAAATTTCAACGTATTTTCATTTTTCAAGGTCCCAATAACAATTCAAGCAAAAATTTGGGAAGAAGTATGTATGAGTGTGTGTGTGTGTGTGTGCGTACGTATGTGGTCATTATTTCCTGCACGATATCGCGCGAACCAAAAAAATAAGCACTTCGTTGAGGTGTTGTTCGAAGCCTATTAACGGAAATATGATCTGAAAAGATTTTCATAAAATTCGGTCTAACCGTTTTTTTTTTTTGTTTAAACGACTTTCGTGATTTTTGTACCTGCACGATACCGCGAGGAACCAAAAACTTTATCGATATCTTTGAGGTGCCGAAAGAAGAATATTAACGAAGAAATGCTCTGAAAAATATTTCACAACATTCGGTCGGGTCTTTTTTTTTTGTTTAAATGAATAAAACTTCAGTGTCAGAAAGACCTTAAATTGTTAATTTTTGCTAATATCTAATAAACTTGATGGAATGAGACCCGTTCTAAATGAAGTGATCTTGTTTGGATTCTGCACATCTATAGCTTTCCAACAAAACATCACTTGTCAAAATCCGACACTCTTTAAAAATCTTGCAAAAATTACGTTATCCTTTACAAACATCACGAATTTTTCAAGCCTTGAATCAACACTTTTTTGACGGGGAATTGTTGTCTACATAGCCGGCGGATAATGTGGGTATGGACCCGGAATTTGAGAGTAACAGAGCGTGTGATGTGAAGAATGTCTCTGGTTTCGGCCCATATTAGCTGGAACTCACACAATAAAAAAGACTTGCTCTGCGTTATTCTAGATACCTAGTCATCAGTCACAGCGCTGAGCCATCGTGCTCGAAACGAGGGAGGTATTTTCCATATCCTCTATTTCCACTCAAGAGCAACTTGAGATCGTAACTTACTTCCCAATTCTTCGTAACCCATCTACGTTTGGGATACATCTGAAGTCCACTAGACTTATTTCATTTGCCTTTACTTTACAGATTCGCAGGGGGTCAACTGCTGCACTGAATTTGTCTTCGCTCTAACATATTCTACACCTTTTCCAATTGTAATTCAGAAAGTATCAATTGTAATTCAGAAAGTATCAATTGTAATTCAGAAAAATTCAACATTCATCCAAATGCAGCAATTTCTGCAACAGGAATTTTATGTATGGAACGCAGAAGATTTTAATTTGCTTCACAGTTAGCCCAACATTCGCTTTAACATCGTTTAAACGAAATGGGTTATCTACTGAAAGACTTTTAGAGATTGCATCAGATAACATAACTTAGCTTTGAAATAGTAATAATGGGACGATATCATGCATGATGGAGTCACAACACTATTAAAGCCTGTCCCACTATATATGGTTCGAAAGTGTGGACATTGAAAAACGAACACGATGCATTGGTAGGAAGATTCAAATTGAAAATCCTTCTTTGTCCTTTGGTCAATTTACTGCATCAATAAGTTGAATATTGAAATTTTCTGAATTACAATTGATACTTTCTGAATTACAATTGATACTTTCTGAATTACAATTGACAAATCTGAATTACAATTGATACTTTCTGAAATACAATTTACTAATCTGAATTACAATTGACGCTTTCTGAATTACAATTGGAAAAAGTGTAGATCTTCGTGACGAGTGCCTTCTCTCGCCAATATCTCTATGGGTATAATTTCCACACACGCCGCATCGTTGGATATTTTTTTATGTGAAAGACTAGAGTCTCAGGAAAGGTCCTTTATACTGCTGACAATCTATTTTCTTCGTATAGAGTGCAATGTCGGACAGCAGCACTAGCCGGGGGATATGATCTTCTAGGCGCAGCACGAAAATCGAGAATTCGTTGCGGCAAACGAACTATCATCGTTTTCATCGATTTCAAATCCGCTTTCAATTGCATCGATTGGAATAGCTTGCGAAGAGCTTTGGAAACCGAGCACGTGCCATTGAAAATCATCCAACTTCTCAAGCGTCGTACGATGGCTCAACCACCAGCGTTCGTATTCTAAGCGGCTTATCCGAGGAATCCCGACTCAAAGGGGTGTACGACAGGGAGACGGCGCTTCGCCACTTCTATACAAGGTTATGATCGACGCGATTATGGGTGAAGCATTCGATGGACGACTCGGAGTTCGATACGACGACAACAATTTCATAACCGACTTAATGTTCGCCGACGATAGCGCCGTCTTCGCGGACACGGATGCCGAAGCAACGGACATCTTATACGACATTTCCCGCATCGCTCAGTCATACGGGTTAAAAATCAATGCGGAAAAGACCAAAGTGCTCACAACGGACAGATCAAGTGCCAGTGTTCACCTCGATGGAACCAAAATCGAACAGGTTTCGATATTCAAATATTTGGGATCATTTGTTGAGGAAACAAAAGTGGCATCGACGTCCGACGTTCACAGCCGCATCGGCCAAGCAACAGTAACATTCGCCTCGCTCAAGAGTAGCATATGGAAACGAACAAATACTTCCATAAAAACAAAAGTACGCCTTTACCGAACGTTGATCCTTCCAGTTCTTCTTTATGGATCTGAAACGTAGACGCTGCTCAAACCGGACGTTAAGAAGCTCGAGGTCTTCCAAATGCGATGCTTGAGGCAGATGCTCGGTGTCTCAATACGCGATCGCCTTCGAAACAAGACAGTTAAACAAAGATGCGATCAGCAGACACTGATAGAATAAGTGCAAAAACGTCGACTACGGTGGTTTGGGCATGTTTGTCGAATGGATGATAACCGCTTGCCACGTAAACTTCTCTGGCGAAACCGTCCCGCAGGCTAGAGAATCCAGCGGTCGGCACCGAAAAAAACCTAGCTAAAGAATATCGAGGGTGATCTTAAGAATGAACGATTATCAGTTGCCGAGGCTCGAGACGTCGCCAAAAACCGGAAAAAATGGAAACGAATCGTGAATAGAGTTCGAGACCCAGCGGCACCCGACAGTAGCATATCCGTTGCGGGTACGTCCCGCTCAGACCACCAGCTAACGGATCAAAGAAGAAGACAAATTGGCGCAATTTGTGTAGAGGAAGTGTCCACCTTCGTGGACGCGTCCGGAATCTCACCACTTTTCCTAATACCGCCAGAGACCTTGCCTAAATAGTTATAGTAACAAGTTAAACTTAACTTTTTACATTCAGAACTCAGTTTACTAAAGATAATATAATGACTACGAGTATTTTTCTTTTTGAAGTTCCAAGATCTCTTTTCTTTTTTCTAGTTATGTATATAAGTTCATTGGAGAACCAGCAAGAATAGCCTCTATTCTTTCTCTTATTTAATGGGATTAACTCCGCTATTACTTTGTTTACGGTATTATAGAACCAATTCACCTTGATGACATTATCTATTTCATATAGTTCATTCCAGTCTATCGGAAATACTTCTTCAGGGCTGAATAGTAAACACTTTGAAATACGTGATGGGGTATCGTTCTGTTTCAAGCTGGACCAGAATTTTAACTGAGCTGATAACGCTGGTTTATATTTATCTTCATAAACAAATTATCGGCCATAACTTTGATATTTGTGTTTACCATCGTCACCGCCAAGAGTGTGGATGTATAAGAATTTTTCTAGACTCGTAATTTTATTGACTAAGCTAAAATGTTTGAAATGATCTAAAAATAACAGTCACATATTTTTGGTTACCAATTTAATAAACAATGAATTTAACTGAGCAAACAAAAAAATTTCTCAAAAATTATTCTACCAGCATTCCACTACGAGTATGGAGGTCGTCCATTCACCTAGGTGATCATTCTCATCGTGTTTGGAAAAATTATTACCCAAACTAGACTAGAGGGCTTGAACTATAAATGAAAATTTATAGCTCAAAATGTGTTCTGCATGATAAATTTTAAATATGAAATTTATGGGTTACTCAAATCTTCTACAAAAACGAAATACTAGGAGCAGGTTTATAAAGTAACATAAAAATTCTAATTAGATTTTATTACCAAGCCAACCTACACTAGTCTACAAAAGGTAATCATGAGGTTGATTTCAAAATAAACGTGCCAATGGAAATCACTTTCGAATTACATGCTACGATTATTTCAATTAATAATACAGTTAAGAAAATATTTAAATTTAATGCACCAAGTAAAGCGAGTAAATAAATTTAAATAGGAAATTTTAATAAGAAAGTTTAACAATCAGAAAACAATAATAATTTCTTTGTATGGAAATTTTAACCAAACTTTTAAATTAAGCGTAATAAATTAGTAATAATAAAGGGTTAGTTCAACAGCTCAGCATTGCGACAATCAAACAATGAAAGCTTAACCTCAATTGAGTTCAACAGTTATTGTGTTAACAAACAAACAATGTTATTTGTAGTCAATATAATCGAAATCATACACTGGAACAAATTATAAATACGAGTGTTGCTTATTGTGCAACTTGTAAACATATATCGCTTGCTTAATAAAAATAATCGAATATTTAATTTTAAATAATAATTTGATTTTATGACTTTTCTAAATATTTAAAACGTCACTAACATAATTTTAGTTGACCTACATGTACATTCATGCCGATTATACAACTCGCCGGATTTTCTGCGACGGGAGAACATCCGATCCGCATTTGAAAATATTTGCATTATAGAATCCGACGGATTCTGCATTATCGATTCGCACTGAAACTGCAATTTCACCACTAGCTGTCAAATTTTCCACGATATTTTCGCGAATCCTTAGAAAAATAAATATTTAAGTGCAAAAACTTAAGAGTACGTAATTATTTGAGTTTTGTCTTTTGTGGTATAAAAATTTCATTGCTTTTAACTTATAAAAATGTTTTATTCATTATAAAAATTAGTCAGTTTTCTTCGTAATAAATATCACAAAAAAATACAGCCTTCGTGGCTATTAGTCTCAGAATTAATCAGCCTTAATGAGTAATGACTAAAAATTCCTAAAATTACTCCTTACATGTAATTCTGATTTTTAACTTCTAAGCATTACTGTTTTAATTTATTTTTTCAAAACGAAGCATCCATAGTTTGCCTTATAGCCTTTTTGGACGGAGGAGCAATCCTCCTTTATCTGCGATGCCATCCTGCCTGAAGTGGACAAAAGTCGTAAAGGCGATTGCCCGCCTCAGTTTTTAGGTGTAAAGGCGGCAGGGGGTCTCATTAAGGTCACCTGCGCCAACGAACCCACCAGCCAATAGCTGACAAATGCTGTCACTAGGCTGCAAGTGTGGGAAGGGGTCAACCTCAACGTAATCGAGAAAAAGTACCTTCCCAAATGTGGACGGCGACCCTCGGACCTGTGTAGTTTACAATAAAACACCAACTGCTTTCCTCTCACAGATATATCCGGATGCGTTTTCATCATTCGAACCATTTCTTCAAACTGAACTCGGTTCGTTGTGCGTAAAGAATTTTATTTGTAAACTTATTTTGTTCATAATTGACAGTATAATTATTAAAAACATTTAAATTCATATTTTATAAGTCTCCATTGAAAAAAACTACGCCGAAATTTTTCACTTCCGCAGTAAATTTGATGCGGATTTGTAATGAAAATTTTTGTATAGAGTGTGATTCACGAGCGGATTCTACAATATAAATTTTTCACACTGCATTACCGTCAATCGGTTATTTTTCATTCGACGGATTCTATAATACGCCAAACGTCAAATCCAAATAAAATTCCCTCCGCGGACGATCCGGCGAGTTGTATAATCGGCATGATTATTTGGTGCTTTTTACATAAGCTCAGGTGGAATAGTACTGAAAAAGTACGAAATAGAGCCAATTTTAGCATTAAAATTTCTTAATACTTCAAAACAAAACGCCCTAGCATAAAAGTTAGTCTGACATTATTCATAGGAAATTGTCCAAACTTTCTAATTTTGTAAAAAAAAATATTGATTAACTACCTATTTTTGGCATAAAAGGCGGTTGAAGTTGAAATTTTAGTGAAAAACAAAACAAAATTTTGACTTTGACGACTCATAACTCTGGAAGTAGGTGGGTTGAAACTTTAACTTTTTCAGTTTTAGATAGGTGGGAGTATGCTGTATGATTGTGACTGCTACCTTACTAATTAAAATATCTGATATGGTTACAAAAATACAGGGTGCTGTTTAAACACCACCTACACCTACATTATCCATGCCCCGGCCATTCTCGCACTAAGTGAGACTCAAGTAACCGATTCTGATCTTGATCTATTTCAGGTGATTGGATATAGCTTAGTGCACAATTTCTCTGACCATAGGGGTGTCGCCATGTATGTCTCCAGAAGGTGTGCAATAGTACATCTTCTGACTTTAATTACATATGGGTTAAAATAATCCTTCGTAGCCACGTCATATTCTTCTGTTTTCTATACAGAAGTCCTAATATAAGTAATGAAGCCTCGACGTTAGCCTTCGATGCTAGAGGTCGCGCCAAAAGAGTTGATGCCGGAGCGCGCAGCTGGGGAAATTAAAGCTGCACACAAATAAAAATTGCGCACATGTTGATAAGAAATGCGCTTATGTATTTTCAAATTTCCCCTTCGAAATTTGTTGCGACTAGGCTAAGGGACGGGAACGGCATGCGGGAATTCTACTGCGCATGGAAAACGCAACTTTCTCGGCATCAACTCTTTTGGCGCGACCTCTATATCAGAACGAATCTCCGGATTTTTACTTTCCCATCCGGAGTGTGAAATCATTGTTGCGGGTGATTTTAACGTTCATAATGCCAATTGGCTAAATTACTCGAATGGCACCAGTGTTTCTGGCAAAGACGCCGAGATCTTTGCAGACTTAAATAATCTACACCAAATCGTAAATTGTCCGACACGAATTCCGGATGTTTCAGGTCACGGAGCTCATCTGCTTGACTTATTTCTCACTTCGCATCCAACTCGATATTCCGTCGAGGTGAGCTTACCCCTTGGCAACTCGGAACACAAACTAGTCAGTGCAAATTTCCCATATCCATCCTCCACTCCAACCGGCACAGTTCCCAAAAGAACTGTCTGGCACTATGGGAAAGCCAACTGGTTGGGTCTCACTCGCTTCTTTCAAGCCACTGACTGGGATTTGTGTTTCCGCGGTGACAGTGCGAACAATGCTGCGCTCTGTATTACCAAAATAATACGGGCAGGAATGTGTTTGTTCATTCTTCATTCTACTAAGTCTATAAAGCCTAGGCCAAATAGATGGTTTAATGGGGAGTGTAGGAACGCAATAAAAGCTAAGGAAGCCGCCTATAGAGGGTACAAATGTTCCCCAAATGAACTGATATCGAGAAACTCCTGTAATTCCATCATCAGGAAGATCAAAACGTCATTTGAAGGATCCTCAACACACGCGTAGGCAGCAAAAACTTCTGGTCCTTGGTAACTTCCATCAAGAAGAATTTTACGTCTTCCGCAATCCGTCCATTTATCAATGGGGAGGAGGTGATAACAGCAAATCCAAGGCCGATTTGTTGGCATCTCTGTTCGCCTCAAATTCTTCTCTACACGAAGCTGATATGTCACCACCGGTCCTCGAGCGCAACGCCCATTCAATGGACGGAATCTTCTTCAGAACGCGCGAGGGGTATTTTTTTTATATTCCCCCTATGGTACTTAACAAATGTGCCTCACCTTTGGCTAAACCTCTGCGCAAACTTTTCCCTGTCATACTTCTCCGGAGTTTATCCCAACTCTTGGAAACTAGCTCATGTTCAGCCCATTCCCAAAAAAGGTGAAGCCAGCGACCCTTTAAACTACGGCCCAATAGCAATTACTTCTATTCTCTCCAAAATCATGGAGATAATAATCAATCGAAGGTTGATGAAATATCTAGAATCCAACCAAATTTTACACGACAGGCAGTGCGGCTTTAGACCGAAAAGATCTACTGGCGACCTTCTTGTGTGTCTGAATGAAGCTCTCAACCAAAACATCCATCGCTTCGGTGAATCTGGGTTGGTTGCTCTAGATATATCCAAGGCTTTCGACAGAGTATGACATCCCGCTCTGCTGCTTAAACTCCAAGCTATTGGTATCGACTCAGTTCTAAGGAACTGGATTGAGAGCTTTCTTTCCAGCCGTTCAATCATGGTAGTGTTGGATGGCGTCGAATCCAACCCTCATTCCATCTCGGCCGGCGTTCCCCAAGGCTCGATTCTCTCACTTGCCCTCTTTCTTATACCCAGGACAGACAGCGCTCTTAATGTACATTTACCTAATCAACATTAGACCCTTAATGTACATTAAAAAATAAGGTGACCGACACTATTTGCATGACATTAGAGTTCTTTGATGAACATATGTTTTTTGACAGCGACAATTTAAAAAATGAACAACAAAATACGGAAAGCTTATTTAAAACATTTTATTTTAAAATGTTCCGCGCTAACTTATAACTTTTTTTTTATCCATTTTCGCAGTTTATAGAATGTTTAACCTCAATTCGTTTACGTCAAAATAACTGCGTGGTGCATGGTACACCATCTATGAGAAAATGTGAAACTAAGAGAACCGCTGTAACGAACTTGATTAACTCGTTAATCATCAAAATATTTTGATGATTAAGACTTGATGTTAATCATCAAAAAATTGGGAATTAACTAACAATTCAGGGTGACACACATTCCAGTTAACGATGATTAGCGTAAATTAATAATTTAAGAGCGCTGTCTGTCATGGGTGTTATATTCATTAATGAGCTGCTCTCAATCCCCTCCAACCCACTTCACAGTTTCGCCGATGACGGTACTCTGCGTTACTCCCACACCTTCGATAATATAGGACAAGCACGTGCCATACCTTGTCCCGTAGACCGTGAACTCATGTCCAGCTCTCTTAACGCGGACATCGAGCTCATTCTTGACTGGGGCCGCAAGAATCGTGTCGAATTCAACGCAACCAAAACTCTAAGCTTGTATTTACCACATTAAAAAAAACATCTACCAAAACGCCCTAGCGGCTAAACCGTTGTCGTTAGCTTTTGTAGTTCCCACTCATGGTAGGCGGAACTCAGTGCTGGATTATCCATTACGCCGGACTAGGCCATGGCCTAGGGCCCTCGACGAGCAGGGGCCCCACGAAAATCTGATATGATTTTTTTTAAATACAATTTTTAATTTCAAGTTAATTTTTTTCTTTTTAAATTTCGAGAAACAAATTTTTAATTTTTTATTTCCAACCAATTTATTTATTATATTAATTTAGAGATGCGCCGAATATGGGCACGACCGAGTACGAATATTCGGCCGAATATTCGTTCAAAAATGTACCGAACCGAACATTCAGCCGAATTATTCGGTTTATTTTTACGCAGTAAACAGGTTCAGGTCCGCGAAGCGTTTTGCAAGTACTAACATTCGCCCACCACTCAAGAACTTCGCGCTAGCTCGGCTCGCTCATTCAATGCGCCGCACTTTCTTTTATTGCAATTTCTCACGTGAAAGAGTAGTTATCGCCAAAAAATAAAGGACAAAAGCAAGAATGTGGGGAAATGACAATTCCATAAACATTAAGTCCTCAAGCATATAACTCGACTGATTTGCAATCCCAGGTTCATACTGGTTTCACTATAGTCACGCTCACAACCAGTTTGCAACCAAAATGAAACCTTTGTCCACACACAAGCGCAACTGATTTTTGGTCAATCGGTGACCAGTGCTCACGAAGATTTTGTTGAATAAACTTTGACGCGTACAAATGCCACCACGCAGTTGAAACTGGTGACATCCAAGCGTACATGCGTTGCATTCCGTGACAAACAATATAGAAATGTGCGTATTCAAATGCGACTTGGCGGAGTATTCCTTGAATGAAATGCATGCAACGCAAATGTCGGTCTACTTAAACATCTGTAACGGTTAAAATAATACTATTTTAATATTCGGTAATTATTCGGCAAACTAACCGAATATTCGGCCGAATACCAACATTCAAAAACTCGCCGAATATGCAGAATACGAATATTCGCCCGAACATTCGGCGCATCTCTAATTAATATGTATTTTTAAACGCAAAATATTTAAAATTTTATTCATTTATTCTTTCGATTGTTAATTCATCTGACGATTCGAATTTCAAATCGATCCAGTGTTTTTAATGTCACAAAACCATTTGGTCGGCTTGGACGTTTTGCAAAACACATTTGGTAGGTTTTCTCACCAAACTCAACTAGTGGGGGTCAATTTTACAATTATTAAAAAAGGGGGCCCCAAAATTTGAATGGGCTAGGGCCCCCATTTGGCTTAATCCGGCACTGGCGGAACTTACTTTTGACACAAAAAGATACACAAAGAGACCTGGGTATCGCCCGATGGTAGAACGAGAAATCAGTTAGATCAAATATTAAACCAGCAAACCGTTTCTGACGACACAAATATTGAAGAGCTGTGAAGTACGACAAAGGGCACTATATTGACGGCAGCGGAAACGAGCAACGGTTATGTCAAAAGAAACAGGCATCACTGGATCTCGGACCCAACTTGGCAAAAAATAGAACGCAGGAGAGCCCTAAAAAATAACGTGAACTCTTCAAGCGACCCGGACAAACGTTACCAACTTGAACGGGAATACTCCCAATTACACCGCCGGGAGGTAAAGAGAAGTGTCCGGCATGATAAAAGGTAGCAGATAAATGAGCTCACAGAAAAAGGAGTACTCGAGTACGCAGATGATATCTGTTTGCTAGCCCACAGACATCAGGACCTCAAAAACATGTTAAACAATTTGGCAGCACAAAGTAGTCCAGCAGGCTTAAGGCTAAATCCGACCCGACCGGCGGGTAAATGCAAACACCATTAAACAGACAGCGCTGAATAACCGTGACGTGGAACTGGTAGATAAATTCTGCTACCTCGGTAGTATTATTACCGAAAATGGCGGGGCAGAAGAAAACGTCAGTTCCAGAATAAATAAAGCACGAAGTGCTTATGCATGCCTGTTCCGCATATGGAGATCAACGCAGATCTCAGTTAACACAGTGGCGTAAATAACACCCCCGCAAGCCCCGCAATGCGGGGGGGGCGCCAGCCAGTCATAGGCGCTCGCAGGCGCTGATAGACTCAGGGCTGATATGCAATCTTCATGAAGAGCGCCAGTCAATCATTGTATTGAGTGCCGAAAAAAATTGTCCTTTAAAACCGCTGTTGAAAATAGCATCAAAAGTTTTCATGATTAATGATTTTTCCATAGACTACAGATAAATGTGACCCCTAAGGACGTCCTCAGGGGTTTCCCCATTCATCGTGGCATCCGGTGGTTGGGTTTTATTTGTATTGTCCCCTATCCCTTAATTAGGGCAAGTTGCAGTGTTTGATTTTAAGCGGTGGAAAGTTATTAAGTGGCAGAACATGTAACATGAATAAAAGATTAATTTCGAAAAACCTCTTTTTTAAATCATCCCTGAAAAATAAGGAGTGTTGTGAAAAGGCGCCGTTATGGATTCTGCGGGGGGGCGCCTGCTTGCTTAGTTACGCTACTGCTTAACACCAAATTGCGGCTGTTCAACTCCAACGTTAAGGCAGTTCTTTTGCACGGTTGCGAAACATGGAAAGTCACCCAATGCATCACAGGGCGCCTACAAGTTTTTATCAACAGATACCTGCGTCGTTGTCTAAAAATCCGCTGGCATGATAGAATTTCAAACGAAGAACTAAGGCGCCGTACCTGCCAAGAAAGGATAGACGACCAAATCAGGCGAAGGAAATTAAATTGGATTGCCCAAACCTTGCGACGCAAAACCCAAAGCCAAACCTAGCCAAACAGGAATCCGCAAGGATCCCGTCGAGTCGGAAGACCTAGAGCAACGTCGAGGAGAACCCTACTTGCAGAGGCCGCAAAGACTGGGAGATCCTGGTCAGAGATGTCACGCAAAACAAATGTGGTAAAATACCAGCCGCATAAATAAAATAGTGAATTCATGACTTTCCTCATTGTTTTATGTGGACTCAAGGCAAACAAAATATTTTTTTTTCTGTTGCCTGAATAAAATATAAAAAATCAAGTTGCAAGATTTTTTTACAAACTGCTTACAACCCACAACATACCGTCTTATCTAATGCCGTCTAATCGTTTTGTTTTAGCAGGCATAACACTGCAACAGGTTTGTTCCCGTTAGCCCTAATGGTTGCATCGCCGGCCGGCGGTCAGCCACAAATGAAATCATGGGCCTTGCGCAGGAGAGGCCCAAAACAAAAACAAAGATTTTTATATTGTTTTTTGTAATATTAGGGGCCTCCTTTCGAACTTCTCCCATCTCATCCCACCTCTACATGCATACCCCGGCCATTCTCGAACTAAGTGAAACTCAAACCAATACTGATTTCGATCGATTTCAGGTGACTAGGTATAGCTTAGTGCACAATTTCTCCAATTTTATATGTGTCGCCATGTTAGGCATGCATAAGCGTGACTCTCCAGAATGTGTGCATCTTCTGAATTACATATGGATTAAAATAATTCTTCGTATCCACGTCATAATTTTCTGTTTTCTGTACAGAAGCCCTAATATACATAAGTAATGAAGCCTCGACGTTAGCCTTCGATGCTATCTCAGAACGAGTCTCCGGATTTTGATTTTCCCACCCGGGGTGTGAAATCATTGTTGCGGGTGATTTTAACGTTCAAAATGCCAATTGGCTAAATTACTCAAATGGCACCAATGTTTCTGCCAAAGACTTTGCAAACTTAAATAATTTGAACGAAATCGTGAATTGTCCGACACGAGTGCCGAATGTTGAAGATCACGGAGCATATTGAACTTCTGGCTTTGTACTGTAGACAATACTGTAAAAGAGAATCAGGCCGCAGCACAGTGGTATGGTAGCGAGACTTGGACTATGGCTCAGGGCATAAATGAACTAGTAAATATAGGTTTGAAAGACAAGTTCTCAGGTGCATAATAGGCTCAACGAGAGGGAATGGAACATGACAAGTTGTATGAAATTTTTGACGACCTAGAAATTTATTAATCCAAGAATATAAGAAATTGTAATGAATTTTTTTATAAAGAATGGTTTTAATCAGAAGTATGAAAAAAGAAATATCGTCACAACCAATATAACAAGTTAAAAATAGGGACCTGGGCCAGGCCTCTCTCTTAAGCAGTTGACTTTATGCTTCATACTTAATCATAAAAATAGTTATTTATGTTTTTTTTGGCGTTAAGTTTGCTTCCGATTGGAACTTCCGTTCCATTTTAGTTCTTCGAATCACTAATTTAAGACATAGCACGTAGCTACAGCTACAGTAGTTTCGGAGATGAAAGTAGATCACGAACAAATCTACAAAGGGTTTACATTTGATTTTTAGGCAAAAATAAACAATAAAAAGAACATGCACATTCCAGATTTTTCTTAATCTTTAAAAATCCCTAATTGAAATATGTACGTTTATAACAACAACACATGGATTTTTCATAGTTAATCTCGTTTTAAAATAGGGATAGAGTTATTAAGGATACATTGGATAAATTGTTATTTTAATTGAAGAGGAATATACAAAATATAAAGTCAATTTTACAACAAACAACTCGTTTTTTATTTCATTTATTTATCGCTGAATATCAAACAAAATTATATATGTATGTATTTACTTTAAACTATCTGAAGCTAAAGAATACTATTGTTTCAATAAAAATAAATGAGATTGGACGAATAGAGAATTCGTTGTCTTTTTTGCGTCAGTAGCAAATCAACTCTTATAGCGCCTGAAAAAAATCTACAAATACATTTTATGGCTGGCATGGTTGAAATCGTGTTACGTATCTATCTCGTTGACTAAGATTACTCTCCGAGTTCATTATATGCAGTGCCAAACAATGTCTCGTTGTTTAAGTTATTAATACTTATTAAAGTATGCCAAACATAATAACGTAACGTCATAGATATAAAAGTGTTTTCCGGTCCTTATTATCTACATGCTTTACTTGTTAAGAGTGGTAACGCCGCTTTAGGTCAGAGATGGACCAATATGTCTTAAAGCAAATCTCTCTAATATTCAAACATAAGACGACCAGACGATGGTTTTTATCACAGCAATCCCTTTACAGTTTTATATACGAGCAAGATATCAGCATATTCTACTAAAATTCCGATAAAATTTCTTATCGCAAAAATATCACAAAATGATATCTAGGGCTGCTTGAATAAAATTCGCGTTACGAAACTAATTTCAGTGTGATTACTTTAAAGGAAAATATTGAGTCAACAAATTACATTGAGCGTATTGAAGTTGATATTCCCCTTCGAATTTATATAACAACATTTATTATAGATCATTAATACTTAATCACTTACCTCTAAGTCAGGACCAGGAAATGATGAATTTTGGATCTTATCAAATTCCTCCTTGTATTTTCTGGAATACAAAGGAAATAATTTCTTAATAAAAGCTATCGGCAAAAAAAATTAAATATTAACTCACTTGTTTTGTTCTTCGGCTTTCTTTCGTTTGTCAATTTCTTTATCGAGTCTTTTCTTCCAACAATCATCTCGCTGCGATATAATATCTAGGCAGTGTTGCAAAGTTGTAATAGTTCCAGCTGTTGTTGCACGGAATGTTATTGATTCGCCCTGTTATCAAGTAAGTAACTCAAAACGATCAATTTTGCTTAAACTTAACTGTGTTTTAACAAACCTTAAAATCAATTGGTTTCAAACCATCACCCAAGTCCAAAGGTTTATCATTTTTGTTGATATCAGCGCATGCATCAAAATACCTAAAAAGAATAATATATAAATTTTTTTTCTAATTCAGATATAATGTGATTTGTCAATACCTTTGCAATGTTTCTATCTGGCCATATAAAATATCTTTGAATGTTTCAATTTCATTTACTTTTTCTCTCAAGCTTCGATGTGTTCTCTTCAAACTGCTACCACTTGCTGTTGATAAATTATTTGATTGTAAAGAAACTGAACTACCATGTCTTTTTAAGGATGTTGTATCGCCACTGGATCCATCAGGCTGTAATAATGTTAAATTTAATCAAGGCTCAACAATAGTAGAGCACTGTTAGAATTACTTTGTAAGATTGTAGTACATCAATCCAATGTGTTTTGTCTTCAGGTGTTTCAGCACGAAGATACCAAACGCAATTGTTTACTTGGACATCAAACCGACATTCATCGAACTCGTGACTCTGTAAAATAAAGCAAAAATATGTATTTATTCTTATGTTTATATGTATTTTTTCTTATATTTACTACTAGAGTTAAAAAAGAATAATACACTCTGGATGGCCTCCACGACGGTGAGGTCCTCTACCTCCTATGGCTTTTCTAGACCTGGTAAGATACACCGATGCTACCACGGTCCTGGTTATGGGAGGTGATGCGAATGCACACCAACCACAATAGGGCGAAATGGAACGTCACGGAAGGTCTCGAAGGAGCACTTCTTCTAAAACCACAAGTTAATAGAGTACCAACTGCAGGACTCGAGCCTAATCACCCCTTCTAAAATAAAAAACCTCAGAAAGACAAACTGGGTTACTATACTAGGCTAATGGCAAAAAACCTTGCCCCTACGCCTCCCTGTACTCCCAAAAATCAGGCACAACTCGATAGCATTGTGGACACTTTCACAGAACAATGCACTCACGCCTTTAATAAAGCTTGTCATAACAGACCGCATAAGAGACTTCCAAACCCCCTTGGTGGTCTCGCGAGCTTGAAGCGCTCCGTAAAGAGTGCAGAAAGGAATTTAAATCAGCAAGACGCAGCAACAGGACAATCTCCTGGGGCTGCTACAAATCAAAGCTGAATGGATGGAATGGTACTACGCGTGGGAGAGATATCACGATAAACCCTTCAGCCCCACCAAAGCTGGTCAATTCAGGTGCATTCCGAATAATTGCATTCCCTCTAGTTGGAAAGAGGGCAGAGTGGTTTTTATACCTAAAGCAGGAAAAGCCTCCCATACAACACCCGCCTATACAAAGGGCAAATCTACTGATACTGCTCTCCGCTCACTGGTTTCAACCATTTAAAAATCCCTCAAGATTAATGAGTATACACTAGTGGCATTCCTTGACATAGAGGGAGCGATTAACTACGTACTCCCGGACGCCATTATCTTGGCCCTGACAGAACAGAAGATCGAGGCATCGTCTCTCTTCCACGAAATGATTACTGGTAAGTTCGGACCTAAGCGATAACTCGATCCGAAGGGCCTTAAATAGAGGCACTCCGCAAGGAGGAGTAATTTCCCCGCTCCTATGGGTCGTACCTATGAACCAGTTGTTGCATACGCATACGCGGGTGACGTTGCTATCATCACAAAAGGCAAATTCCCTCAAGTACTCTGTGAGAGGACACACGAAGTTGCTGAACTCTGTTACCATCTCCACAAAAACGGACTTCTGCATACCCGAGATTAACTTCACGAGGAACTACGGAGTCCACATCCCTTAACGTTGTGTATGGAGAAACAGACCACACAGTTCTCAGGGTGCCGCAAACGTCTTTACTGATGGCTCTAAACTCGAAGGTCGAGTAGGAGGAGGAGTCTTTTCCCCAGAGCTTGGGATTGAAGTCTCCTTCCGTCTACGCGATCACTGTAGTGTATACCAAGTGGAGGTTCTTGCAATACATGAAGCTGTTCTACTAATCAACCGGCAAGGCGACAGAATTCGGACTGTCTACATCTTCTCAGATAGACAAGCAGTTCTGAAAGCCCTGCGCTCTTGCACAAATAGCTCTAGCTCAACAGTTCAAGACCTTCCTCGTATGGGTGCCTGGTCACCGAAATATAGAAGGAAATTGTATAGTTAACGAACTGGTTAGGAGAGGTACGACCGCCGCTCTGCTTCCAGGAAAGAAAAGGGTTGGTATGCCGTGGTCGCAACAAGCGAAAAAGCATTGGAGGGATCTTACTAAATGCACCGTGGCCAAATTAACCGGGCTCTCTTATGATCTCAGGCGGACCACCTCACTACTGAACCTCGGGAGACAAGACCTCTCAGCTATAATGGGAGTGCTGACCGGTCGTTGTCTGGTTAGGACGCATGTGACCCGCTTAGGTCTTGAGACCTACAATTTTTGCAGAAGCTGTAAGAATCCGGACGAGGAAGAAAGTGCACTACATCTCCTCTGTCACTGCCCAGCCTTAAGCAGAAGGAGACTAACCACATTTGAAAAGCCCTTTCCAAACATGCTTGCGGAGATCGCGAAGATTGGGATCTTGCAACTTAGAAAATTCATTACTTCCTCGAGATGGTTTAGCGCAACTATGAAAAATCAAAAAGTTTTATGTATCAAGATGCATGTCCAAATTGTTTAGCCTAATTCCAATATATTTAAAGCATTCTTAAGATGACTAGTTTGCAGTAAAAATTATAATCCGTTGTTGAAGAAGCAAATCAAAAAATCTATTAAATGATCACCAAGTCTTATGAACACTTTTTGAGAACCTCATGTGACATTGAAATGTAAGTTTCAATTTTACTAATTTTTTTGGAGAGGCAAGGAACAAACGAATTTTATGAGAGGATTTTCCTACATTAAGTGATTCATGCAATTCGTATGCAACTTTGAATAATAAATTAAGTCTGACAGAACAATAATAATTGAAGATACACTACGGCATTTAACCGACAAACGAGTGAAAGTTAGCGAGCTAGAAGTCATGGGCATCTTATCGGAGCGGATTCACTGCATTACGCATAAAAGCTAACAAACTCTGAATCACAATTGAATTTTATTGGCGACAGATTGTATTTTTTTTTAAAGATCCCATTGATTTTTACGTTCGCCTGTGATAATGGATTATCGCTGTCACAATACCATATCGCTGAAACAGTAGCTTGAATTACGAAACTCATTCCATCGACTGGAAAAATGACGGTGTTTATTACTTTGAAACCCAAACATTTTTCTAGGTGACCGCTCGGAAAAAACGAAAACCTTTACCAACGTATTCTTTTGCTCTGATTTTTAACCATAACAAAAAAATGTCATGTTGTACAAAACTATGTTGACGTGAGATTTGGTAAAGCCAGATCTATAGCAAAGGGCGTTATTAAACCTTAGGAAGCAAACATCTAACAGTTTATCATCTACTATGGATTAGCCCTGATCACAGACAACGTGATACAAATTATAAGAAGACTAGTAACGCAGAAGAGCTTGAGAACGAACACCCTTACATTCACCACCAAATTAATTTCTTTATCGGCTTGTAGCAGCGTTGCCCAAAAAAACCCTTCGGCACACTTGCGTCTTCGGCCGATTTTTATATCCAGCCTAGCTACCGAAAACGAAAGCAATAGGGAACCTTACTAGAAATTTATCCCGCTAGGGGCGCCAATGTATTATAACCAGTGTTGGGCCTTGGGGTAAACTACACTATCCATCACTTTTCCATCACATCGGCCTTGAAACTGTTTTTTTAGGCAAGGGGTCGCCGGGAAGTGTGTGTTTTTTCCTCACCTCACATGTGAATCTCAAAATTTTTCAGTCTCGCCCTCCATGACACTAATACAAGGATAACTTCGTTTTTGTGAGTTTTCGAAACACGTTGCGTTTGAATGACACTGCACTGCGCATGACTTGATTCGTACACAACTACATAAACATTGCAATCGTTATACAAAGTGAGGGTAGGAAAGTGAGTCCATAGTGTAATACCGACCTCATATTCAAAACCGTGTGATGTGATGGACGAGTGATGGATAGTGTAGTTTACCTCCTTGGCGATTTTAAAAATGTAGTAATTATGTAAAAAAATAGTAGTAGAATTGAAAAAAATGTAGTAGCAACAAAAAAACAACTTTTATTCCAACTTTTATTGATTTATAGACGGAAACAATCTAATCCGAGTCTCTACGACAGATGTAACAAAGGGGGAATTCGACGACAAAAGTGCGAAATTGTATTGGCCAGTTTCACACGGGTCGACAGACAACCAACCAACAAAAATAGACTAAAACGTTCGTTTGTGGAGAAGAGGGTGAGAGAAGACGATGGGATGGGCAAATTTTTCATCGTTCTCTCTCACCCTCTTTTCCACAAACGACGTTTTCAGTCGATTTTTATTGGTTGGATGTTGGCCCGTGTGAAACTGGGCATTCGAATTTGAATGAAAATAATTTTTCTGATGACGTCAAATATGTAGCAAATAAGAAACAAAATGTAGTAGAATTTTGAAAACGCGAAATGTAGTAGATCTGCTACTATTGTAGTAGAAGGCCCAACACTGATTATAACGTAAACATTAAGTGACATTTGTCTCTCAAACTCTCTCACGTTCTTGATTATTGTGATTTTTCGGTGATAAAATCTTATATTCAATGATAAAATCTTATATTCTAATAAATATGCATCAGTGTTGTGTATTTGGATGCAATAATAGTGCGGGTTCATTTATTTCTATGGGAAATAGCTGTGCGTCGCAAAAAGTTGGTACAAAGCACTTAAGACTTTGTCCAGATCACTTTAAGTCTGAAGATTATATTAAAAAAGGATTTAAGACTGGTCAGTATATGGATATTATATTTTTGTTGCTGTTGCTGTTATGTTGTTGTTTGTTTACGTTATACTTCGGTGGCGCCATCTGAGTTTACCTTTGCGTAAGATCCCCTATTGGGAGTGCAGTTTTTTTGTCAACGTCGAATTGGGTGAACTAGCCCCTAGTTTCGTTATATGATCATCATTTTCTGATACTCGCTGGAGAAAAGTTCTTAGACAAACCAATTTAATCATTTTTAAAAAAAAATATCTAAAATATCATCATTAATTAGATTAATTCGCACTCAATATATTCCTAAAATTGCGAAATCAATAAATTGTCCCCTTTGCATCAGTCTGATTTCCGTCCAATTAGTCTTTTATGTTTTTGTCGAAAGTATTTGAAAAAGTAATTTTTATACAACTGATTTCACATATTAAATAAAACTGTCTTCTTTCTAAATGGCAATCTGGCTTAAGATCTAAACACAGTTGTGAAACTGCACTACTAAAAGTCTCTTCGGATATCTCCTATGTCTTGGGCGATACTAAAGTAACCTCCTTGACATTACTCGACTCCTCGAAGGCATTTGATTCAGTTGATCATGTAAAGCTCTTTCAGAAATTAGGGTAGTATTTTCGGTCTGGGCCCTACTGCTGTGATATTATTGCTAAACTACTTATCTGGTCGTTCTCAAATCGTTAAAACCCGGATAAATTCTCCAAGCCCATATTTCTACCCTGTGGTGTTCCACAAGGCTCTATTCTGAGTCTCTGAGTTTTCTTCGGTGCCGATCGATGTATTCTCCACTCTGCGGAACGGTCTCGCCAGAGAATTTTACGTGGCAAGCGGTTATGATCCATTCTGCAAACATGTCCAAACCACCGTAGTCGACGTGTTTGTATTTCTTCTTTGATCAATGTCTGCTGATCGCATCATTGTCTGTCTCGTTTCGAAGGCGATCCCGAAGTGAAACACCGAGAATCTGCCTCAAGTATCGCATTTGGAAGACCTCCAGCTTCTTGACGTCCGGTTTGAGCAGTGCTCACGTTTCCGATCTATAAAGAAGATTCAGAAGGATCAACGTTCGCTAAAGGCGTACTTTCGTTTTGATGGCAATATTCGTTCGTTTCCATATCCGAGGCGAATGTTACTGTCGCCTGGCCGATGCGGCTGTGAACGTCGGCGGTCGATGCCACTTTCATTTCCTCAACCAATGATCCCAAATATTTGAACACCGGAACCTGTTCGATTTGGGTTCCATCGAGGTGAGCACTTGCCCTCGATCCGTCCGTTGTGAGCACTCTAGTCTTTTCCGGATTGATTTTTAATCCGTATGACTGGGCGATGCGGAAAATGTCGAATTAGGCTGCTTACACACCAAACTCGACATCGACACGATATTACAAAACGTCCATTGACAAAAAATTTTTTGTCGAATCTTCGTACACACCAAATTCGACACCATTCGACAACCAGAACCACTCGACACAACGAAAGTCACTGCATAAGTACTCGACGTGTCGAAAGTCGTCGTTCGACGTTTTTCTTCGTGTCGCCTTCGGTGGATATAAACTGATTTGAATGTGAAGCCCTTCGTCGGTAACGGTTTTTTTCCTTGTCGAGTTCTGTCGTGTCGTGTCGATGTCGAATTCAGTGTGAATACACTCGTTTAATAATAAGAATAAATGGGTGTCACAACAGAAAATCTTGTCGAGTCGTGTCGATGTCGAATTCAGTGTGAATAGACCCGCTTAATGATAAGAATAGATGTGTGTCGCGAAAGAAAAATGTTGTCGAATTTCGTCGTGTCATGTCGATGTCGAGTTTGGTGTGTAAGCAGCCTAAGATGTCCGTTGATTCGGCATTCATGTCAGCGAAGACGGGGCGCTATCGTCGGCGAACATTATCCTGCTTAGATGATAATAAAGGGAATAGTAGAGCTCTGTTAAAATTAAGCTCCCACCTCTTCGAATTTAAAATTTTGTCCGCTTTAGCTTTGTGGATTTTAATGAATAGCATCATGATGCAACCAACGACATGGTGGACTGGTAGTAAAAGGGCGATTCCTGAGCTTAGATCTGCCACATAAAAAAAGCATGCAGTGGTTAAGGTACATATTATGTTAATACTGAAAGTAAAATCATCTGCAATTTTGTAGAATACCCTCACGATGGAATAAAATTAACATAAACAAAAGGAAATGATAAAATATCGTCTCAAATACTGCAGCCATTCCGCTTTTAGCAAATTACGTAGAAAATATTTAAAAAATCGAAGAATAAAAACACATTTAAGACAATGTGTTCTTTAATACCCAAAAAACACAATTCTATCATCACATACCGTGAAATAAATAAATTAAAGTATATTGAAGCAGATGCTGGATTTTCAGTAATTTGAAGTGACCATGAGATAGCTACTATAAACTAAAGCTTTCGTCACATGGACAAATGGAGTCATTTTCCATGAGAGCTTTCGCTAAATAAATTTGAAGTGGATATAAATTACAATAACCAAAAAAGCGGAATCGGAAGAGTTAAAGATCAAAGTCAACAAAAAAAAACAGACACACTAGTGACAAACATCTGACACACCTGGCAACATCCCTCACCCGCAAAAACTTACCTTTATGGTGGCCTTGTGTAGACTGATAGCTCCCCTGCACCCAAAATCACTCTCACTCTCGCTTTTATAGTAAGACATAGTTCCGTCCTTAAGGACGATATATCTCGGTTGCCATCCGTGAATGTAATTAGTCCATTTGCTCAAGTATCCCCGCAATTCTGGCGTATCAACAAATTCCGCGTCAGAATCATCGCTGTTCGAATAGTTAGCAGCGGAAACTAGTTCCTCTGCCATTTTCAATTATTTCAAACAGCAATGCACGATTAATATTTTCTCCAAATTAGTTATTCCATTAAAAATTCCTGAATTCACTTTAGAAACAATCCGTTGTCCAAAGTATTTCGTGTAAAAGGGAAACAATACTTTTTTCTACCCCTTTCAAAATCTGAATCTGAGAACGCTCAGATCCTATAAAACCGGCTGCATTTCACTCTGTCTAATGAATTTTCACTCAAGGAAAACTTAATTTCGTCTCAGCAATAAAAAATCCAAATGAATTTAAGTTAATTGCTATTGAATGAGTTTAATTAACTAAAAAAAATTTAAAGTTCACGGCACTTTTTCTGATAAAAACACACGTATATCACACAATGGAAACAATTTGTCAGATAATAACGCTGTCAAAATAATCAGTGATGACAACTTTCTAAGAAAAAGCCAGGTTTGAGCATGCAATTGCAAATGGTTGTTGTATAGGCAAACCTACAAAATTAATACGATTGCATACTCGTCCTGTTGCTGCTGGATGTATCTATTCATTTGTTTTTTCATCATTATATGTAATACATTTAATGCGTAACCTGTTATGTCCAATAACTAAATTAAATGATACGGGCAGAAGCAAGTGGCAACAAAAGAACAAAAGCTTGCGTTTTTGCTGAACCACTTCATCTAAGCTAAAGTAGCGGTGCCAATTAAGCAATAATATGGGTCGTTTATGCCGGATTTACTTTCGAGTTACTAAAATAGATTTGCCAACTTCACTATCGTTTTTCCTTCTAAACGGAGCCACTCAAATTTCTGTCTAAAAGAATTCCTAAACTCCCTGAATCTTAGTGGATAGTAAGGATTGTTCTATAGAAACACTTTTTTCCCCAAACACATCCAGGAATCATCCCTTGAACTATACAAGTCACGAATGAGGGCATAAAGTATTTTAAATTTTTAAAACGGCGTTATCTCATGAATGGCATTCGTACAGGAAAATGCTAAGATCTTTTTTTGTAGATAATCGCATAATTTACAAACACTATTTTATGATAAGATTCAGAGATATTTGCGAAAGAAGATTTTTGTGACCTTTGACTTTTAATATATCAAGACGCGGACAAGAGATTATATGAGACTTTTGACACATAATTTAGGATGCCAAAACAAAGGCTCATACTATTTTTTAGCTTTTATTACCTCTCATGATAAACCCTAATTTGACTGCACTAGTAATGGAACGCCATGGAAGGTTAATAAAAGCCAAGAGTTGGATATTTCAGATGTTTTGGATCAAAATGTTACGCGCAGGTACCAGACGAATATAGGAATTTATGTGACCCCTGGATATTCAATAGCAAATAATTGATACTGCGGGCTCTGGGTCAAAAGAAAAAACTTCCTTAAGTTATTTAGTGTGCGACGTTTCGGATGTGTTTACATCCTTCATCAGGCCTTTATTAAGAATAATAAAATCGTCAATATACAAAAAATATATAAAAAATCGCAACACTAACAGTACAAATAATACACATAAAAAACACAGCACTTATAAATAATAACAACCAGTGGCGGTTCCTCCTTGGAAGCAAAGGAAGCACTGCTTCCCTTGACCAAATAGGCAACTTCATAAAAATAAATTTAAATTATCAAGATTAAAATCGCAATATTTTTCCTCCTCTGGAAACACTAAGGATGCAATGGTCAGCTTTTTTTTATATAAAATACAATACAATTCAAATTTATCATCCTACTGTAAAGAAAGATTAAAACCTTAGCCACAACATGAGTGGTGAGCGACAGAGTGGAGTCTCGCCGCTCTTATCAAAGTGACCGAGGCCTACACATGGGGAAGCTGTAATCTCGTCAGCTTCTTTGCCACAGAAATTCAATGTGAAAACTCTAACACATTCAATTGAATTGAATTCACACTCGCGCAAAGGTTTGCGTAGATACGGTACCCTCAGAAGCTGAGGTAAACGCAGCTTCTTCGGAACCGAACAGCAGGAATTGACAAGACGAAGATAGAGAACTTTTCTGTATCCACCGTATTCTCTTTGTTTCCTTGGTTTCGTTTTTTGGTATCTATTCTGGCTTCGAGCAATGTTAAATCTGCTCTTTAAATTTTGCTTCGAAATTTTATGTTGACTCTTCTTAAAATCTGAATTTTCGTTTATATATTGAGTCAAGAAAAATGAGATCGAAGATAGGTGGCAGGCGGTATATAAATATAATGAATATAAGCTGATAACTTTGTAGCTTCCATTATATATTTTAAGATTCTCTTTAATGATGAACCCTTTAGAGAATATTTTTATGAATTGTATTTTCGAGTACGGGTGGGTTACCTGAAGCGTTTTTTTGCAAGGAGAATGTACTGATGGTTGGTGGGTGGTATAGCGGATGGGTTTTATTATTACAATCTTTTTTTAGATTTTTAGCAAAATAATGGATTTGTATGAAAAATTAAATGATATCAAATTAGTAGTTGCAATTTTTCAACGGTTTTTTTGATGATTTAATTATCAATAGAATCTGAAAAAAGGCGCAAACCGCCCTCTAGCAGCGAAACTATTTCGAAAAAAATGACAAAAAAGTGCAAAAGTTCACGATTTTCGATTCCATTTTTTTTTTTCACTTTTTTCAAGCATAAAAGAACCTATATTTAAAAATAAGAAAGAACCACATACGAAGCGATGCACAAAATTTATTGGGCAATCAATTTTCAAATTTGAAGTCAATTTTTCGGACTAATGTAAATAAGATATTTTGACTTGAAATTTTAACCAGTTACTGTTCACATTATAAAGTACAATTTCTGAAAAATCCATAAAAGTTCACTGAAAAAATCAGAAGTTATAACCAAAAAACTAAAAGTTTTTAAGTTTTTTTTTATGTACAGATAAAAATTTCATATTGTAATCGCTGATAGCCAATATTATGACGAACAGCCTTTATTTTCATAACAATTCCTTATGTTTTGTTTATCTGATTGCACTATATGTTATTTTTCAGCTTTTTTAGTTAAAGCCTTCGATACTTTTACTTTTATCGTTCGCCTTGCGCATTGCTTCCCTTATCCTAAACCTTACGAACCGCCACTGATAACAACAAACACTTGCGACGAGCGAGCCAATATGCCCCGCAAACCAGTGGAAGCTTACTCACTAGAATGTTTTTTTATTTATCCCGATCAGCTGCTTATAAGCATGGCTGAGGTTGTCGCAGTCGGAACGTCAGTTAACTGCATTCTCCATATTGTTGATATGCAGCATCTCCAGACGAAAGAAGACGCTTTTTTACTCGATTCAAAGGCCATTCAAACAATTCTCATTGGGTATGATATGGCCCGAAAAATTGTCCATCCTGGATCCGGCTGATGATATGGTCACAGCCTGTCTAGGATTTTATTGGGTCTGCTAGAATTTTTTTGAGCCCCTCCCACTGCTGAAGTTTCGGAGATTTCCTTTTCCGTCGCCGAGGGTCAAACAACCAAACGAAGTCCCCTTCCTTGTATCCACTACTGTTCGCTCGGAGGGCGTACCCAAAGTCTAGTAATAACAAGTCTTTCATCTTCATACAAAATCCCCCCCCCGTTAGTTGTGAGCGTGCATCACTGCTGAGCGTATAAAAATGTTGCATTCTCTTTCTGATAGCCTGACATAGTCATTTGAAGAACTTGTGCATATAGCTGTTCGCCTTTCACTCACTAACCATATGAAGATGGAAGACTTGTTAATTTCTAGACTTTGGTGGTACCTTGGTTTCATCCTATCACTGGTCGTCTGAAGATTCTCCCTTGCGATTCTCTCAACTGAGGCTCCCACATTGTATTGTCGCGTTTTTTCTTTCGCTCTTACTCGAGGACTCTTACTGCCGGAACAAACTGTGCATTTACGACACCACTTCGCAATATCCTCCCGCATGTGAAACCAATAGAATCGCTCCTTTATATTTGCCAGAGTTTTTTTGATTTCCAAATGTCCTCCTGATGGGCTATTATGACACTCCTAGAGAATATCTCTTATTCGTGCACGAGAGACTAGCATTAGCGTTCGATGATAGGTACCATCAGCGGTTTCCCATTTGCACTTCAATGCTCCTCCTTCAATGTGCAATGAATCCCATTGAGCACAATAGGTCTTCAGGATATTGCTTCCCTCTACGATCTGTTCCTATTTAGGCTTCTTATCGTGTTCTTTCCATGACAACATCGTCGTCGCGTTGCTCATCTCGGAGTCCCTGGTCCTCATATCCTATACTTGGCTCAACAGTCGTCCTCTGACGTTCGTTATGCCAACGATATTTAAAACCTGGTTCGCATGGTCGCCCAGACAGCGGTGTATGGACGATATGGTATGGAATTTACCTGTTGCAATGTTTCATTATTCCTTCTGTAATGTCCAATAGGATTCTGTGTGTTGCCATAAACTCCAAACCGAGAATATACTAGTCTACTATGTCAGTTACCAGGAACGAATGTGTAAACTCAATATCGTACCACATGCATCATTGTCTCCCAATGTAATTGTACTGGCCCTCCTATAACAGTTTTAAGAATATACCGGTCCGCGTTTTTTAACCACTTTCTACTGAACAAATCATCTTGAAGCACCTGCGTCATCACCAACTTCCCCCTCGATGAGAAGGCTGTTGTTGCTACGCTGCAGTTGGATGATGTTGACGACGATAACATCAGGGCCTTCAATTTTCTCCGCCAACTCCCTCTGGGCGCCTTTCTGCCGTTGTCCACATTTTCCACAGCATGTTGAACCGCTCTTACTCCCTGGAGATTCCCTTCTTTGCTTTCGCCAACTCCTTTGTAGATGGCACGGTTCATCACGGTTCCAGCATCGTAGACGACAACGTACTTCCAAGGTGTTGATTCCTTCTCAGTCGTATTGATTCCCCCGAGGTGGACTGTACTCCTTGTTGCTTGCTTCTCTGCCTCGTATGCCAGGGCACATGCCAAAACTTCGGCGGTAGACTTCTTTCCAGCCGATCTGACTGCCTGTTGCAGGCCCCGGTCGATAAACCTCTTGCATATGCTGATCGCCGTAAAGCATTTCCAGCGCTTAAACCAAGAACCCGTAGCCACTGCGATATTCTGCTGATATTGACTGTCATATTTCTGCTGCTGTAAGCCTTAGCGACAACGTTAAGGCCATTGAATTTTCCTCTTCAGTCCAGAAATGCCAGAAAGTTGGAGGCTGCAGTTTCCTAACTCCGATGACGTCGCGCGATGATGATGAATCTTTACCCTTTCTGGATCGGCTCAGACGGTTTATAGTACAATCTTAACTTTTACTCATTTTTCTTGAAATTATTGAGTTTTCCCAGATATTTTTTTACATTTGCCTTACATGTTATTCAGCTTTTTGTCGATTTTCGCACTCTCTGGTTCCTCTCTTCTTCCATAGACTCTGCAATAGAACGAACATTCATGAATTGCTATTAACAATTTTTGTTGATCTTACAACGCCAATACTTCCACCTTGATCGCTGTTTTCGAACGTTCTTGCGCTTCTTTCATCGCCATCAATGTCTTAAGAAGTTCTGAAATACTCACTGCCGCTTCTTCTGGATCTGTTTTTACCTCGCCTTCAAACGTCTAGGTTTCAGGATCCTTTCCCTCGTTCACGGGGATTTCTAGCCCCCACTGTTGACAACGAGCGTTTACTTAAGCTTTTGAGTTTAGCCAATTTTTTTTTATGTTTATTACCGACCGCTTTATAGTGCCTTTAAGATTAGATTTTTCATTTCACCTTCTTAATTAATTAATTGTAATTATTGATTGATAGTCACAATACTCGCATTGCTACGAACAATTTAGCATTTTAATTGCTTAATTTTAGAGAGAACAAAACATCAACATTCATAAAACTTTCTTGTTTGTTTGTTTTGTTTTCTTAATTACTAGCAAGCTAGTGTACCCAAAAGGGTCCCTTAATGGTCCGAGCCTCTCAGCTATATTAACCATGAATCTAAAACTTTCTTCTAAATATTTCCGTTATTAAATGCTCCAATCATGGTCAAAAGGGTCAAAAGTGCCAAAATAACTACGGTATATACCCGCAGTTAACTTCACAGCTAAGTCTGACATTTCTATTTAATGTAAACATGGACGAAGAAGCGAGAACGATTTTTATAAATTACAGAATTATTCGTGCACGAAGGATATTAAACTGGAAGCGAACGCAAAACAAACGTAGAAAGTGGGTATATATTACGTTTTCATTAAAAAAATAATCCTCATACAGTAAAATTCTATATTTTCAGTTTACTTATAAATGAGTGGAAAAGTAATGTTTGTAAATATGTAGAGCAACTTCAAACATTACTAAGTATTTACAAACCCCGCCACCGATCTATAGGATACTATTATCGAGACGATCAGGAGGGAGCTAATTTGTTACAAAAATTAAATGAACGATGTGGAGAAGAGTTCAATATTTCGCACCAGCAATTTATATGGTTATGTGAAAAGCTTAGTGCGGATTTAAAAACAAAACCTAATCCTATTTCTCAAAAACAGAAAAAGGCAACTGTTGAAGAAAAGGTCGCCATAACACTTTTTAAATTAAAAAGTGGTTTGGAGTATCAAGCAGTGGGAAATACCTTTGGATATTCTAAATCCACGGTTCACAAAATATTTTATGATGTCATAAAGTCCGTTATAAGACGGCTAACGAAAGATATTATCAAATTCCCAAAAGCCTATGAATGCAAAGAGATATCTCGTCAATTCGAGGAACTTTGCGGTATTCCTCAGGTTGTAGGAGCTATCGATTGCACTCATATTCCTGTAACTGTATACAATAAACGAGGAAACGATTTTATCAATAAAAACGGTTGGACGTCCATTATTTTACAGGCTGTAGTAGATGATACTGGCAAGTATGTATATAGTTCGTTTAAGCATTCTAGAAACTAATCAAAAATTTTATTTTGGTTTTTAGGTTTAGGGATATTTCTTGCATATGTCCTGGAAATGTAGACGATACAACAGTTCTTAAGCGATCACAATTATACAAGAACTCAACAAAAACATTTCCATCTGTATGTTAAATATCAACAAAATAAGTTAACCACTAATGAAAACAATTTTTTTTTTTAGTCAAATTATCATATTAATAACATCAGAATACCTTACTTTCTGTTAGGAAATTCATCATATCCCTTATTGCCATGGGTTCTGAAAGAATATCCTGACACGAAATGTAAAGAAAGGAAGGTACCTTTTAATGAGAAGCTCCAATCAGGCCGAGTTAAAGTTGAAGAAGCATTCGGATTATTGAAATCTCGCTGGGCAATATTTTCCAAAAGATCAGAAATTGATGTCGATTTTATGCCACAAGTTGTAGCAGCATGCTGTACTTTGCATAATATATTATTGCAAAAATCTGAACCTTCTTGTTATGCCGAAGGTAATGCTGATACGCCTACAGAAGATTTTCTCAACATGGATGGGACTCTAATTAGGGATGTAATAACTGATGTGTTATTTGCTCACAATTATAATTAATTTAATAATGCATATAAAATTATTTAAAGCATTTATGTATTTATCAATTATTACTACATTTTGAAAAATATTGCCGAAATACGACATAAGACAATAACTGATAATAATAAGAGTAGATAGAAAACAGGAGTAGATACAAAAGATGTCACCAACTACAACTAGAACGGGAATACTCCCAATTATATCGGGAGGTTAAGAGAAGTGTCCGGCGTAATAAAAGGCAGCAGATAAATGAGCTCGCAGAAAAAGCGGAAAACGCGGCAAACACAGGCAACAGTAAGGTGCTGTACCAAATCACTAAACAGCTCTCGGGAAAGCACTCTACTAAAAAGCATGCCGTTAAGAGTGCGGATGGAAGGCTGCTGTGCAGCGACGAAGAGCAACTCCAAAGATGGAGAGATTACTTCTTCGCCGCCCTGAATGGTACACTTACACAGGAACCTCAGGAAAACAGCAACAATGCACAGCCAATAAGAATCACCACCCGGGCCCCATCCAAGACGGAAATAGTAACCGCAATTCATGCGATGGCCAATGGTAAAGCGCAGCTGGGGAAGATGGCATCTCGCCAGAATTGTTGAAAGCCGACTCAAGACTCATAGCAGATGCGCTTCAGCCAATCCTAGATATAACATGGAACACCTGTACCTTTCCGGAGGATTGGACGGAAGGTATCATAGTCAAAATACCAAAAAAGGGGGACCTAACAATATGCGACAACTGGAGAGGCATCTGCTTACTATCTACAGTGGGCAAAATTTTGTCCCATATATTACTATCTAGGATACGTGAGGCGGTTGACCGAACGCTTAGGAGACAGCAGGCCGGATTCAGGAAGGGCCGCTCCTGTATTGATCATATTAACACCTTGAGAATAATAGTGGAGCAGTCTTCTGAATTCCGATCCCCCCTTTACCTTGCTTTCGTAGATTATGCGAAAGCGTTTGACTCGGTCAATAGGAGCTTTATATGGCAATCACTACGGCGACGTGGATTGCCTGATAAAATAATAGAATTGATAAAACCCCTATATAACAATTCCAAATGCAGAGTTCTCCATAATGGAAAATTATCCGACAGCTTTGAGGTGAGCTCAGGAGTACGACAAGGATGCCTACTTTCGCCATTACTATTTCTTGTAGTAATAAATGACATCCTTGTCGGCGCTCTAGATAGTAGAACAGGCGGCATACAATTGGGTTTGCTAGACCGCCTTAAGGATCTCGACTACGCGGATGATATCTATTTGCTGGCCCACAGACACCAGGACCTCAAAAACATGTTAAACAATTTGGCAACAGAAAGTAGTCCAGCAGGCTTAAGGCTAAATCCGACTAAAACTAAAGAAATGCGGGTAAATGCAAACACCATTGAATGGACAGCGCTGAATAACCGTGACGTGGAACTGGTAAATAAATTCTGCTACCTCGGTAGCATTATTACCGAAAATGGTGGGGCAGAAGAAGATGTCAGTTCCAGAATAAATAAAGCACGAGGCGCATATGCATGCCTGTCCCGCATATGGAGAGCAACGGAGATCTCAACTAACACCAAATTGCGGCTGTTCAACTCCAACGTTAAGGCAGTACTTTTGTACGGTTACGAAACATGGAAAGTCACTCAATTCATCACAGAGCGCCTACAAGTCTTCATCAAAAGATGCCTGCGTCGTATCCTAAAAATCCGTTGGCATGATATAATTTCAAACGAAGAACTATGGCGCCGTGCCGGCCAAGAAAGGATAGACGACCAAATCAGGCGAAGGAAATGGAATTTGGTTGGCCACACCTTGCGACGCGAAAACGAAAATCTAGCCAAACATTGACTGGAATCCGCAAGGATCCCGTCTTGTCGGAAGACCTAGAACAACGTGGAGGAGAACCCTACTAGCAGAAGCCGCAACAACTGGGAGATCCTGGTCGGAGTTGAGAGCTGTCGCGCAAAACAGAGTCCGCTGGAGGGCAACCTGTTCACCGACATCCGGTGTCCCTCAAGGAAGTCATCTTGGCCCTCTTTATCTTGTCAATTGATGACATTGTTCCCTTGCTAAGACACTGTATAATATTGATTTACGCTAATGACATCAAATTGTAAAGTGACATAAACAGTATTGAGGATTGCAACCTTTCGCAAGTTGACCTTGACACTTTTTACTCTTGGTGTGCTAACAACAACCTGGTTCTTAATATTAGTAAATGTAAAGTCAGAACTTTCAGTAGGAGACATGGTCCTATAATTTTCAACTATACACCTTTTCTAATGAGGGTATCCCACGTGTTAATTTTGTTAAATATCTCAGGATTAGATTTGATAGTAAGCTGGAGTTTTCCACTCACATCTCATCACTCACTATATCTCTTCCAGAGGTAGTTTAGTCCTGGGTTTTATAAAAAGGTGGTCCAAAGAATTTAACAACCCCTTGATCACTAAACACCTTTACATTTCTCTTGTCAGACCATTACTATGCGTCCCAGGTTTGGTCTCCCCATTACATTCGCATGTTAGAACTATTGAATCGGTTCAACGAAGATTTGTTCGATTCGCACTGGATCATCTTCCTTGGGAAGAAAACCCATTAGTTCCATCCATGAATCTTGGCTTAAGTTACTTAACGTAAGCTCTCTTCACAAGCGTCGTGAGGTGGCCGATGTTGTATTTGTTCATCAGCTCCTTAATGGAAAGGTCGACTCAGGTTTTCTAAGTCGCCGTGCGTCGTTTAGAGAGAGTCGTTATAATCTGGGAGGACCACCTCTTTTTCAAATCAACTCTTCTAACACGAATTACGGCAGATTTGAACCTGTTAATCGCATGTTCATTAACGTGAACAACAATATTAATATGTTTAGCGTGAGTATTAGTAAAGATGTCCTTAAAAGGAGTCTTTTTAATCTCATGTAAAAGTAAATTCTTGACCCAGCTGAGAAGTGCGCCTTCTGTTCTAGAAGGGTTTACTCTTTTATAAGAAAGAGCCGCCCCTGCATAAACCATATTAACACCATGTGAATCATAGTGGAGCAGTCTACTGAATTACGACCCCCCCTGAACCTTATTATTATTATTATAAGGAGTGAGGGGGCAACCCATGTGGTGAACACTGCGGCCAAGTTAGGCCTATTGTGTACGTACCCCACTAGCGGAACAGACTATCGGCCTTCCGAATGAAGGCAAGAAGGTCTTTAATTGATGAAGACCGGACTTGGGCAGGGCTCAAGAACTCTCTGATAAACGTTCTTCTTCTAAGCCAGATCAGAGCAGGACATTCACAAAGAATGTGTGTGGAAGTTTCGTCGCCTTCCAAGCAGAGTCGGCATTCTGTCTCTTGAGACAGACCTAGGTTGTGGAGGTGGTACCGCAGTCCTACATGGCCAGTGAGATAACCCACCAGCAGCCTTAGGTCCGCTCTGTTTAGAGTGATAGTGCCCCTTAAGGCAAAGGGTCTTATAAGATCTTTAGCCTGTCTAAGACCTGGGACTGACTCCCAATAGGCTAGGTTTATTCTCTTAATCCACTCTTCTATCAAGGACTTGGAGGTGGACCAAGAGATGCCACAGAAGGGTTCTGGACCCTGGAACAAAGTCTCAGACCCTTCCCTCGCGAGCCTGTCTGCAGCCTCATTTCCCTCGATACCCCAGTGTCCGGGGACCCAGCAGAGCGAGACCTCGTTTCTTCTGGTCAGGCTCTGGAGTACGTCAAAACACCCTGCTACTATTTTGGAAGAAAACTTCCACGTTGAGAGTGCCTTGATGGCAGCTTGGCTGTCAGAAAAGATCTTAATGTTGGCGCCTTTCAGACCTTTCTCAAGGTTGAGCCTAGCGCAGGTCGTAATGGCATGTATTTCAGTCTGGAAAACAGAGGGCCACTTACCCATCGCAATCGAGACCTTGGAGTTGGGTCCTGCGACACCAGCCCCTGTGCCATGTTCCATCTTTGACCCGTCAGTAAACCAGTGGAGATGTTTTGGATCCCCAGGAAGAATAGTTTCCTCCCACACAGAGCGATCCGGGATAATCGCTCTGAATTTTCTTTGGAATCGCAGTTGACTAACCATATGGTCGGATACGCGGCAGATTGAAATGCTTGGGATATTTTTAAGGATATCCATGTGTCCTTTGACCGTATGGGGCCAGTTGGATGAGATCTGAATTCTCAAGGCACTTATGGCGGCGGATTTCCATATGAAGAGATGCAGTGGGGTCAATCCAATGATTGCTTCCATTGCAGCTGTAGGACAGGTCCGCATAGCTCCGGTAATGGAGAGGCAAGCAAGCCGTTGCAGCTTGCTGCACTTGAGGATCGACGTAACCTGTTTAGTCTTGGGCCACCAAACTATAGCAGCATAAGTGACAACAGGTTTAACGATCGTATTGTACATCCAGTACATCATTTGTGGTGTAAGACCCCATGTCTTACCCAGAAGCCTTTTGCAGGCCCATATGGCCCTTGTGGCTTTGCTGATGACGTAGTCAAGTTGAGCGTTCCAGTTCAGCCTCTTATCTAAAATTACTCCCAAATATTTGACTGAGTCTGAATACTCAACTGTGGTATCCTGGATACAGATAGGATCTAGGTCCAATTTGTAGCGTTTGGAAAAAGGTACCAGGACAGCCTTATTTGGGTTGATTGACAGACCCTCCTTGGTACACCATCTTCGAACTTCTCGCAGTGCCGTTCTCATGACCTCTGTAATGGTCAAGTCAAACTTCCCAGAGACAATGATGGCAAGATCATCTGCATAACCGATGACATCGAAACCAGATTCAGATAGTTTGATCAAGAGTTCATCCACAACTAGTGACCAGAGTAACGGGGATAAGACCCCACCTTGAGGGCAACCCTTAATAGCCTTAACACTAATGGTGGAGACACCTAGGGTAGAAGAAATGTCACGATCTGCAAGCATGGCATTTATCCACTCAATCGTGTGAGGATCCAAATTTCTGAGAGCCAGTGCTCTAGAGATAGAATCATAGCCAGTGTTATCGAAAGCACCTTCGATGTCAAGGAACGCGCATAGGCAGTTTCTTTAGCGAGGAAGGCTTTTTCGATTTTACTGACCAGGTGGTGTAAAGCAACCTCTGTTGATTTACCCTTAGAGTAAGCGAACTGGGAGCTATGTAGAGGGAGAGTGAGCTCCAGTTTGCACCTAATATGAAGGTCTAGCAGCCTTTCCATAGTTTTCAAAAGAAAAGAGGTTAAGCTGATAGGTCTGTACGATTTAGGCAGCTCGAGGGGTCTGTTGCCCTGTTTCGGGATAAAAACCACCACGACTTTCCTCCAGATGGTTGGAATGTATCCCCAATTGAAGCTGGCTCTAAAGAGGCAGACCAGGTTGTTGATGATCAGGTCAAGGCCCTTCTGAAGAAGTGCCGGAAAAATTCCGTCTCCTCCGGGGGACTTATAGGGTTGAAAAGAGGCCACTGCCCATTTAACCTTGTCACAGTCGAAGATATTCCCTGAAAGACTGCGGGAATAGCGGTCTGTACCTTGCTTTCTTACACTATGAGAAAGCGTTCGACTCGGTTAATAGGAGCTTTATATAGCAGGCACTGCGGCAACGTGTACTGCCTGATCAAATAATAGAAAGCCCTATACAACAATTCCAAATGCAGAGTTCTTCACAATGAAAAATTGTCCGAAAGTTTTGAGGTGAGTTCAGAAGTACAAGGATGCCTACTTTCAAACTGGTGGCATAAAACGCCTGAGGGACGCACGTTACGCGTGCAATTGAGTTCTTCAGCAATTGGAAGTCTGTTGCTGAATAAGTCAAATGCTCGCGTTACGTGTATGATTGACTTGGACCATTGTCTTATTTAGTTAGTTAGGCTTTAGTTGAAGAGAAAATACTATCGCTTATTATGTTTAATAACAAAGTAAAATCCAACTAAATTACTCATATATTTTATTTTATTTCCACATTTTACAACTTGTAACTAAAAAGATTTGAAACATTATACAACAAAATACACACGATAAAAAAACATATATAGAATAATTTAAATAACACAAATAAATAAAATTATTTACAAATAACTAGATATTCCAATGTGGATATCTTCTAAACAAATCTTTGTACAAATTACAAAATACATAATAAATAAATAAATATAATCTACGGCCAGACTACAATTGTTTTACATTAAAAAAATACCTGGAGAAACATTTTTGACTGTTTTTTTATTATTACTTATAATTTCACCTTCAATGTCCGATTCATCAAATATTTCATTATGTTCGGGTTGCTCGCTATAGTTTCTAAAGGGTTTTTCCAAATTAATATTGTTAAGTATTTGAATATGAATAAGTATTTACCTCAGTTTGTGCATGCCCTTGAATAGACCTTTCGGACAATCTTTATAATAAGGAAAACATTCGCCTGGACCATCTTTTCCTTCGCCTATTCGTTGAGCCTTTACGTATTCTGGTATATGTTCAGCAAATGGAGAATATGATGCTCTGTTAGAAAGTGATTGTATTAATAATTTTATAAGAATAAAAGCAAGTTGGTTTAGTCAGTCTGTTTAGAGAGCTCATTATGGTTAGAGTTTTCGCTTATGTCATAAATATTTATTTATCAAAAGATGTAATTATATTTAACTTATTGATGTAGTCTATCATTAAAAGCCACAAAAGATAATATACACCAATAATTTTTAGTAAAATAACCTGCTGCTAGATATCCAGGTAAAAATTTTAAAATTTCTCCAAGGCTTTAATAAACTATTTCATTAATCTAGGATTACAGTCGAATGCCACCCATTTCTTGCACTAAATCAAACCCAAATCACACATAGTACCGAGCTAGATCAATGCCAGGTGTCTGAGTACACTTTTTACTGCATAATTTTTCACTCATAGCGGAAGGCCTATGGTCCTTCGTCTTACCACCTATCCCACCTAAATAAGCTCCTCGACCTAGTTTGTACTTCTCATCTAACGCAGTACTCCGTCGAGGTCAACCCACATCTCGGAAGCTTGAGCCTCTTTAGCAAAACTTTTCTTTATAAAGCCTAGGGTCTTTCATAGCTTCATATTCATGATCGCAATCGCCTCTACGGTGTACACAGCCGTTCTGCGTAAAAGTTAGACCATCGCGAGTATGTATCAAATATGTATGTAATAAAATCATCAAAAATAATATTACTTCATCCAGAAGCCCTTCCTCTCTTTACAAGGGAGGAATTAGTACGTATACATGATGAGTTGAACTCAGGTTTAACCCTAGTCTAACCTCATGTGGACGCGAGTCGAGTTGAACTAGGTTCAACTGAACACGACTCAGCTTTGTTACCTGGTGTTGTGTCTTGAGTAGATTACGATTACCGGTTGATTGGAAACACTTACAATGTTATTAATAATTAAATATTTATTATTGTATAAACGATAATGAGGTTACAAAATACATATATGAGACACGCGCTTGAACGAACGACAATCGACGCCATTGCCTTATGCAAAACTGGAGCTGAGTTACCAGATGGACATTACAGTCTCCCACGCTAATAAAGGATGTGGTTGTTTAAATGAGTTGGTAGACGATGACTTCGCTGTGATCGGCGCAACACTGGTGACTCTTGTCTCAGAGGAAGATTCCTGGTTACACTCCGCTCTATTTGAATCTCTTCCATCGTTGGTTTCCTTTTGACTGAATGATCTTCCTTCGTCGATTCAGTAAATGTTACCGTTTTCTTTGCTGGCTGTGGAATGTTTGATTTATATAGCTGATTGTTATGGCGTTTTAACATATATCCATTGTCTAGCTTTACTTTATAATGCAGATGACCATATTTGTGTTGTATTACCCCTAAACGCCATGTGGGTTTATTTCCTGCATACCACCTTACTTGTACTCTTTCTCCCACGCTAAGGCGACGAGCATGGGCGATGGTTGTCTTCGTTGACTTTTTTTCCTTCCTAGGGCGCAGTGCATCTAGCTTGATTCTTAATTCCCTGCCTAAGTACATTTGTGCCGGGCTTTTACCGTTTGACAAAGGGGTAGCCCTGTACCGATATAAGATTTCTTGAACTTTAATATGTAGAGGCAAGTTTTCTTCACTCATTGCATTTAATTTTGCTTTCAATGTTTGGATATGTCGTTCTGCTAACCCGTTGGTTGCTGGATGACCTGGTGCTGTGAATTTTTGGATGATGCCGTGTTCTTCACAATATTTCTTGAATTCTTGACTCTGAAAAATTGTCGCATTATCTGAAACCATTATTTGCGGTAGCCCATGTGTGGCGAATATTTGTTGTAATAGTACGATAGTTTTTTCCGATGTTGGGGCTTCTTTTAATATTTTGACCTCAGGCCATTTGGATCTTGCGTCCACCAGGACTAAAAAATGATGATTTTGAAAAGGACCTGCGTAATCTATATGTACCCTTTCAAAATTTCCTGCTGGTTCGTCCCAATGATGTACTACTTTGGGTGGGTTTTTCTTGATCATTGCACAACTGTTACACGCTCGCACAACATTTTCTATGTCAAGGTCGATTCCTTTCCAATAACAATATCTCCTTGCTAATTGTTTCATTTTGACAACACCCACGTGAGTGTGGTGTAGCTCCTTTAAGATGTCATCGCGTAGGCTTCTTGGAATTATTACCCGATGTCCTTTAAAAATGACTCCCGCTTGGATTGAATATTCCATATCACTATTATTCCCTTTCATCAATTCTTCTTTTAATTTTGATAATTCTTGATCTTTGTCGGTTTCTCTGGCAATTTTTTCAGCTGTAGTCGTATTGGTCGAAATTTGATTAATTATTTGTTCTTGAATAACTCTTACCTCTTCATCTATAAAATGTTCGAACTTGTTAGTTGGCTCTTTGATAGTTGCTCTTGACAGACAATCGACATGAGCATGGTTCTCCGCCTTCCGATGTTGTATTTTGTAATTAAACCCTTGAAGAAACGATGCATATCGTAATAATCTTGCCGACGTCATAGCTGGTGTCTTGGCACTTTCATGAAATATTCTCGTTAGTGGTCTATTATCAGTAATTAAAGTAAATTCTCTTCCATAAATATACATGAAAAATTTATCAACTGCGAATATTATCGCTAACGCTTCCCTGTCCAATTGGCTATAATTTTGTTCCGCTTTCGTTAGGGCCCGTGATATATATGCAATCGGCCGTTCTTCGCCCTTAACTATGTGTGACAAAATTGCAGCTATCCCTGTTGGGCTTGCATCGCATGCTAGTGTCACTGGCAGTAGTGGATCGTAAGGGATCAATACCCTGTCTGTTGAAATCTCCTCTTTTAATTTAATAAATGCTGCTTCACAAGATGCTGACCATTGGAATTTTTTTTTCTTTTCTAACAAACATCGGAGTGGATATGATAGGGTTGATGAATTTGGTATGAACCTAGAATAATAAGTTATCATACCCAAGAATCTTCGAACTTAGTCGGTGCTTTCTGGACGCGGGATGCTCTTTATCGCCTGCACCTTTTGTGGGCATTTTGAAATTTCATTATAGCTGATTACATAGCCCAGATATTGAATCTTCTTTTTAAAATATTCACATTTATTTTTATTTACGTGTAAGTTATATTCTTTTAATCTGTCGAGACAATTTAGGAGATTTTCTTTGCATTCTTCTAATGTTGCCCCGTATATTATAATATCATCAAAATATGCTAAAGTGCCTACGAGACCCCGTAATATTTGCTCAAGTATGCGGTTAAATTCACTTGGTGCCGTTCGTATCCCAAATGATAGCCGATTCATTCGATATGTGCCTCTATGCGTTGAGATCGTCTGTATTATTTTACTTTCTTCGTCAACAGGGACATGTAGATACGCCTTATATAAATCCAATCGGCAGAAGTATGATGCGTTTCGTAAGTTATTGAGAATTTCGTCTATCCGTTTTATTGGGTAATGTGCTGGCTCCAGTTGCGGATTCACTGCTATTTTGTAATCAACGCACAACCGCACATTTCCGTCTGGTTTTGGTATCACTACTAATGGCGAACCCCAATTACTCGTGTTTACTTTTGTTATTATGCCGTCTCTTTCTAATTCCTCGAGTTCGTGATCTACCTTTTCACGAAGCGCAAATGGAACTTCTCTTTCTTTTAAAAATACGGGTCTCGCTTTTGCTTGAAGTTTAAGTGAACATTGTAGCTTTGGAATACACCCTACTCTTGGTTGATGTATTTTATTTACCTTTCCTTCTGTATCAATGTCTTGAAGATTTATTTTTAGATGACGAATCCATACACGTCCCAGTAACGGGGAGTATTTTGGTGGCACTATGTACATTTTTTCTTTAGATTTCCGGCCTTTGTAATCTACGTTAACATTTACGGTACCTAATGGCTTGAAAATATCTCCTGTGTATGAACGGAAAGCAATCTTTGATTTTTCTAAAGGGGCATTTAAATTAAGATGTTCAAAATCTGTCTCGGGTAATAGCGTATAACCTGCTCCTGAGTCAACTTCGAAGGTTTGATTTTTCCCCTCGATAGATACCACTGTAAAAAAATTTTCTGCATCTGCTGACAGTGTTTCATATTCCTTGTATATGTCAACAATCCTGTTCACACCATATTCTTCACTATTTATTTCAATGACATTATTTGCTGTATTGTTATTGTTTTGCCTTGGTCTACTATTTGATTTTTTCTTAAGCAGATGTTGTACACACACACGTTTAATGTGACCTGTTCGATTACATGCCTGACATCTTAGATTATTTGTATTGATTCTGCATTCTCTTGCTAGATGATTTTCTCGACCGCAGCGCAAGCAAAGGCCATCAATGCCTAGTTGACGGAAATTTATTCTTGATTTTGTTCTGGATGCTGATTGCGCAGCTCTATTGCGACTACGACTATTTCTATGTTGATTGTTGATTTGTTTACTTTGATAAATATCTACTTTTGTTGATGATGTGTCCGATATTTCTTTACTGTTGAGTTTTGATGCTTCTATTGTTAAAGCTTTTTCTAAGATTTCCTTGAATTCTAACTCACTGTTTTGTAGAAGTTGTTCTCGAATTTGGTTGTCACGAATGCCTCTAATAAATTGGGCACGCAAAAAAATGTCCACAACGGATTTACCACATGTACATTTAAACTCACAATCGACCGCCTGTTTCTGCAGCGTCGCGACAAATCCGGCAATTGATTCCTTCTCCTTTTGACATTCAGAAAGAAACCGATGCTGTTCAACCAATGGATTTTTCCTTGGGCAGTAGTGTAGTTCGAGTAATGTCACTATTTCTTGATATGTTAACGCTTTTACATCTTTAGGTGCTGCTAGAGTAGTAAGGAGCGCATAAGTTGCTGATCCAATGTATTGCAATAACAATTTTGCACGTAATGCGTTATCGTCGTTTATCTTCTTAACCTGAAAATGAATTTCTAGACGTTCCTTATAATGTTTAAAATTTTCGATGTTTGGATCAAATGGGTCGAAATTTGAAATTATGTTGATACTGGTGGAATTTTGTTGTAGATGCTGTTGTTGCATTATTGTTGCCATGCCATTCAATGCTTGAATCAGTTGATTTAATTGCGATGTATCCATCTTGATATTTTTTTTTTCTTTATAATGTCTTTTGAGGTTATGTTTTTTTTTCCAGATCCAGATAAATTTCCTGTTCACCTCGTCGCCAATTCTGTTGTGTCTTGAGTAGATTACGATTACCGGTTGATTGGAAACACTTACAATGTTATTAATAATTAAATATTTATTATTGTATAAACGATAATGAGGTTACAAAATACATATATGAGACACGCGCTTGAACGAACGACAATCGACGCCATTGCCTTATGCAAAACTGGAGCTGAGTTACCAGATGGACATTACACCTGGGTTGAGTTGAACTTATGCATGTAGACACGAGATCAGTAGTTGAATTTAGTTGACAGCAGAATCTTTGTGATTTGTTTGATTTGTGACGCGAGTCGAACTAGTCAACTGAACTATTCAACTCATCATGTATACGTAGTATATGAAATGGGCTCTAACCTTTGGCTAAATCTTTGCATAAACTCTTTGTTCTATCATATTTCTTCGAAGTTTCGCCTAACTCATGGAAACTAGTCATGTTCAGCGTATACATAAAATAGATAACAATATCAAAATTACAACTATCGCCAATAGTAGACAGAGTCTATGCCTTTCTCTTTGTTTTGTTGAGTGAGAATTTCGTATTTCTGTGCACAAATCTTGACTATTAGTCTGAGTGCCCCCGGGCAAACAAAATTTATACAAACTTTCTTATAATTTTTTCTATGGATTAAGGACAACTAGTTTACCAACTTTTCTTCTGCGAACATTTTTCCACATTTCTCGAAAGTCGACCTTTTTATGGAGCCCAAGAAATTTATAAATACTGTTTTTTTTACCAATAATAGTCGCATGAAATGGAAATGATACGCGCGAAACAAAACTCGTCCTACAAAAATATTGGAACGTTAAGGGTGTCCATCACCCTAAACCATGATGGGCTACCAAAAATTTATTAACAACCAGCTGATTTTACAGGATGGCTTAAGAAAAATTTGTGGAATTACATGGTGTATGTGTCCGAAAAATTTGTTTTGTCGATTTTGCGGTCCGACGAGACAAAGTCGTCTATTTCATGAAGGGAAAAAATTATTTTATATCTTACTAATATTATAAATGCGAAAGTTTGTATGGATGTTTGTTACTCTTTCACGCAAAAACTACTGAATTAATGAAACTTTACAATAATATCAGTCATACATCAGAATAACATATAGGCTATAATTTATAAATAAATTCAACATGGCCGCCGAAAAATGATCGAAATTCAAAATGGCCACCCTAATATGATGTCGCAAATTGTGTTCCGATTTCAATGAAAGAGGTTTGGCGCGACCAATTTGAATTTATAAGTTGTGACCACAAATTCGTTATTAGCGACCTTAAGCTAATAACGAATTTGTGGTCACAACTTATAAATTCAAATTGGTCGGCCAATATGGCCGACGAATTTTCAAATTGTGTTCCGATTCCGATGAAAATCGGTATCTGGGGTCTTTTGAGGTGGAAAATAACGAAATTATAATCAGAACTTAGTAATTCAAAATTGCTGCGCCAATAAAGCCGACGAATTTGTTCAATTGTATTCCGATTGTAATGAAAATCGGTATCTAGGGGTTTTTTAGGGCTGCAAGCAATGAATTTATGATCAAAACTTATAAATTCAAAATTGCGGGTCCAATATGACGCACGAATTTTGTCAAACCCGATTCTGAAATGTAGTAAATTTCTTAAATTCCCTCTAACCAGTATAAAAATGGTAGAAAGGGTCGAAGTTTTCAATTTTGTGCGCCCCTACATTGTCATCTATTGCTGGCCCGGGCCCTGGAGGAAGCTTTGTTCGGGACGAACACTGAGTAAGAAGGACAGTGTAACGGCAAACCGAAAAGAGAAAGTTAAAAGTCTAATTCACCGAAAAGTTACATGTTTAAAGGCATATCTACTTGAATACATAACACCGTTCTAATTGAGCCACCGATAAGATTGGGAATAGGGAGTTTTTTCCGGATTTATTGTTTTTTTTTTCATTTTACTTTCTTCCTACCGCGGACAATGCACACATAATTTTGTTATTTAAAGGCGTTGCAACGAACGCGAGTTTTTTGCTAGTTATATTATATTTCTTTCTTTTATAGCGCTTTTATTTCTTTATTAATAATTTAACCTCATATTTCCACAGCAGTCTACTGAATGATCCCTCCTTGATCTTGCTTTCGTACACTATGAGTAAGCATTCAACTCGGTTAACAGGAGCTTCATATGGCAGGCACTACGGCAAGGTGGACTGCCTGATAAAATAATAACAACAATTGCAAATGCAGAGCTCTTCACAATGGAAAATTGTCCGAGAGATCTGAGGTGAGTATAGAAGTACGAGGAGGATGTCTACTTTCGACATTACTATTTCTTATAGAAATAAACGACATCCTTGTCAGCGCTCTAGATAGTAGAGCAGGCGGCATGCAATGGGATTTGCTGGACCGCCTTAAGGATCTCGACTACGCGGATGATAACTGTTTGCTGTCCCACAGACATCAGGATCTCAAAAACATGTTAAACAATTTGGCAGCAGAAAGTAGTCCAGCAGGCTTAAATCTAAATCCGACTAAAACAAAAGAAATGCGGATAAATGCAAACACCCTTGAACGGACAGCACTGAATAACCGTGACGTGGAACTGGTAGATAAATTCTGCTACCTCGGTAGTATTATTATCAAAATGTGCGGGGCAGACTATCCTGGTTCGATCATGTCTCACTTATACTCTCCAAGATCTATGGCACATTGTGTAACCTTAGGCTCTATGGTAATCACTTACCACGCTGTAGTTACGAATTGTACGACATATACCCAGAGTGTAAAATATTAACATATGCCAAGATACTGCGTTTACGTGGGGCCAATCATGTTCAAAGAATGGATGACTCAAGGATGCCAATAAAACCTGTATCCACTACCAGATAGCAAAAAGCCGGTTGGCAAACCACGGTCAAGGTGGAAAGACGGCGTTAAGACTGATGCAGCAAAACTGCTTAACACGACAAACTGAAGGTAAGCTGCGGAGCCGAGACGTTTTGAAGAAGGCCAAGGATTGAATTACGCTGAAGAGCCATCGAAGAAGAAGCGTCAAAATCGAAGAACGGAAGAACCAAAAATAATCAACCATATTAAAATACTACAATCACTTACGTTAAAAATAATTTTAGTATTTCACCAAAAAATCCATAACGACTTAAAGATGAAGCATGCACTTCACAAATAGTCCTTAAAAGACATCCTTTTCCGTTCATTCCAAATGTTGACAGAAAATCTTCAATAGCCACATAAAGTAGAGCCCTGCAAAAATATAATTATATTTATACTTTTTAAAATAAAAAATATCATCGAAATACCTTTCACCACCATGAAATACATGTTTGTATTTTTCAGGTAACTCAGGTCTAGCATTTTCCTTATTATTAGAATTATGATTATCCTTTAAAAAAATATTTTCAGTTTCTCTTAAATCAACTCCAAGATCTCTTTTTCTTCTTGACTGAAGATAACTAGATACATAATTGCCTAAAAATTCATTTTTTCGTTATTGAAATGTCTATTTAGAAATGGCTTATTTAGACCTAGAAGTGAACCTGCTGCTCTTCCAAATGACCTCGCGAATATTGGTGGTAAATCACCTAAAGGATTTTGATTGTCCGTTAGACCAAGTTTGTCAAAATCAACTAGAAAATAAAAAAAATGTTTAATGTGTTTTTCGAATGAAATTGATAGCTTAACTTACTCGTTACTGGAAAACTAAACGAAATATTCGATAAAAATCCCTCTGGTGGATATCTTACAAGAGGCATCGTTATCGTTGGTGAAATGCTTAGTGTTGTCCCAGGCGGTAAAGCGAGTCTACCATCATCAGTTACCCAGACCAAACGTTTTCTCCTAGAATGTGGTTGATTCGATTGATCATCCAAGAATTCTTCGGTTTCATCTCTCTGTGGTTTTGCTATTTGGATACTATCACTTATGTTTGCTAATTCACTATGGCCTAAAACTAATTTGGTAATATTTGCCAACAAATGTGCCGCCTCCAATTCATTGTCGTTAAGTGACTCCTGTGAATTTACAGCTTCCACTGTTATAAGTTGTTGCAATATCACAGTAACAGTAACCAACACTTTCCACAGCCATCGTATTTCCATTTTATTATCTGTAAAAATGTGACAAATAATTTTTAGGGTGTTCTTTTAGTGAGTTTCTAAGAGAAAGCTAAGATTTGAGTTGAGTTGAATAATTAATGTTAAAATGTGCATCCAGAATTTATGTATTTGTATTATTTATTGCAACTATAAAATCATTCTTGTCAGCAGAGTTTCAATAAGACAATTAAATTTTATTAAGTACGACAATCTTCTCTCCTGAAATTAGGACGAAAATCAGCATAAAATCTGATTAACGACCATCGGCAGAATACAATAAATAAAAGCAAATCAAGAGTCTGGAATCAGACTGGATTTGTTTGTTAGAGCGAGCCACTGCTGCACCTGATGGAGATAATCTCTGGGATGTTAAAAAGTTGTTTCGTGGTTTTTCTAGCAGCCATACAACTTACTTAATGACAAAGCTAGTGCACATTGGATGTGCTCGTTTGCTAAAGAAGGAGGAGGTCATGTTGCTTGCATACTTGCCGACAAGTTAAGGAGTCGCTTATGTTATTATAAGAAAATCATCAAGTCTGCGGAAATCCAGTTATGTAAGAGAAAGTTGTAGAGGTGCATAAAAATGTTAATGTTTTGCGTCATTGTGAAAAGAGGAGTTGTAACCTTCACCCGATGCTTTTTTTATTGGTTCAAGTTATGAGATAATAATGAAGTTCCCGGGATCAAAAGATTGAAGAGGAGTTGATGGATTACATGCTGGCATGCAGCTAGACTATTGAAAAGCTAGGAAAGTAATAGTCAATTAAATCCAATGTCTGTAAAAATGTATACGTTATGCATGCAAAACTTAACAAGAAGAAATATTTTCCTGTTTGTTTTTGGATCTATAAAATGTGTGGTATATAAACTAATTTAAGTATTGTCAATTAATGATATAAAACTGTATATGTATTTTAAATATTCAAAGCTATTAATTTGGTAAAAGACGTACTGTGACCTAGAGAACTTTTTCAAAGTTTCAACAATTCTTCAATAATCACCATTGATCAAGTTTCGTAACAATCTCACATAGCATAAGGAAGGAACACACAACTTCCAAACTTATTTACAGTCTACATTAAGGTAACGTAAGCACACTGTGTTAATTTTCCACCGGTTATGTCCTGAGTAAAATGAAACTCGCCCGCAGCTAGTCCCCTTTTTTCGGTATGGGCTGAACATGTTTCCAAGAGTATGAATAAACTCCGGAGAAGTATGATAGGCAAAAAGTTTGCGCAGAGGTTAAGCTAAGGTGAGCGCATTTTTTTAAGACGATAGGGGGTATATTATCGGGTCCAGTGGATTTGTTAGGATCGAACTCCTTGAGGCACCCGTACACCTCGCGAGTTCTGAAGAATACCCTATCCTTGAGTGGGCATTGTGCTCGAGACCCGGGAATAGCTTAATAATAAACCGGCCTTGAATTTGCTGATTTTCTCATCGTAGATGAAGGAAGGGGTAGTCGTTGTAGTGAAATTCTTCTGGATGGAACTTACCAAGGACCAGAAGTTTTTGCTACCAACGCCTACAGTAAGGAGCTTGTTTCTCAACTTGTTGTCAAATGAGGTTTTGACTTTCTTGATTTCCTGCCTGTATGATCCTGGTGATAAAGCTTGCGGCAGGTCAACTCAGGTAGCAAGTTTTTGCTTAGGAAATCCTGGTCCCAGTCAGAGGATTGGAAAATTTGCAATTTGCTTTCACATATTTTGGTTGGAATTGCTGAGAGGTAGAGATGGGCGATTATCAAAAATGTTCGATTAATCGCTACTCGATTAATTGTTCAATTCGATTAGTTGTAATAGATCAATTGAGGAGCGACAGAACAAAACATGATAATTCCATAATGTGCAACTTTTCACAAAAGCTCAAAAACCTGTAAATTCTTTGCCTTTGTAAAATTTAAAAAATTACGACTGCCAATAAATAACTAAGGGTAAAAACTAATATACATGTTTTTTTATTTTATTTTTATTATTATGTAGTTATTTTTATGTAAAATATGGAAATATCATGTTCTAATCCGGTCTGTTGAAAATATCATGTTTTGAAAAAATCAGGTTAGGCAAAAACATTTTATGTTCTTGAATTCTTTATTAAATAATTAAAGTAAGAAGTAATTAGTTAATTACATTGTAATAATTCATAATCAATCAAAAAAAAGTCATTGCACCTCACCAGGGGCTCTAATTACATCGATTTGTAGGTGCATCATAAAATGCACTAAAAATGCACTAAAATTTACCTTTTGCCTCCCACTGCCCCAAAACAGGTCGTAGGAGGCTCCAAGACCCCGCAAAATTTTCGTAACGGTACCTACTATTAGTAAAAAATACCAGAAAAATCCCCTTTGCCTCTAAGGGGGCCAGGGAGCTCCCCAAAAGGCTAAAAACAAAAAAAAATATCATTAGGAATTTTATCATGTTTTGTTCCAATTTGGAATTTTATCATGTTTTGTTCCAAATTGATTCTTTTAAACATGGAAATATCATGATCTGCATCAAACCTTCTATTTTAGAGGCTTATTACTACAGGAATAAACATGACTTTAACCACACCAGTCTAAAGGATGATGTAATTCATGGTATTTTGTCCAATGTCACACGTAACTTTTTTTTTTAATAAGTGGAATTATCATTTTTTGTTCCGTCGCTCCTCAATTGCATTACAACAATCGATTAATCAATTATCGAATTATTCAATTAGGAATGTTTGAAATATAAATAAACACTCAAAATTTCATTGAAAACTGAACATTTTTATTTTGACAATTAAAAACAATTCAAAACTAAACTTTCATCTTACATTTATAGTAACTTTTCGTTGTTAAATTAACATTTATATTGCTATATAAACATTTGACGATTAAAATCAATTGAAAACAAAACTTTCATAAATGAGTGAAAATATGTATAATCGTATCAAATAATCGTATAAATTAATCGATTTTCTGATTAATTATATCAAAACTAATCGATTCATTTTTAACAATTAATCGTTTCGAACAATCGAATGATCGGTTAATCGCTATTAAATCGCCCATCCCTACTGACAGGTGCATCAACTTTGACGGAATGTCGTGTTGGGTGAGAAGTAAGAAAGATGTCAAGGAGATTGATTGGCTCCTTGACCAGCGATTTCGGGGACTCTCATGGGATAATCCACAATTTGATGTAAATTAACCCTGACACCTGGTAATGACGTAGGTAAGTATCAGATGATATTTGGGTTTCACTAAGTGCAAAAATTAGGGGTTTAAAATTGAAGTGGCTAGAAGTCCTCGAATTCGCATGAAGTCCACGAATGTTACATAAGTCAATCGCGGGTTCAATCGCCACAGTCTTTCCAGGTATTTCCAGGACTCGGAAAAGCAGTCGCCGCAAACACCAGAGACAATAAAGGCGGTAGCCCAATCACGACTTTATTCGCGTTTACACGAGTCAAGCTATCCCATTCACGACTCTGCAGCGTTAGCGGCGTCAAGCGACGGCAAACGTCCACCAGCTTTCAATTTTTCTTCCCCCTTTTCGCTGGCAGGCATTGAAAATTTCAAAACTGTCGAATTATCATGACTTCAGAATAAAAAATATACAGAGGAAATTTTGCATTTTACTAGTTACTGTTATTTTTTATGAAAATGTTTGATAAAAAATTAATAGAATCTGTGAAAAAATATCCATGGCTTTATTGCAAGTGCATACAAAAAATCCATACAATGTATTTAGAAAACAACATTTTTGAAGCCCTGACGCTATGAATGAACCTTCAACGGACGTCAACGCGCATGAAGCGCCTGCTGCGTATGACGTGCCGTCGTGATTGGGCCATCACCTTAAAATTTGTCCGCGTCAGAGTACTATGACTTTTAAGACAGGGCAAGTTTCATGTCCAAGCCTCGAGTTTGAATAGGAGCAAAGGAAACTTACGTGAACCGTTTTGTTAAGGGCCCCGTAGACGATCAATAATATTGTCAATATGTATTCACAATAATATTGAAGCTTCTGTCAATACGCTTCAAAAATCTTGTCAATCTAGCTATCAATACCGCGACTTCGCAGGTTGGTTTTTGAAAGTTGGTTGTGAGGATGGCGATTTTCAGGGGTTAATTTTTGAAATTAGGTGAAATGGTTTCCAATACAGATGTGGCGTTTCTTGCTTTGACTTAGGCAGTATGTAAAATGAAGAAAAGAAACAAGAAAAGAAGTATACACTAATCAAAAGAATGGTAAAAGGTGAGAATCAGTTTTAGTCACGAAAATTTGCTGAACTATCTACGGGTCACAGAACCAGAAGATTACAAAAATTTCCTCCGAATGGATGAAGCGGGCTTTGATAATCTATTGGAGCTAGTTAGACGCAAAATTGAAAAACAAGATAGTGATGCGTGCAGCGATCCCGGCAATTCAGAGACTTTCCATTACATTGAGGTACCTAGCTTCTGACATGGATTTAGAAGACTTGATGTACGTGTGTGCCATTGCTCCTCGGACGTAGGAGCAAATCATTATGGAAACGTGCGAGGCTATAATAGAAGCATTGAAAAATAATATTCAGGTAAGTAAAGTAGGTATGCACTCAAAATGAAGTAAATGTTGTTAAGTATTCTGCTGCAGTTGTCCTGTCTTGAGAGTCAAGACTGATGAAGGAATATTCTGGGAGACCCGCACTGCAAGAATGAAAGTCTCAGCTTGAGATACGTGCCTTTGAGGTACTACTGGTAAGTATATCAGAGAAGTACTAGGTAGGGGTTGCACTGGGGTAGGGTTGATGTCAGGTGATGGGGTTGTTGAACCATAGTTTGCAGTGGAATAGGGACACATGATCACAGGCGACACGGAAGATGAAGGTGGGAACTTTTGTCATGGAAGACAGGAAATGCACTCCATGCCTTGTTAAAGTTCCTAGTTTTGCAAATCTTCTTTCCGTTCTGATCAATCACGATATAAAGTTATTAGCAAAATGGTAAACTCTCGTTCCGCGTTGGAATTTTCTTTTTGTGCGTCAGACATTAGACATTGTAAGACCAACGAAATATTGAACAATAAACTTCGTAAGCGTCAATGCATGCAACAATATGTCTCGCGTCAATGAGCTTCAATCAAAATTTCTATCAATATGCCTCAATAAATTGACAATATGTCAATATTATTGAGAGGCATATTGACAATATTATTGATTGATCGCTTAGAACACGCGTGCTGCAGTTGGAATTTTTGGATTTCCCTTTTCCCTTTTTTTCAATTTTTTTTATCTGCTACGTAATTTAGGGACTAGAATAGTAAACGTCCGCTCTCTCTACTGGTCCAGACCAAACGGTTGATGCGATGCTTTGACTACGATATTGAGTTCCATCCTGGAACGTTGCATATATTGGCTGGTCGCATCAAATCTTTAGAGAATGTCATGCCAAATTTTTGGGTAAATTATAGTTTCTAGGCGATCTATTTTTCGAAGAAGTCTGAAAGCTTCATTCTTCACAATGGACTTTTGATTTTCATCAATCTAATCTCAGTCAAGACATGACGTGATAACCATGAGCGAAGCCTATGACTACATACTTCATAATTATGCATGACCAGCGTATTATACTTAAATTCTTCAAGGCATAGACTTGATCTGTTTTAGACAAAGTTGACAGTTTTTCATTCAAAATTTTGTTTCGGGAAGTGGATGCGGCGAAAAAACAAAAAGCTGTTGAAGGAATTCGAAAAAATGAACAAAGAATGTGAAATAAAAAAACCTTAAGGATTCAACTTCAATATCAAAACCTACATGCTTTTGTACTTCCCAGACATATTGGGTGCATTGTCGACCATTTCAGTAGTTTTTTATTTCTATTCCGAAATTTTCGAAATACTTAACAAGAGCTGTTGTCATTTCTTCACCAGCATGACCACAACAGTATGTATCAGAGTCAGGAGGCGTTCAGCTGGACGACCTTCTACGAATCTCTTAATGACTGTCAATTGATAATTTATATGTTATATGATAATTTACATTTCTGTTAATACATTGGCCATGACCACTGCGCAAATTACCTACCTCAAAATAAGCGACAAATTCCTAAATACAAAGAAGAATAGATTCTCACGGAAAAATCGATCAGTTTCCAAAATTCTCATTCCGTACGAAATTTTGTTGTTAAATTTTTGATTGAAGTTTCTTATTTCAAATCCCTAAATCCGACCCTGGTACCAAGGCACCTTAACCATGAGGTAACTATCGTAAGAACAACGTAACTTAACAAAAGATTGAAGGGGCGCATTAAGAAGAGGATTTTTGGTAAAACAAAACGTTTTTCAGTGCCAACGCAAGTTTTATGTACATATACATACTGAAAGATAAGCGTGGAAAGTTGTTGCGCATATGGCAAATTTTAAGATAGATTGCACTTTTTACAATATTTTAAAATTGACCAAGCAGGACCATAAGATTTCTGGGAATAAGCCTCAATGACTTGGAGGGAATTTAAATGCTAACAACAAGAAACCGACAGATACTGTGATCAATCAGGAAAAAGGGTTATTTGTGTAAGAAGTATTTAAGTTAATAAGTTATTTACATTTTATGCAAGAATTCTTTAAAATCTTTGGACATTCGTTACATGATTAAAGAATTAATTTGAATTCCTTAAAGAAGTTCAAAAATCTATTAAGAACTAGCTGGAACCCAGTGGCCTCGCTACACCCATAAGCCAATAGTACGCGCCAAAACAATTGGGAATCTCAAAATCGATGGGCAGTCCGTACATTCGTGAAGAAAAGTCACAATTCTGCGGCCCCACTGCCACTCTGGTCGTGGTCAGATGCTATGAGGGAGTGTTTTGCCCGTAAACGAATTTCGAAGAGGAAATTACAATGCACGTCCGCTTGAACTTTATCCACACACGAAATTTTAATTATCATTTCCCCGCCTGTTTTTATACTTCCAATTCTTTTAGTGCGTCCTACAGCTTTTTTTTGCAGTTGAGGTGATAAGAATTTTAAGATACAGTAGGACACATTAAGGACATTTTTTTCGTATTTTTGATTCCGAATAATATAGATGCTATCGATTGGTATTTCGCCATTTGAAAAGTCCAAAAGTTGGTTTTTTTTTCAAAACTGTTCCATAGATATGATGCATTCAAGCATGCATCCGTTCAGTTCATTTGCAGGTTTTGATAGAAGTATAACAATTGAGCGAAAATCCCCTGCAAGTAGTGTCAGAGCGCCTACCATGGATTGGTTTTTCCTCGGAAATCTCGTAAAGCCCTGTCATGCGCTTTGACCGATTTTTTATAGGCCATGGTGCGTTCGCCCCAAAATAATAATTTTGCACGGATGTGGCAATTCGGGAGTTTTTACTGATGTTACATGTAGGTGTTTCCATCTGGTTCAAATTCAATAGGAACTCTGGTGCTGAATACACTAAACAGTAGCGTTGATGCAATTCCCGATGATGTCACTGCAAGTCTAATCTCATTCTGCATTCGAATCGACGCCAAAATTAACTTGATAAGAATTGTTTTGCCTGTACCGCCTGGAGCATATAGAAAAAAATCCCAGCATTTCTGCCTCTTGTCCATTTTGAATTTTTTTGTTGATTCATAAGTCCTCAAGCAGTATTAAAGCTTCATTGAAAATTTCGTCAGAATAATCACAGTTGCGTCGGCGTATAACACACTTCACACTATGAATAGAGACGGTTAATACGTTCAATGGGCACCGTTTGGCATCATTGGGCGAACTTTTCAAATATTTAACGGCATGATAAAGAGTAAGTTCTCCGTAAAAAATATAATATGAAACAAAAAACATGTCCCATGCAAAATTATTAACTTCCCAGTATAGGAAGTTATTGTAATCGGTCCGAAAATCGAAATCGAAAATTTCAACGTATTTTCATCTTTCAAGGTCCCAGGAGCATTTTAAGCAAAAAATTGCGGTGCCGAAAAACATTAATACATCTATTTTATATACATTTTCGTCATCCTAATCTTGTAAGTGCGCACATTTAGTTTGACATTTTAGCGAAAATATTGATAAATAATTGTGACAAATTCTCGGTATTATAGATATATTTTATATTGCCTATTGTTCATTTATTATTAAAATATCCAATCATAATATTCAACATCCGTCATACTGGGAAGTTGATCGTGTGGACCGAAAGGGTCGAACCCACATCCCAACTAGTTTTATATTGAAAAATCAAACACTTTGAAATCTATGTAAATTTCCAGGTACCACAGCTCAAAGTGTAAAAGCGATGAATTGAATTTATCGTCTTTATGGTTTCGAGATCTTATATTTAAGCCATACATCTCTAAAATCAGGCACATGCAGCCGAAGTTAGTTCAATCCAAGTTCAGAGAACGGCGTTCTTCGCAAAATATCTGCCTTTTTCAACAAAATTGTACGGCGACTATCCGTAAACCACCTTCGATCGATTTGAAACTTTGAAAATCATATTTTTTTGGAAAAAACGAAAAAAAAATGGATCTGAGTTCTTTAGCAGTTATTTGTAGAGTACCTCCCATAGAAAAGTTTCGAATTTTGCTATATCAGTACACTACAGCTACCCGAAGGATTCGAGATAGAGGCATAAATTATAGCCTATGTTGATGTATGAGATATATTACTGTAAAGTTTCATTAAAATCTATTCAGTAGTTTTTGCGTGAAAGAGTAACAAACATCCATACAAACTTTCACGTTTGTAATATTAGTAAGATTATAAACACAAGAAAACTAATCGTATACAATAAAAGTACTGTGGCTGGTTCCCCAATCTAAGCTGAAATCGAAGACTTAAATACATACGTTTAAGTAATTATGCCAAAACCATTAGTATTTTTACAACTTTGTTATTTTGTCGTTTCCCCAAAATATAAAATTAAAAACTTTCATCAAATCTTTTTTTTTTTGATTAATTGTACTTCACCTGCAGCGATTGGAACTAAGACAAAAACTGGTTTAAAACCCAGCAAATTCCTTCATTCGGCTGGGATAAAACCAGAATCTGGACAAACTGACCAAATGTACCAATCCTTTTTCAGACCCATCAGACATAAGATAAAATTTAGTGACGACATACACACGGGGCAACGGTTTCGTAACCCAATTTTCCTTTTTCAATCACCTGATTACACAAAATGCAAAGAAAAACCGGCTTTTAAATTGCATTTTATGTGAGAAAAAGTGCATTACTTTTTTTGTTTGTTTATTTTGATTCAAAGCCGGTACACAGCGATGCGTCGTTCCTTTCGCAGATTGGGCCTACTTTGCGCCACTTTAATTGACATCCTAAGAAAGTTGAATATTTGGTGTCCTACTTCAGAGGTGACTGGGGATTCCAGAATGGATTTCGATTTCAAGGAAAATGTAGAACACTTGGTCAATAAGAATCACGAAGCGAAAAAGAACAAAAAATACCGCCAGGGACACCTCTTGACTTAATATTGCACATTATTCCAATGCACACCAAAAATTCAATAAAAGAGAAAACTTGTTAATGCACATGCGTTGAAGCATTCATTCTTGGCCGATAAAGACTATCATTATAAAACGTGGATAGATTAGATTTTATCATTCGCTAACTTGATACTAGCAATATGGGCAATTCCGATCAGTTGAAAACTGGTTTCATAAGAGATCTCCGCGTCTGCGTCATTTGCACACCTTTATGACATTATATAATTGCGCGCACTCAATGCGCGACCGAGGAATGTTTTATAGTTTGATCTCTTTGGGTTGTTAGTTCTGATGTCCCACTAAACTCCTTCAGAGCATGGCAAATTGCGTACACCTGACGCGTTCACAGTCAAATAGATATGAGGAAGCACGCAGATGAGGAGACCTACCTCAATTATTCCTACGTTAAAAGATGTAATTTCCACAGTGTTATATCTCGACTCTTTTGCCAATTTAGAAAATCCATTAAAAGAGTGTCAATGGAATACAAAAACATTTTTTTTATCAAATAAAAAAAATCTGTTTCGAGTTCATTTTGGCTTAAATTAGGACTCGATTAAATAAATAAATCTGACTGGCTTTCAATGATGTAGAAAACTTTCTTTAAGCTCAACAATTGAAAGTAGGCGGATGGTATCTCATTTCGTATGCAACTAATGTGCCTTCTCCATGGGCTTAATAGTCCCTCGGTGCCATCATATCAACTTGATTGCCAGCGATTTATGCCAGTCTTCGGACTACCAAGGCTACGTGACATGTGATTGGCATGCAACTAGCATTATGCTCGCACATAAAATTAAAATCAGGTTAAAAATAAAATCACAAAAAAATATTCTACTTTAGAGATAAGCGGTGAAAAGTGAATTTCTGGTAAGAAAATAATTGTGAGTAATTTCTAGAACTTTAATGATATTTTAGATCACTTATATTGGATGTTCCCTGACTTTAACTGCCCCATGTTCATCGGTAATTGAAAGGCTAAGTATTTGACGATCATCAAATGGCAGTTATGCGGTACTATTAGCCTAGTTTTAAAATATCGATGTACTTTCATGAAAGTTAGTTGGTCTGGACGAATTAAACATGCTAAAGTTCTATCTTGAATATCAACTTTGCATTCTAAAGGAATACAGGGTGTAAGATAGATAACTAATATTGTTGTTTTTTGCTATACAGAGTTTTATCAATTGATATTTTTTATTTCCAATGTGATCCAGCAATATCAATACGGAACAATACACTATTACCAATTTCATGCAAGCAATGTCTATCAAGATTACTTATTACCGCCAACAATCAAATTTTAATAAAAAAAAAGTTGGGCTTGTATCTATTCTATTTACAACCTATTGTTGTAGATTAACAGCTAGAGCTGCTAAACGGCCGAAACTTCTTCGCCCAAGGTTACGCTGACGATGTCGTCATACTAGTTACGGGTAAAACTGAAGGAGCCACGTCAAGGCGCCTGCAGCAGGCACTGGATTTGGTCTCTAGCTGGTGCGAGAGCGTAGGACTAAAAGTGAATCCCAACAAAACGAGTCTGGTTCCTTTCACCAGGAAACGATCACTACCGGGACTTTTGGAACATACACTCGCAGGCAGAACCATAAGCTTTTCACAACAAGCCAAATATTTATGAGTGACATCTAGGCTCAACTGGAACTAACACACGGACACTCTTATGAGCAGAACGCGCAGATCCTTGTAGGCTTGCCGCAGAGCTTGTGGCTCCACATGGGGTTTGGAACTGAAAACCATGTATAGGATATACACCACCATCATTAAGCCCATGGTAACTCATGGAGCTTTAGTTTGATGGCACAGAACGACGCTTAAAGATTTCAGATTTCAAAGAATAACCTGCCTCTCCATGACTGGGGCCATCCTCACATCCCCGACGGCAGCGCTGGAGACTCTCCTCAATCTGCCACCTCTCCATCTTGAGGTAGAGAAGTCCGCCATAAACGCGGCGTTGCGACTGAAAGCGAATGGTCACCTGGGCGCTGGTCTTGGCGAGGACATTCTATAATAATCAACATCATAGAAGAAATTTCCTACCTTAGAAACTGTCCTTCAAGTAGAGGTGTAAGCTATTCTGGTATGCACTCATGAGAACCTCACAAAAAATTATTAATGATGAAGCGCAATAGGTTAGGTTAGGTTGAAATGACTGCTCCCCCACTAGGGAGCACTTAGGTACATCATTGGGCCCATTGTGATCTAATCTAGTGTTGAGACAAAGTTCAGGCTATTTCAAGTCATTTGATAAAGCGGCAGAGGTTAGGAACACCAATATTTTGCAGCTCGCTTAATCCATCAAGGAAGGGTGACCCAAGGAAGCTCCCTCTTTTCCTTGCGAGAGCGGGACATGTACAGAGAAGATGGGAGACACTTTAGAAAGTCAGCTGCCCAGCAGAAATTGTGTTCCCATTTGGATAAATGGATGTGCCTGGGAAGTGTGCCTGGAGTAATATTATCAAGGTTTCTTCCCTAGAGTGTGTGAAAGAGTCTTCGACACTCCTGCAAAAATTCCTCCAGCTATTTCTTTTTGCTCGTCTGATCGCCTTGTTATAGGTGGTTAGCGAGCTTTTATAACTGTCCCAGTTTCCGCTTTTCTTGGCTGCGTTGAATAGTTTCCTCGTAGCGGATCTCAACGGAGAGTTCGTTATTCCACCAGTTTTCCTGTTACGCGTCCCCATCAAAACGGGGCAGTTAGTCTTGTAACTGCCGACGTAAGGAAGTCCGCGGATAGTTCTACATCGATCGTAGATTTGACGGAGTGCTTGGAACCCTTCAATACGCTACTGAGTTCGCCCCGAAAGTCCGTCCGGTTCGGTATCTAGGATTCCTATATGCACTCACTCTTCCCAAAGACTTACCCACCATAAAGTATATGTGTCTATGGTCTGAGCACGATGGCTCATCTGAGACCCGCCAATCACTCACGTAAGTGGCAGCGTGTTGAGTGGCTAGCATGATAGAGGTCGCGCCAAAAGAGTTGATGCCGAGAAAGTCGCGTTTTCCATGCGCAGTAGAATCCCCGCATGCCGTTCCCGTCCCTTAGCCTAGTCGCAACAAATTTCGAAGGGGAAATTTGAAAATACATAAGCGCATTTCTTATCCACATGTGCGCAATTTTTATTTGTGTGCAGCTTTAATTTCCCCAGCTGCGCGCTCCGGCATCAACTCTTTTGGCGCGACCTCTATCTATAACCTCACGTCTCCTACCGTTGTCCAAGGTAGGATCTGTGCCGCGATCAATATGTCCAGGCTAGTGGTTAAGAGGTAATCAAAAAGATATTAGCCCCTCTTGTTCACTCCACTACTGCCCCAGGCATCATGATGGGCATTTGCATCACATCCTACGATGATGTGCAGACCGCTCCTGTTAGAGTGATCTACGATATCCTTCAGTTCTTTGGATGGTAGTGGGTCCCCGGAGCCGTAGGGGAGGTATGCCGAGTATAAGATAATCATGCCCTTGCTGTCCCCTATTAATCTGTTTCTTCAACACTACCAGGTCTCTCGACCATTTATATGTGAGAGGAAAGCACTTGGTGTTTTTATTGTAAACTACACAGGTCCGAGGGTCGCCGTCCATATCACTGCAAGCACTACTGTAGCCGGCTGTCCGCAAGCCCTGTTAGCACCGTTACTTACCCATGGCGCCTGTACAAGAGCCACGTCAATAGCTCTGTTCCCTAGTCCTTCGAATTCTGGAATACGCTTGCTCGATATGGGTGATAAGTAATAGCAAGATTGAATCAGTCAATTTTTTATTTTGCGCTACATCATCTCCACGACCTGCGCGATTATCTTAGTCTACCACCCTACACGAGCTTTTAATCTCTTACCACTATAATGTAGGCGAAAATTGATCTCATGCCTTACCTTGGAAGTTTTAAACAGTAATTTCAAAGTGCAGTTTCTATCAGATAGAAAGCACATGAAACTGCTTAAGGAATATCCAAGAACTGAACTAGTTAACAGATGTTGACGGTCTTCAATACCTATGTACATATCCTGTAGTAAACAGATATCCATGAGTAAACAGATCTTTAAAATAAAATTGTTATTCCTGTTGTCATCCTAGTCCTGTACTAATAAAGATTAGACCTGCAGCGTACCCTCACCATAACTCCTTAGTTTATTCTGCAGATACATAAAATAGTCTATATAAGAAATCTAAATTTTATCAATTTCTAATAAGTACATACCAGTGCCTAATTTATACCGGGTAAACTTGCAGCATATGATGAAGATTACTTGACAAATTTATTTCTTATTCCTTATAGCAATTCGTATGGATAATACATAGTTGCGATAGAAATTCAGTTACTTACGACATATTGCCCGCACAGAATTTTGAAACTATAGAATTTATCTTTAAATAATATACATAGTTGCATAGAAATAAGGCTTATCTTAGAATATTATTTTTATTCGCTCTTCCGGGGAATTGCGAGAAAAGTGTCGTGCATGTAATTACAATCCTCTTGTCTTAAACCTTCATTAAACTAAAATGCATTTATAAACCTGCAGTAAAATGAAGCATAGTAATCAATTGTGGAGTTACGAGTATTTAAATTCTACCCATAAACTAAGAATATGCTCCTTACAACAAAAAGATATAACAAAAAAGCAAATTTCACAAATAGCGGAACGCATTGTATTTATAATTAAAAATGCAAAACATTAGAATTACAGCTTTGCCGTTTTCTAAGTAGAGACAATAGTAAGTTAAGCTAAGCTGGTCAGAAATAAAAGCAAAATACTTTATCACTGGCAATAAACAATGTATTTAACGCTTATGGATATTTATATTTTTAAAATGGTGAAACTTTGTAAGTAAACTGGACATTAGAAAGTGTGCCATTTGAAACGACAGTTAAATACATCTAGGAGTAGGTTCACTTCAATAGCATCAATATTTATGAATTATAATATTCTCTTACAATGGATTGTCGCGAAAATACTTGTCCTATTTTAGTTATTTACATGGGACGAGTAAAATGGTTGTTGATATTCCTTTTACTAGCGAGAATATTTTAGTGTTTTTAATGTCATCCGGCGTTTTATTCTTGGCCACCCGACGCTTTTCCTGTTAATCCACCATTGAAAATACTGTGTGACTGCACGGCTGAAGGTCACCACTGATGTTCGAGCTAAGTTGGATGACCGCTGTGTTGGTTGTGCTTGATTTCTCAAAAGCCTTTGACACCATTAATCATAATCTTTTGCTGTAACTCGGCCGTGGTCTGGTCGCAGGTCCAGGGTGTGAAGAGAGGAAGGTGGTTGACCTGCCGAATTGACCAGAATCGGGAAACCGAAGAAACTAGGCAAGAATCCGCATTTTTTAAAGCGGCACCGACAGCAACGTATTCGTTGCAGGGACGTCCCGCTTGGACCGCCAGCTAACGAATCGCTTGCTGTATAAACTTGCTGCTCTCTTCCATTTATCGCCTTCTGCTATCTCTCTACTCTCCTCATTCCTCTCCAATAGGTCGCAGTGCCATCAAGTTCAATGATAAGTACTTATCTTTTCTTCCTGTGCTATCAGGGGTACCGCAGGGCTCTGTTTTCAGATCTTTGCTCGACACATAATTTACGAATGATATGTCTACTGTCATCCGGAACAGCTGTTTTCACTTCTTTGCTGATGATTCGCAATTATATACCTCATCTTCATCTGATAAACAAGGTGAATGCATTGAGAGAGTGAATGGTGACTCGCGCAATATTGCAAGCTGTGCGTATAATAACTATCTTCGACTCCATCCTAATAAGTCCGTGGCTTTATTTATTAGCCGTCGCTCAGTTAATACCCATGAGTTAAGTACTATCACGATTGATAATACTCCACTATGTATTGTGAATAAGGCTACGAACTTCGGTATTGTGGTGAATTCGTAGGTTATGGTTATTTTGTAAACTCCTACCTCAGCAGTCACGCCTAAGACTAGTAAAAAGCCTCATTATACCGCATTTTCTGCTTGGTATCTCGAGCTATATTGCCTTGGATGCTGTTTGCAGGCGTCGTCTAAATGTAACTTTTAATGACTGCATTAGATTCTCTTTTGGCTTACGACAAAATGCCCATCTTTCACTTATCGCAAACTTCTCATCCCTTGCGAGTTCTTGTCCTACCATGACATGCATACATTATGTCTATTTTAGAAGGTACATTTTACCAGTAATCCCAAGTACTTGGCTAGTTTTATAGTACCGTTACAGTTACGTCGCCTGACTGGCGTCGTTATCTACATTGTGAAAAAACAAGATTTCATTTTGAACTCAAATTTTAGATAACAAATGCATTTTTGAACAATGGGTTCAGTATTTTGGTACTAATTTTTCATGGTCTTTTTATAACATCAAAAAGTATATTTTCTGAAAGTTTGATGCAAATTGGTCTATGTAACCGTCTTGGGCTCTAAAATGAAAAATTTCTGTTTTTTCCCGTTTTTATTCAGTTTTGTGGGTCATATGCGTACTTCAGAGATTTGAAACCAAAAACAATTTATTGGCAATTTCATTACAAAGAAACTGGTTTTTAGTTTGCCCTAATCCGATTTATAGAGCCGGAGTTATTCACATTTTAAGCTTGAAAAACGCACTAAAAAAAACTTTAATTGTTTATAACAAAAGTAGCACAAGGTTCCCGAGGTTCAAAACTTAGGAGTACACTCCTGGTGATACCCCAAACAGGATAAAATCATAATCTTGCTGTTACCAGACTATATCTATCTCTACATTTTTTTGCCTTTTTTACTGAACTATGTAAAGTTTGAGCTGATTCTTCTGATTCTTTTCTTTTCTATCTTTTTGAACAGGGGCGGCGCTTTCATAGGTGCGAATGGTGCACTTGCACCGGGCGCAATTTGTCGGGGGCGCAATTTCAAAAATTAAAGATTTTAAAAAAATTTAAACTTTGAAAAAAAAAAAAATAAATTGAAAAGTATTTTCACGGGTGCAAGAAATTACACAAATTTACCCAATTTCTGTCCCTGTACTCCTCGTGTAGGAAGTTTCCAAAGATTCGGGATTCAAGAAATTCTCGAAAAAATCCAAGTGAGAGAAAAATCTCTCATTTATTTGGAGCACTTTTTGAAAATTCTGCAAAAAGCACCATATCCACTCACACAAAAGAAAAATTGTTCCGGTGTCTCTATATTGTGTCTGTTTATCATGATTGAAATAAACTTGAGGACGCTGTTGCTACATTTTTAAATTCTCTTTCAAGTACATATTGTGAAAAAAAGTAAATGAAGGAAATGAGGAAAATAAAACTCCTTGTGGCTAGAACTTCTCTTGAATTCCTCTTTTTCGTTTGCTCCTTTATACCCCGGCTTGTACCCCGGTTTAGCTTGTTGTTGTTGCTTTAATTCTCCATTTTGGCATACTTTTTCTTTTCCTAGCAAAAGCTACGCAAAAAACAAAAACTACACAGCTGTCAAAAAAACTGCCCGCTCCATCGGTCTCGTCTAGTTTCTTCTCCGCAAACGATGTTTTCAGCACATTGTTGTAGGTTGGATGTTGGCCAATGTAAAACTTCCTATTTAGCGAATGTTTGTGTCTTTTCCATTGTCCTTCATTGCGTTCAAAAATGAACAGCTTGTGGGGCGCAATATGGCATAGTGCACCGGGCGCAAAAATCCCAAGCGCCGGTCCTGTTTTTGAATAATGTTTCCTTTACTTATTATGCTTTGCGTGTGACGATGTCATTTGCATAAGGGTAGTATCTAAAAGTTTCTGATGAAGATTATATGCACAGGCACACCATTTAGTACTGTTTTCCTCATTATTGCTTCCAAATCAATATTAAACTTGCTGCGTAATGGGTTCCACACTTTAGGTTTACACCAGCAACTTCCCAGCATGATGAATGTTGAACATTACGAATGTGTATTTTAGTAAATGAACAATAATAATAACACAGCGAAACAATAATTTTAACCATTAAAATAAATAGTAGATTGTTCCACAAATAAAGAAAAGTGATAGTTTTCCAGTGAGCGTAAATATTTAATTCACGAGCGAGCGTAGTAAGCGAGGAGATTAAACGTTTAATCCTAACGCGTTGAACATGCTATTTTTTCGGGAATCGTATAGAAATACGTACAATGAAAATCAAAAATTGCTTAAAGTATGCCATTTTCTTTCTGTTGAAAATTAAACACACTGTAATGAACGTTATATTTAAAATCGTGAAGAAAAGTGTTGCTAACGAGAAAAGTCTCACTTTTCTTTACGATTTTTGATTGATCAAACTACGTCATTTCTATACGATTCCCGAAAAAATAACTCGTTTTCATCAATATGACAATATCCTGATTAGCATTCACCTTGTAAACCCATGTGGATTACTCTATAAGGCCCACAAAGCGCATCTAATGCCTTGCCTCATAAGGAACGTCTCATAGGGCCCTCGTGAGGAAAAATTATTGCTATCCGATCTCTAGTCAAAAAACAATACTAAAAACAATCTAAGAATTTCGGCGTGGATATGTGAGTAATAAATATGCGGCGAAGTCGAAAACTATATTTTTAAACGCATCATGTTACCAAGCAGTCCCTTAACTGAGGCTGCTTGACTCTCCGTAATCACATGAGAGCCGGTCAATCAAGTATGCTACCCTTCACGATCGCTAACACAATCACTTGAAATATGAAGCAAGGCAACAACAGAAACTAAAGCTTTGTGCGAGCAAAACTAAAGCTTAAGGATAAAAAGCTTTCCGAATACGTAAGGCAGATTTTGAGGCTAATAAAAGAAACCTTAACAGATACAATAGTTCAAGAAAGGGTTCAAAACTCGTTAACTTAAGATTTCCACTTCAAACAAGGACTCAACCAGGAAGATGGTCTAGCACCGATGTTATTCAACCTAGCCCTAGATGGCTTGGAGATGTGGACCATGACCCAAAAATTCGAGAAGCATTAAACATAAACGGTATCTGGAGAATCAGATACAATGACGAACTGCACCAAATCTATAAAGAGATAGACATCGTCAACCATATCGAAATAAATACACTACGAGGGGCAAGACATGTAGAGCGAATGCAGGAAAATAGAGCAGTTATATATAAGATATATAAGGAATTCATAATTGGTGACAGGCCAGCAGGAGGACCGAGGAAAAGATGGTTTGAAGCTGTAGATACAGACGCTGCATGTTGGGCGTAAGAGTTTGGAGGACTCTAGCCAGTGATCGAGAAGTTTGGACGAGAAAACTGAAGGAGGCCAGGGCTCCTGAACTGAACTGAAGGATTTTGGGATTGCCCCATTTCATTTGAATTGAGGTTAGCCTCATAGGGCCCTAATAAGAAACTGATAAAGCATACCTCCACTTCAGTATCGCTAATTATTTTTGTGGAGGGCTCATGAGGAATTCAAAGGGTAAAGCTCTCTTTCTACCTCGGCTTCGGTAGTCTAGGGTTAAGGGGCCTGGCTACCATCCCAGAGGTCCCGGGTTCGAATCACGGCAGCACCACCAGTCCTTCGCATTCGAAATTTCCCCACCTAAATAACTTTCCTTCTTTCTTCTTCCCTCTTTACATTCCTGATTCCTCCCGTCATAGCCTTCCCTTACCCTTCCCCGCTCCGCCCAAACGCATGAAATCGATGCACCGAAGTCAGGTCACGATAGTAATGGTTGGGAGTAGGTGGAATAAAAATAATGCAGCTGGTTGTGGCAGTTCCTTCTTTTCGACTACAGTTGGTGTTCGACATTGTACTCTATATGAAAAAAATATATTCGTCGACAGTATAAAGGGGGTTTCCCCAAAAAGTTAAAAGCGGTTAAAGAAGAGAACATTTTCAACCGAGAAATAACGAAAAGGTACAAAAGTACTAAATTTTTTTTAAGAGATCCTGAAAACTAAGAGCAACAGCAGTAACAGAATGTCGTCAAATACTACTAAAGCTTCCAATTCCGCAAAGAGCGTTAAACCCATAGCAACAGCAGCTGGAGCAACCGCAAGTATAAGGACTACACAAAGGATATTGAAGTACTCCCGAATTTGTAATGGTAACAGCTGTCAAAGAAACCTGCCCTTACCGCTAGACACAGAGAAAAGTCCGAGACACACATATCCGCACCCTGTCCGCACCGTGTCCGTAATATGACACGCTGCGGAAACGGAGATGTGGGGACTGACTGGCAAAATTGTACTTGTTTACTTTCTCTCCCGTGTGTGTCCCGGCCTAAAACCGTGTTTTAAGAATGATATGCCCTGGAAGTTGGAATGGGAAAAAGTATTTTTTCGAATTAAAAAATAGTAAGAAAGGCTTTCTCTCGATGGCCCGGACAGATTCTTTAACTATTACCATGACTTGAGGATCATTTGTCCAGAAGACAGAGTCGAACAGGATCAGTCATCACAGAGAAGCCAGACTGAATTACCCTTGCTAACATCGGACGTTACCAAAATTGAAAACCGACGTGAATATCCACACAGTTGTTAAACAAAGCTAGGCACAAGGGCGTATCTACATACGATCTGTTCCGTGTTAGGCTCGACTAAGCAACTTTAGGTTCATTCGGGAAACAAAACCGACCGTTCAGCATCTATATTTAATACTCGGAATAAACTTATTATTACCACGGATTTTGAAACGTATTATGTTCAATTTCCGTAAAGGCAAACTATATTTCTATATTTTAGCTTCAGGCTCCGTAAGGTTATGTAGCGGGCCTAGTTTCTGTTCCACAGCTCTACTATATAAAGCACGTCAAAAGCGTTTCTATAGTTTACAAAAAGGACATATATAATTCTTCCTAGCTTTTATCTCCTAGTGTTTATCCCCGAAATGTTAATCGAAACTTTTTTGTGTACAGAAATCATTTTGCTACAAGCGACTCTTTCAGCATTTTTCTGTTTCTTCATAATAATAACGATATACTAAAAATATACTTCAATATAATAAAAATATACTTCTAGCTTTTTGTTGGTATACCATCCGTATCTTGAACTAAACAACTTTTGAGTTTTGCTGTACTATTTACAACTTCCTCCTATTGTGTGGCCTTGGCGTATGGGTTTCTGGATTATCTATACTTCGTTTGTCAGCGTCTTCATGTATAAGAGGATTACGCTTTCTTTGGGGAAGTCCCTAAAGTACACATCGAAGATATCATCGATACCACTAGCTCCAGTATAACCTTCCGTTCTTACTATGGTACAGGTAAGTGTGTACCCTTATTTTATCATATTTAATTTAATAAAAAAATCCTAGCAAATTTTACTATCGTAGCTTTGCTTAATTTCACTGGTTCTATATATATTTTGCAGCCTATTTCGTTCTTAACTTGAGAGTTTCCCGTTTAAAGATTGTCTTATTTATGATTTATTAAAAGGGCTGGTTTCACAGTCATACTTAAGTTTTCCTTAAACTTAAGTAAATTTTTTCACTTAAGTGAAACTTAAGTCAAATTCCATTTCACAGTGCAATTTTTTCTTGTTCTTACTATGATATTTGTTTCTTACGGCAGCACTTCAATATTGCAAATTATGAATTTACAATAGCCGAACTTTACATGTTAAATTTCCTTTCAATCGCGCTCTCCTTGAAATTTGCTAGTACATTCGACGTTTGAATTTTCTGTGCATCCTGATTTAAGGAAAAACTTAAGTCTGGAGAAACTGCCACTTAAGTTACACTTAAGTAAATTTTAAGTGGCAACTGTGAAACCGCCATCCATACTTAAGTGTAACTTAAGTAAATTTTTATACTTAAGTTCTCACTGTGAAACCGGCCCTAAGTAATTGCAAAAATAAATACTGAATGTTTTTCCAGTTACTTAGGGGACATTGGAGTAAAACAGACATTATCCCTCAATAACTATCGACAAATATATAACTAATTCCAATAGTTCAGAAATTTAAGCCAAAATTTATTTATTACTAAAGTGTAATTCCGGAACCAACATTTACCTTGAACTTTCGAACTCACTAGATCACGAAATTTCAAAATCAAACGGCACCAATGAAAACAATAATCTCCACATATGACCAATCCTTAAGCAAATTTGATGGAATTTATATCCTTATACTTTTAATAACTAACTTTTCTTACGACCATATCTAGAACAAAAACATAACTCTGATCTTAAAAAATTGAATTTAAATTGCATTTGCAAAATTGCTTGACCAGAGTTGTGTGTCCGAAATACGTGGAACCTGTTCTAATGCATTTGATAAAAGAAAACATTCGGCAAAGATATTTAACGACGTACCATGTATGACATACTTGAACATGTTTGGAATTGGAGTAACTTATAGCTACGAATTGCTTTCCAAAAATGGGTATCAGTACGGTTTAGGCGGTCTTGATCATGATCTTCAAAGTTAAATTGAATTGTTTATAAACTGAAACTATTAAAGTCATAACAAAAACACTTACATTTATATTTAAAATCTATATATCCAGAAGATATACATCCAGTTTTATATTTTTCAAAATTAATAATTTTATTCTTATTCAGAAATTTAATAGCGTTAAATTTCCTCTTTTGTTTAAGCACAAACAATTAAATAAAGCACAAATTTCTAAATTATTTACACTAGTCACCACATAATCCAGACAATAACCATTTATGCGTTCAGATAATAGAATTTATCTTTAATAATGGAATTCGTAACAACCGGAAAGTAATCGAGCACAGTACTCAATCCGATCAATGTTCGAAAGCAAACAAGTCCACAAGAGCGTCTTACTGAAAGACTAACCTTGAGAGTCGACAAATTTAAACTAAATCGATTTTGCAAATCACTATAGCAGAAGCATTAAAGAAGAAGGAGAAGAAAATGAAGAAGACAGAAGAAAAAGAAATGTCTGCAGATCCTCTTTCACTTAGCTAAAGTGATCCCAAGCCAACTCTGACTGGTGTAATGTAAAAGTAAATAATTGGCAGTAGGAAGGAGCCCGGGTACAGGTAACGACTTTATATGCGATGATATCAAGTGTTCGTACAAAGAAGACTTAAGCTTTCATTCATAACCAGTAGTTAGATGTCTTACTCTTTTCAAACAGTACGCGTAATGTCGTAAATGGAATTATACACACACATTTTATAATATTGACTGGAATTTTTATTTATTTTTTATATTCCTTGATGACATATTCAAATCACGAAATGTTTTTATTCGTTAGCCAGTTAAGATTACATCTACTTAGTAGACTATTTTACTCTAATTGGAGTATAAAATTCGCTTGCTAAAACTTTTATATATACTTTAATACCGGTCGTCCATGATTTACGTGAGGTGATTTTTGCAATTTTTCGAACCACCTCCCTCCTTGGTGAAATGTCATGATCTTTGGCTCGACCCCCTCCTCCCCCTTAATCTCAAGTGAGATTTTCCAAATTCAACAACACGCTTTTACGGGCGTGAACACAGCAAGTCGGGCCTTTCCGCGGGTCGCACCCACTCGGCTCGAACCCTATAGGCTAGCCGGTGACGGCTAAACAATCCTGGGGCCACTTTGCTACTTGTGACGTTCACATAACCACGATACATGTTTTTGTGTAGGATTTAGCCATATCTTAGTGGAAAGACATTTTTTACTTAATTTAACCCAGTTTTCTCGATAACACCGATATACCTCCTATCTCCGTGGGAGAAGAGAATGTAAAGACATCTCCACACCCACGCCGTGAATTCACGACGAGAATGTACACCGCATCCACTCAGAACGGAAAACAAGGAGCAAACTAGACGAGAAAACCATTCACACTCGCGCTCACAGGTGCTTGCGGTTGTTCAAGGCGGTTGTCCACTCGTTCATGCAAGCGTCAATCAATTCCATCAGTTGTGGTTGATGGAAATCAAAATATTCAGATAATTACATCAATTATCACCTTAGAAGGTAGGTTTTCCGTCAGTCATAGCAGTAACTGTGATAAACTGACAGCAAAACCTATCGTTTAATGGACCCCTAATGGAGGATCTGCGATGGAATGACCACATATTCCAAATCGCCCCACAAGCCTCCTAATACCTTGGATTTCTTAAGAGATGCAAGTTCCTCCTCCAGCCGGCCGCTCGGGCTACATACGAATCTTACATTCGGCCCCGCCTTGAATACAATTCGTATATCTAGATAGTCGCCCTAAAAACTACCTTGGCTTGCTTCGACAAGATGCAAAATCGTGCCATCAAACTCATTCCTTTTTTACGCCAACGTAGGAATGTAGCAGCCCTTTCTAAGCATTATCGCTATTGCGGCTGTTCCACTGAAATTCAGAACCTCCTCCATGAACTGCAATATTTTTCCCGCAACACAAGCCTAGCCCGATCGGCACACCCCCATACCCAGCCCAGCCCCTTGGACACAATACGATCTAGAAGTTCGTTTATGAATAAAACATCTCGACTGTGGATTAGTCTCCTTCAGTCAATATTTCCCAACCCGTACAACATCTTTGAACTCAAACGTAAGGAACATCGACATTCCTTTAACCTTTCTTATTCTCCTCTATTCTTCAAACCAATCTTGTTACTAGACATTGCAGCATCACCTTAACTGGTACTGATAGTATAAAGGAAAGGGTGACTTGGTTGCCTTGACTTGATTTGAATTGAAATATTTGGAAGATCCCTCTCTCCCCACGTGAGATTGGGTAAGAGTTAGGTCGAATCCCTCCGCCCTAAACACCTCACGTAATTTATGGACGACCCCTAATTAGTCCATGGAAAAGGTACTTTAACATTGCAAAAATGCAGGACAAGGTTTTATTTTTGGGTTGTGTAGGAGGGTCAGTGTAAGTTTAAATTTGAGTTTTCGGGATCCCCGACCGTCATCTTGGATAAGGTGTGCAAATGGGTTTTCCACTATCTCCGTAACAGTACATCTTAAAGAAAATTTGCAAGGAGACTTTTTGTTTAGAATTAAATTATCTTTTCAGATGTGATTCCTCGATATATTTGAAAAACAAAATTGTTCCAGAAAGAGAGCTATCTCCACTATCCACTTACATACAGGGTATTTACGAAACACATACTACAGTATCCCGCCATTAAATTATGACCGACTAGAAAATTTTGAGATTTTTCTGTTTTCCTCCAAATTAAACAAATTCAATTGGATTTTTTGCACATATTTATTTATAATTTTATTTTTTACATTGTTTTTAGTTTATATAAGTAATAATTAATTAATTTTCTAATATTTTATTTATTTATTTATTTATTTATTTGCCAAACAAGGCATACTTAAACCTACTACAGAGTTATACAAAGCATTTATGACTAAGGTAAAAATACTTAAGTCTATGCTATATAATAATAATAGCTTAAGTCTATGCTTATTTATGGTAGTAATTGTGATGTTAGAAGGGATATAATTTTTTGTTTAAAGGATGTTTTTTTAATGTGGGGTGAGAAGCAAGCACTATGGCTGTTAAAAGTCATACAACATCTGTTGACGGGTTCGTTCTTTGCATATTCGGTCCGATGAGGGTATTCTTTAAGCATTTTGGTATGCCTATTGTGACGAACTTCGGTATTGAACTTGATTCTATCGGACAGGAACTGCACCTTAACGTTATCGTTTAGGACGTCCAAAGTTAAGCACGAGATAAGCACTTTCCTCCGATGTGACAGCGGCATGAGTTCTAACTTCTTGAGTCTGCCTGTGTAGGGCGGTAAGTTGAAAAAGTCGCGCGGGTCGTGTAGGTTTCTCAGAGCGAAGAGGAGAAATTTTTTCTGTATTGATTCCAACCTACTGCTGCTTACCTGGAATATAGGGTCCCAGATCGGGCACGCATATTCCAAGATAGGGCGGACGAGCGAACAGAAAAGAGTTTTTGTGACCCGAACGTTATTGAATTCTCGGGCTCTTCTCTTTATAAAGCCCAGAAGCTTGTTGGCTCTCGCAGCAATATTATCGTAGTGCAAGTTGAAATTTAATTTATTGTCTAGAACAATACCTAGATCTACAACTTGATCGACACGGTCTAATGCCTTGTCGTTGAGATAATATTCCTGTAGCTGGGTGATTCTTTTGCGGGAGAAGGTAATAACATGACATTTGCTGATGTTTAGTTCTAATTTATTGGTAGTACACCAGTCTTGCAACGCGTTTAGCTTTGTTTGAAAGAAAGTAACATCGATCGGGGACCTTATGACATTATAAATTTTGAGGTCGTCGGCATAGAAGAGATGCGGAATATTTTCCAGTGTATCCGACAGGTCTGAGATAAATATATTGAATAACAGAGGGCCTAGATGGCTACCCTGAGGGACCCCGGAAGTTACTGAGATTTCTTTTGACAGAAATCCTTGGAATCTGACAACTTGAGTTCTGTTGTCGAGATATGATTTAATCCATTCCAGGGCAGGACCTGATATTCCAAATTTTAGTAGTTTTTTACTTAAAATATGGTGATCAACGCGATCGAAGGCTTTGCTGAAGTCAGTATAGACCGTATCTATTTGATGACCCTTCTCCATAGCACATAGTAGATTGGAGGTTAGAATCATAAGGTTTGTAGTAGTCGATCGTCCCTTTCTGAAACCATGTTGCTGTTCATTAAGACATGGGTCAATTAGAGGGGCAATCTTATCGTAAACAAGTTTCTCGAAGAGTTTAGGAATAGTTGATAAGATGGCAATACCCCTGTAGTTTTCCACCGAGTGCTTATTAGATGTTTTATGGGTCGGAGTAAGATAGGATTTTTTCCATATCTTAGGGAACTTTCCTGTCGATAATGATTTGTTGAAGATAATATGGAGGGGAACCAAGATTTGATTTGAACAGCCCTGCAAAAACAAAGGAGGCAGGTTGTCAGGACCATGACCTTTATTGATGTCGAGATTGTTTATACCGGTCATTACATCGTCAAGGGATAGAGATAAATCAGTTATAGAAATTCTAGTGTGATTGCGCGTATTTACTGGGTCAGTGTGTACTACATTAGACTTTGGGCAAAAGACTTCAATGAATTTGTCAGCAAACATGTTGCAAATTTCTTGGGGACATGAAGATTGTTTTCTGCCGTTTGTCATAGTCGTTGGATAGCCTAAGGTCTTTCGTTTTATGTTAACGAAATCGAAAAATTTTCTAGGATTCTGAATAATGTTATCCCCGACAGAGTCAAGATATGTTGTATAGGCCTCACGCGACCTAAGAGTAAATTCTGAGGCTAACCTAGTGTATGCTAATTTCTGTTCCGCATCTACATTAGGGTTGTTCCTAATCAGTTTATATAATTTATTTCTCTGATTACGAAGTTTTCGAATATTTTTATCCAGCCATGGTTCAGATAATTTATCCCTTTTTTTGATTCTGGGCACATATTTGTCAATAATGTTGAAAATAATAGTGTAAAATGAAGACACTATCTCGTCAATATCATTACCCAATAGCCTATTTTCCCAGTCAACTAGAGATAATTCGAAGCTGATGCTGTTAAAGTTCGCATTCTTAAAATCATAAATAATTGAATTATTGTATGAAGTGCTGTTTTTAGAGATTGTGAAATTAATCTCTAGGATCCATGCGGAGTGGTGGACAGAATTGCTAAATAGGTTTTCCTCAGGCGAAGCAGGCAGAAGGTTTAGCTCCTCATGTGAATTAGTGAAAATTAGGTCTAACCATTTTCCAGAAGAATTAGGGGTTCTGATAATTTGGTGTAGACCGTTGCCATAAAAAGTGTCGATAAGCTTTATATCGATAGAATTTATGACATTGATCGGAAGTAAATTATTATCTTCCACGTCAGGAGTGAATGAGATATTAGGGCGGTTAAAATCTCCTAAAACGAAAATTTCATCGCTTTCTCGTAGGGAGTTATTAATATCATCTAAAATATGTAATAAATCGTCATATTCAGATTCGTCAGAGTTTGGGGGTATGTAGAACGTGCCGATAACGATATGTCTGTTGTCCGATTTGACTCGTATGAAAACATGATCAAATGAGTGTGCACGATCAGTCTTGATCAGTTCACTATTTAAAGATACTTTGACTGCAATAAGAACACCTCCCCCTCTTGAGAGACCGGTGGCGTTGTAGTCTCTATCACATCATTTTGTGGCTAAGGGGGGCCTTTACCACAGCCTTAATTCTTAGAGGCATGCTGTTGATGCAACGTTGGATCATTTGCTTGATTCCTGCATCATTTTTCCAGACATCTTGGATGTTATGCTTAAGTTGCTCGATGGTGTTATTTCTCCCAGTAGGCCCAACAATTCTCGATAGTATTGCAATCAGGAGAATTGCCGGGCCAAGGTAAAACCTGCAATTCCAAGGAGTTGAGGCAGTCCATGCTAGCCTTTGCCGTGTGACATGGTTTTTTCTTAATAACGGTAATTTAGGATTCCCCATTTGGTGTGTAAAAAATGCAGGTTTTACCCAACAGAATCATAAATAGTCATTTTTCCAGGAAAATGGGACTACAGGTGTCGCCAGTACACATTAAAAGATAAAAAATTTTCAGAATTGCGATCGGTCATAATTTAATGGCGGGATACTGTACGTATGTATACACGATGAGTTGAATAGATGAGGTTGAGTTGAATTTTCGACTAGCGTCACAAATCACAAACAAAACACAGAGATGCTGCTGTCAACTAAATTCAACTACTCAACTACTGAGCCCGTGCCTATATGCATAACTTCAACTCAAGCTAGGTAACAGAGTTCAGCCAATCGTAATTCAACTCGATTCGCGTCTACATGTAGTTGGACTTGGGTTCAACTCATCAGAAACTTGGGTGACTCCATTTAGAAGATATCTACTCGCAAGCTCAAAGCATGAGAAATATCCCAATATACCTTTGTTTTTTAAGCATTTTGCGATTTACAAAAAGAATTAAATGGCCGAGTACCTAGCGGCACACACGAGCCTACGACGGTAAATTTGAGCCAAAAGAGAATCTGCAGCAATGTATTGTTGCGTGGCAGCTTGATCATTTTCGTTATATACAATCGGCCTTCCGATTATAATACTTAAAGGCTACCGATACATAAGAAAACCAGGTTCGCCAGTCGTCGGTTCTGAAGGCATTGCACCCTTGATTTTTGGTGTTGATTTGTATTTTAGTGGGAAATTTTGTTATATCGGTTCAAGAAAATAAAACCTATCTAAATAAAACCCTTAACTGCAGTACGTTGAAAAAAGTTTTGTAATATTCGAATACAAAGACATGAATACCAGATTTCGTGTTTTTTTTTTTCAATAAATATACGGCCGTACAGTCCGACAAACATCCTGCTAATGCCCGCACATGTCCTAGGACTATGTTTCAAACACGGCCAGTGCTCGCCCATTGTAAGGCCATTTTTTATTTGTACTCGGAGAATTATTTTATTCTCAAGGAGTAAATTTTTTACTATCATTTTTAACTGTACACCCAATACTGTTTCAGACAACATCATCTCCAGATTTTGAGTAAAATTGAAAGGCGGTTGGGTTAATACGACTTTCACTTGCATGAGATGATAAAATTGCACTAGATCACAATCAATGCCTCGTCTTCGCTACACAATTTGTCCCATTGCTAGTAAAACATTTTGAATTAATGGGCTGATAGCAATTTAAATAATTGCGCCCCAAATTAATCAAGTTTAGGCAACGGATCTCTTACTTTGAGAACATATGAAACTTCAATGTCTAATTTTGGATTGTAGGTGGTTTCATATGAATATAAATACTCGCAATATTCAGCTTGTTGCAATTTCTCAATTATTCGTTGCAACGTTTATTTTGTCTTTTTACCTCCAAATGATCTTGTAGTGTAGTTGTAGTGTATAGAACTGCGACTACTTGAAACCTTTTTCAATACTGCAAAATATTCGAGCATAATAATTCCTTTTAATACATGAGTAAATGAGCAGCTCAGGGATCATTGTATTATTTCTACAAATATTTTTGGTTTGGATAACAAACTTTTGTCACCGTTGTCACTGAGAAGATGTAAACAATATGGATTCATTGTATCTAAAAAAAAATGCAGGATTCACTTAACAATTCTTTCAACAATCGCAAGTCTCCAAGGTCAATTTATTATTCACATCACAGAAAGTTTCTTTTTATTATCGAGGTAAATCGAATGTGATTTGATTAAAATCTTCAAGTTGCCAAATATTCGCAAAATGCACGAAAAAATGAAAACAAAAATTGTTTGAGACTCATTTTTATTGAATTTATTCATTAAAATGCAGTTTCTGTAATTACTTTCTCTTTTGTTGTGATATTTTCTTTTATAAAATTAAATATGCTTTAAATGTGTAAATTTAAATGTTGAAAACGTCTATACTATTACTTGTGTACATATATTAGGTAGGTAAAAGACAGCCTCCAGTACGACCGGAGGCCTAATTAACGCTTAGCACGCCGTTTTGTTGCCACAACTCATGTACCTTTTGATCAGTGGATGTATGGTAAAGCCTTCTTGTGGAACTTAGGAAGCTTCTCAGTGATCAGATCTCCAATCTGGAGATCTCTGTTAAATCTTCCAGAACGTAACTGTCTAGTGCGCGCTACCTAGTTTTAGCTAAAGCTGGGCATTTTCCCTCTCATTCGTCCCTCTGCAGATACGGCAATAGACGTTATACGGGATGCCCAATTTGGAAGCGTGGTTTCCCATAGGCCAATGTGCTGTGATGATTGCCGTGACTCTGGCAATATCTCGCCGGAGTCTGTTTAGGAGGCCCATTCCTTTTTGTTGTGTATATTAATATTATTTTTATTGTTATTTATTTCGCAGAGTACACAAGATTACAATCTTTTAGAATACATTACAAATGGTAAAAAATCCTACATTCTTACAACTAGCTTAAGATAGAGGAGCGAAGAATTTGAAAAAAGTAAAAGAGAAGAAAGAAAATACGAAAGAAGTAGGTAAAGACAGTAAAGTAGTAGTACTACTGTGAAGCTGGAAGAGAAGCTAAAAAATAGCCTGCTTTTTGAACATCGTGGCTGTGCTGATTTTTTGGATGGATAGAGGAAGTCTATTCCAAAGTCTAATCGCATGCACAAAGAAGGAGCCACCAAGGAACGATGAAAAGGGATAAGCAGCTTGAATGACCTCAAGGACTGCATGGGGATAAGGAAGTCAGAGAGGTAGCAAGGACGCTTAGAATAAACTATTTTATGTAGGAGAGTTAGTGCTATGACATTGAGAAAATGAAAGAGTCCACATCCCAGTAGTGAATTTTGCACGTCCGACACATGATCAGATCTACGGAGGTGAAAAACAAATCTCAGACAATCATTGAATGTGACCCTGAGTCGTTGATGATAGGACGAATCAAGAGACATATAAACGAGGGCGCCATAGAGAAAATGCGGCAGAATTTCACAAGCTTGGCACGGATAGAAGGTAATAGCAGACCCGCGAACAGCCACAGTTTTCGCAAGGTATCATATATGTATCTTAGACAGCATGAAAGAAACATGATTACAACAGGGGTCTGTTCAAGATTTCTGCTATAGCAGCTTTAGTAGCAGAATTTTTAAACTGTCAAATTACTGCAAAGCAAAAAAAAGCTGCTATGATATCTTGAACGCAAAAAAGCTGCTAGCATAGCTTTGTGTTAAGGTATGTGTATGAGTATTTCTTGCAGTCAACTATTCCTCTCCCTACAATTAGAAAAAAGCCTGGCCGTGCAGTTGCAATCCCTAAATTTATTATTTAATATGTATTAGCTACATTAGCAGCTTTTCTCAAATCTTGAACACAAAAATAGCAGCTTCGTTAGCAGCTTTTTTGCTGTTTTGAACAGGAAAAGCATGACAATAGCTGCTAAAAGCTGCTATAGCAGAAATCTTGAACAGACCCCAGGAAAGCATACAGTTAATAAATATCCCAAGGCTCTTGACACAATCAACGACAGGAATAGGAACATCACCTACTAATAGATTAGGAGTATATTCAGAGGATATAGGACGATGGCTTATAAGCAGTACTTGGGATTTAATTGGATTAAGTTTGAGGAAATTATTAGAACTCCATTCACTGATTCGAGATAAAATATTATTCATATCGGCAGTACAGGATACAATACCACTAGGAGGAAATGAATTGTACAGCTGAAGATCATCAGCATACATATGATAAGAACAGCCGTCAATGGCAGAAGGAAGATCATTGATGTACAGGAAAAAAAGAAGAGGACCTAGTATCGAGCCTTGAGGCACACCCAGACGCACCGGCAGAAGAGAGGATGTTCTGCCGACGAACACATTGAAATCTATCAGAAAGAAGAGAGGAGAAAAGACGCGTGGCAGAGGAAGAGAAATGATAGAGTTGATTAAGTTTGGACAACAGGAGCGGATGCACCACAGAGTCAAAAGCTTTAGAGAAGTCGAGCAGAACCAAAAAAGCAACATTACCCTGATCAATCGCAGCCCTAAGATCAGTTGTAACCCTCAACATCATTCATTCATTCATTGCGCTCCTTCAATCCCTCATGGGACATAGGGCGGAAACAGTTGCCCTCCAGCGGACTCTGTTTTGCGCGACAGCTCTCAGCTCCGACCAGGATCTCCCAGTTGTTGCGGCTTCTGCTAGTAGGGTTCTCCTCCACGTTGTTCTAGGTCGTCCTACTCGACGGGATCCTTGCGGATTCCAGTCAAGGGCCTGTTTGGCTAGATTTTCGTTTTCGCGTCGCAAGGTGTGGCCTACCCAATTCCATTTCCTTCGCCTGATTTGGTCGTCTATCCTTTCTTGGCCGGCACGGCGCCATAGTTCTTCGTTTGAAATTCTATCTTGCCAGCGGATTTTTAGGATACGACGAAGGCATCTGTTGATGAAGACTTGTAGGCGCCCTGTGATGAATTGGGTGACTTTCCATGTTTCGCAACCGTACAAAAGTACTGCCTTCACGTTGGAGTTGAACAGCCGCAATTTGGTGTTAGTTGAGATCTCCGTTGATCTCCATATGCGGAACAGGCATGCATATGCGCCTCGTGCTTTATTTATTCTGGAACTGACATCTTCTTCTGCACCGCCATTTTCGGTAATAATACTACCGAGGTAGCAGAATTTATTTACCAGTTCCACGTCACGGTTATTCAGCGCTGTTCGTACAATGGAGTTTGCATTTATCCGCATTTCTTTAGTTTTAGTCGGATTTAGCCTTAAGCCTGCTGGACTACTTTCTGTTGCCAAATTGTTAATCATGTTTTTGAGGTCCTGGTGTCTGTGGGCCAGCAAACAGATATCATCTGCGTAGTCGAGATCCTTAAGGCGATCTAACAAACCCCATTGTATGCCGCCTGTTCTACTATCTAGAGCGCCGACAAGGATGTCATTTATTACTATAAGAAATAGTAAAGGCGAGAGTAGGCATCCTTGTCGTACTCCTGAGCTCACCTCGAAGCTGTCGGATAATTTTCCATTATGGAGAACTCTGCATTTGGAATTGTTATATAGGGCTTTTATCAATTCTATTATTTTATCAGGCAGTCCACGTCGCCGTAGTGCCTGCCATATAAAGCTCCTATTGACCGAGTCGAACGCTTTCTCACCCTCAACATAGCAGTCTTACAACTGTGCGATTTACGAAAGCCAGATTGATAGATAGAACGAAAATTATTACATTCTAGATGGCTTATAACTTGAGTAAAAATATTTTTTTCAAAAGCACGAATAGGACGAAAATCAGATATATCAGATGGAGACCGTCTTTTGGATAAAGGAACCACAATGGCTTTTTTCCAGAGCAAAGGGAATTCAGATGCAGTGAGACAATAGTTAAAAACATGAGTGATAGGTTCAGCAATTAGAGGAAATATTAATAGTGTAAAGATGATTGCGAACTTGATTGCGTTAAATATCTAGAAATCTTAAAAAATCCATTAAGTTTACCCGAGTATCCTTTTTGTCGGATCAAGATAAGCCAAGATCTTGTGTTCTCGTTAAAAAGCACATTAAACCCTAGCTTTGTCCTAATTTCAGTTCGGGGTATTTATGATAACAGCAGCAAATGACTTTATTTGTAAATTCCAAAGTTTAACGGAGATATTAGCAAAACTAATCAATGTAAAGTACTTGTAAGACTTGAACAAAAAGATCAAATTTTTCGGTAACTACTGGAAATTTCGAGATGAATCGCAATTTCCTGAAACTGTAGGATGCAGAAAACAGTCCCCCCTGAAAAAAGTGCTGATCTAAGATTTGAAAAATTCGTGATGTTTGTAAAGGGTAACGCAATTTTTGCACGATTTTTAAGGACTGTCGGATTTTGACAAGTTATGTTTTGTTGGAAATCTATGGTTGTGCAGAGTCCAAAAATATTAGTTCGTTTAGAACGGGTTTCATTCCAACGAGTTTATTAGATATTAGCAAAACGTATCAATTTAAGGTCTTTCTGACACTTAGCCGAAGTTTTTTCATTTAAACAAAAAAAGGACCAAGGGACCGAATGTTATGAAATTTTTTTCAGAGCACTTTTTCGTTAATATACTTTTTTCGGCGCCTCAAAGAAGTCGATATAGTTTTTGGTTTGCACGGTATCGCCCAGGTACAAAAATCACGAACGTCGTTCAAACAAAAATACGGTTCAACAGAATTTTATGAGAATCTTTTCAGATAATTTTTTCGCTAATACGCTTCGAACGGTACGCTTACATAAGTCGATATCTTTTGTGGTACGCGCGATATCGTGCAGGAACAACAAACACTTATGTCGTTCAAGGCCGAACGCCCACTAGAAACTAATTTCAAGCAACTTTCTAATGACAAAAATAGATCTCATTGAACTAAAAATAAGTCCGTAGACAGGCGATTTTTAAGTTGCGGAAACTAAAAAAATCCAACACGTTCTATTTTAACAGTGAGTCAATAGTTGCCCATAGGAATCAAACATGCATGATCAAGCCCGTCTCCGCACGCTGGTGATTGTTTAGTTGCTGTCTTGGCTTCCTCCTAGTGCTAACATGCCTCTCAAAGATACGGTAGAAAAGTGTGCTCCGCTTTTAAACATAAAGTTAAAAGAATTTGGTATTTTGGAACGTTATATGATGTCCCAGCAGAGTCAGCAAATTGTCAAAGCTACTCATTCGAAAGTAATTAAAAAATGTAGAATGTTCTCGTAAATCATCAAATAACTTGTAAAATTGTCCATTTAAGGCCTTTGGCTTAATATTGGATGGATCTAAAATAACTTTCTTTGTTTCCTCCCATTTCTATCTAGGCTCAGACAGTACCGGCTTTAGGGGTGGCGAACCCAGGCGACCGCCCGAGGGCGCCATGTCCGACGGATTGGACAGGAATTAAACAAAGCTTGCGTTTGAAAAAACCTAAAAGACTGCTAGTGATGAGCAAGACTGGTCTTGCATATTAAGCAAGACCAAGACAGGACAGGACAAGGACAAGTCAGGGGCCGTATTTGGTTTCTTGAGTCGACATTATCGTCTGTCGATAAATAAAAATTGGCATTTGGCGACACGATATCGTCTCTTTACGTGTCGATAAAGACGTTTGACGATTATTAAAAAGCTCAATTTATGCATGTAATAAACTTTTAACAATTTCTATTTTAATTAAATATACGTGATTTGCTGCCTTGGAGTAATACCATCCAATTTAATGGTTTTGTATGGCTGCGCTTAGCTGTCGATTTGGTCGTGAAACCAAATATGAAACTTAAAGAAAATCGAGAAGCTTTTTTTGTCGAGTCGATTCATCGACTCGAGAAACCAAATACGGCCCCAGGACTGCAAGATCGAGATAGCAAGGCTTTTTGCTCATCACTAAGTGGCAAAAGTCTTGCAGTAATGAGCAAAAGTCTTGTCTTGCACATTTAGCAGGGGCCGTATTTGGTTTCTCGAGTCGACATTGTCGTCTGTCGATAAATAAAAATTGGCATTTGGCGACACGATATCGTCTCTTGACGTGTCGATAAAGACGTTTGACGATTATTAAAAAGCTCAATTTATATATGCAATAAATTTTTAACAATTTCTATTTTAATTAAATATACGTGATTTGCTGCCTTGGAGTAATACCACACAATTTGATGGTTTTGTATGGCTGCGCTTAGCTGTCGATTTGGTCGTGAAACCAAATACGAAACTTAAAGAAAATCGAGAAGCTTTTTTTGTCGAGTCGATCCATCGACTCGAGAAACCAAATACGGCCCCAGGACCAAGACAAGAGCGAAAGGGTTTTTGCAAGACTTTTTACTCATCACTGCAATCCTTTTGCAACTTGCACTACGGTAATATTGTTTCCAGAGGCAAAAGCTTCTGGGTTTTAGAGAGAAGAGCCCAAGAATTCGATATCGTTTGGGCCTCAAAAACTCCTTTCTGTTTACTCTTCTGCCCAATCCTGGAATATGCTTGCCCGATCGGGGCCTTTTATTTCAGGTAAGTAGCGGTAGGTTGGGATCAGTATAGAAGAAATCACGAAATCACAGCCGCCGTCACATATTATCCCTTGCTTTACTTTGGAGGTCCTAAACGATACCGTTAGGGTAGAGTTCCTGTCCGATAGAATCAAGTTGGACACAATAGGCATATAAAATGCTTAAGGAATACCCTCGTCAGGCAGAATATGCAAAGAACGAGCACATCAACAAATGTTGCATATGCTAGTCTTCAAGTACAGTATCCCGCCATTAAATTATGACCGACTAGAAAATTTTGAGATTTTTCTGTTTTCCTCCAAATTAAACAAATTCAATTGGATTTTTTGCACATATTTATTTATAATTTTATTTTTTACATTGTTTTTAGTTTATATAAGTAATAATTAATTAATTTTCTAATATTTTGTGGCTAAGGGGGGCCTTTACCACAGCCTTAATTCTTAGAGGCATGCTGTTGATGCAACGTTGGATCATTTGCTTGATTCCTGCATCATTTTTCCAGACATCTTGGATGTTATGCTTAAGTTGCTCGATGGTGTTATTTCTCCTGGCGTACACCTTCGATTTTAAGTAGGCCCAACAATTCTCGATAGTATTGCAATCAGGAGAATTGCCGGGCCAAGGTAAAACCTGCAATTCCAAGGAGTTGAGGCAGTCCATGCTAGCCTTTGCCGTGTGGCATGGTTTTTTCTTAATAACGGTAATTTAGGATTCCCCATTTGGTGTGTAAAAAATGCAGGTTTTACCCAACAGAATCATAAATAGTCATTTTTCCAGGAAAATGGGACTACAGGTGTCGCCAGTACACATTAAAAGATAAAAAATTTTCAGAATTGCGATCGGTCATAATTTAATGGCGGGATACTGTATAATAATCCAAAGGACGATAAGGACGACTATAATTATCAAGATCTCATAAAATACATTCAACAATACATTTGGTGCAGATTCTATTTTTGGTTCAAATTTGCCGCCATAGACCCCGTGTGAACAGCTCATTTCTCGGCCAATTAAATCTTTTCATCAAGTATGTGTGCCCGTATATGCTCCCAAGCGGCCAGTGTTCGCCCGTTGTAGGTAAGGTTAGGTTAGATATGACTAAGCTGTTGGTTTGAACTCATACACTTAGGCCAAATGGATAGGCCCATTGTGATGCCATAGTGATCCCACTTTAAACCTGATGTTCAAGTGTCGTTTCTTCGCTAAACCATCTCGAGGAAGTAATAAATCGTCTAAGTTGAGGGATCCCAATCTTCCCGTTCTCTGCAAGCGTGCTTAGAAAGGACTCACCAAATGAGGTTAGTCTCCTCCTGCTTAGGTCTGGGCAGTGACAGAGGAGATCAAGTACACTTTCTTCCTCGTCTCAAGACCTAAGACCTAAGCGGGCCGCAAGCGTCCCTATCAGACAGTGTCCGGTCAACACTCCCACTATAGCTGAGAGATCTTGTCTACCGAGGCTCAGCAGTGAGGTGGTCCGCCTGAGATCATAATAGGGCCAGGTTAAATTGGCCACGGCGCATTTATTAAGATCTCTCCTATGCTTTTCTGCTTGTTGCATTGTGTGCTGTTTGCATTGGAGTTTAAAAGTGGCCCAAGGCATACCAACTCTTTCCTTTCCTGGAAGGAGAGTAGCGGTCGTGCCAATTCGTCAGCTTTACAATTTCCCTCTATATTTCGGTGCCCTCGCCCGTTGTAAGGCCATCCTTTTTTTTACTCGGGTTATTATATAATTTGTGCATAATAATATAGGTAATCTACCGAAAACATATGTCTAAAAAGGTAAGGGTCCATAAAAATATCTCGCACGGGGGGGCGAAAATACCTAAAGTCGGCCCTGGACTCAAAGCAAAAGCACATGCGAACTCTACAAAATCCATGTTTAACTGACTCCAATTGGGCAACTCTCTAGCCGCCAGTGCTGCCTTTTGGGCGGCGGCAATTTTTCCATTGATTAAATAGTTTCATCGCCCATCAAAAAGTTGCTAGTGCGCGGCCGGTCTAAACTAAAAAACGGCTCGACCGAATTTTATAAAAGATTTACTTTCCGTTAATACGCTTTGAACAACACCTCAACGAAGTCGATAACTTTTTTGGTTCGCGCGATATCGTGTAGGTACGCACACACACACACAAACTTCTCAAATTTTTGCTTGAAATGCTAATGGGACCTTGAAAAATGAAAATACGATTTCCATTTTTGGCCCGATTACAACATCCCTATAAAGTAGGAAGTTAAAAATGAGTTTTAAAAATGCTTTTCAAATGTATTCCAATCATTGCAAATTGTAGAGGATATTATTTAAATGGTTTAATCCTTTTTTAGATTTCGATTTTTTCTAATTAAAAGCAATCAATCACAAGTATATTTGCATACTCCAATATTCAGCTAAATTATCTATTTTGGCCATTTACTAGAACTACAATTTAACAAGAAAATTTCGAACAAATTACTTTTTTTTGGAACGAAGTTCCTTATCGCGCCTTGCGAAAGGGGGCTAGACGGAAAAAATTAAGACCAAAAGTTGTAACGACACTTTTTTGGTATAGTTGTGCCGTGCAGCGTGCGCATGTTCTCTCTCTCTCTCTCTCTCTCTCTCCGTGGCAATCTTTTGATCGTCGCAGGACTTGTAAATTTTTGATGTGATTGCAAATTTTTGACATTTTCGAAAAGTGCCATAACAATAATGAATCCTGACAGTGTTTCTGCACAAGTTCCGAATATTGGTGATGGAGTTAGGTAAGTAGAGATTTTATACAGACAATAATAAATGCTTATGTATTTTTAGCAAGTACGCATTATACTATCTATATCATACGCGTTATAATCTCTCCATTATTGTGTGTTTAGCAAGTGTACGCGTCATAACTTTAATAAATTTAAAAGCAAATTATATTTTAATATTACAATATCAATGCGTATGTATTTAGCAAGCCGTGCGTGTTCTAACCTATAGGCTGATGTGTTTACGAAGTCGAGAGAGTATATATATACCTATATATATATTTATATATATATATATATATATATATATATATATATATATATATATATATATACATATATATATATATATATATATATATATATATATATATATATATATATATATGTGTGTGTGTGTGTGTGTGTGTGTGTGTGTGTGTGTGTGTGTGTGTGTGTGTGTGTGTGTGTGTGTGTGTGTGTGTGTGTGTGTGTGTGTGTGTGTGTGTTTGTGTGTGTGTGTCTGTGTGTGTGTGTGTTTGTGTGTGTTTGTGTGTGTGTGTGTATGTGTGTGTGTGTGTGTGTGTGTACATTTTTTTGCTTTTTTTATTTCAATAGCGAATCAACTATAGCATCGACTACTGAGGTACAAACTGTAACATCAAGGACAAAGCCAAATGCACAAAGATGTAGAGAAAAGATGTATCTCGAACGCTTAGCAGATACAACAAAAATTTAGATAAAGTTCCACTCATTTTGGCCGGTGATTTTAACATCAACTTCAGTAATGAAAAATCAAAACCATTACTACAGTTTCTAGAGGAAGAATTTGATTTAAGAATAAACAATAATCCAGCAGAATCAACAACAAAGTATAATACTACCATTGATGCACTTTTTTCAAGACATTTAAATAAAATAGAATCCCAAACATATGTTTCCTACTTCAGTTACCACAAGCCAATTATTACTAAAATTGAGCTTACTGATTAAGTTTATATTACATTATATTTATTAATAATAAAAAAAATAGTATTATAACTTAAAAACAAAATTTTTATTACAATTCCTTCACTAATTAATCGAAAGGAACTTCGTTCCATCCGGGTGTCCCTTGACACCTCTTTGCTTTCTTTTTTTTCAAATATCTGGAAATGCTGAAAAACTCCACACAAAAAATGCGAAACATAAAATCTAAGGATGCCTAAAATAATTTATTTACAAGAAATACATAGTACACACCGTTAAAATTTTCACACAATTAAAATTATGAGGACGTTAGTTCTTATTTTATAACAAATAACCACTACTATTATCTTATAATTATTTTTAAGATTGATCGTCTTTATAATTATTATAACGTAACCTTACGTTTCAAGGCACACGAGATTTAATATTTTACATATTTCTTAAAACTATTAGCAAGATTCTTGATTTATTTTATAATTTTATAATATCATAATTAGTATTGAAATATGTATATATACTTATTTTCATCTACAATCAAAGTTCAAGTTTGTGACTAAAAAACAATGTGATTTTGTACTCTACATTTAACAATTAAATAAACTTAAGTTAAATTACATGCATTGCTACAATTCTTTAGGGGCTTCCCTTGTCCTAGACTAATGCCGTTTTCTGTGTCTTCTACATTATTTGCATCATGTCGCCTCTATAATTTTTCATAAATAATGATTTTTAAACAAAACTACAAAATATATGTGGAACAATTCACTTACTTTCAACTCAGCGGCTAGACATATGAATGCATCTTCAACATTTGTATTTTCCTTAGCGGATGTTTCCATAACAAAAAGAATTTCTGGGATATACTGGCACATTGCCTCCGCTTCTTCATATTCCACTTCTCTCTTCTCTTCAAGGTCACATTTATTGCCTATTAAAATCAAAATAACATTGGAAGCTGTATATCGACGCACCTCTTCAATCCATTTTTGGAGATTAGTAAAAGATGACCTTTTTGTGATGTCGTAGACTAGATAACAATCACATATTAATATAATTATCGTTATTCATTCGTAGCACCTACCTATTATAACACCATTTGCAGAACGATAATAGCTTTGCGTGATCGTGCGAAATCTTTCTTGTCCAGCTGTATCCCATATTTGGAGCTATTAGAATTATCACTTGTTTATAATATAAAATACAGTTATAAAACACTCTTACTTTGACTTGTTTCCCATCGACAGTAATCGTTTTCATTGAAAAATCAACACCGATTGTATTGCCATGGCGTTCAACAAAGTTACCTGTCTTAAACCTCTGCACAATGCAAGTTTTCCCAGTTCCGCAGTCTCCAATGAGAACGATTTTAAACAAAAAATCAAAGTTTTCTTCGTTTGGCACTGCCATTAAAGTCTGTGGGTTTCTAGTCGTCATTTTTAGATTGGTTCAGGCTATAGCAGCCTTCGGGCAGTGGATATTAAATTAACTTTGAGCAGTTTTTGTTTATGCAACCTGAGATTCTGACATTTCACTTTAAACACTTCTCCTGTGGGAATGCAGGTGGCTGCTGTACACTTCGGTATAAAAATTCCTCAGCTGTTGAACGCCACCTTGAAATTGCGTTTCGTTTTGTGCTTTAGAAAAATTCTTCCAGATGGCAATGTGTCTGTGTGAATAATGAACGGAAATACGTCATAAACAGTTTACATATTTCAGTACCGAAAACTTTTAAAATTTGTCGTTAATAATTGTTGTTGGTGTTAGCCCAGATATCTCCGACGTACAATGGTACAATAGGAATTTTTCAATAAAGTGCTTTGTATTTATAGCCTTTACTCTCATTACGAGGGCATACGTCGATTTTCAATTGTTAACGGAGATGTAACGGAGATGATGTACAATCATGTCATACAACTGCAATGTCTTGTAGTCACCTTGATCGAAGAATTAATAAATAATACGACGTACTAGGAGACGAGGGGTCTGGAAGTGCTGAAAAAATCGAGTTGTTCTATTTATAAACGAGCGAAACCATATAAATAGTACGCAAAGACTGGAGGATGTGGGTTGGGCAAGCTGTAACGAAACAAGCCGCTGTAAATAATAAACCCAACGGCACCACCGCTGTTAACAAAAAAGACACAACCGCTGAATAAGTTGCTGACATTACCGAAACAGAACAGCGCAGCGCAGCAAGGCACCAATATAAAAGGCCGGTGCCTGGCTGCGAAAGACAGTCGTGATCAGACAGTGGAAGAGGTGATTCCTCTGCCTGATAACTGGGCAGAGCCATAGGAGAGTTGATCGTATGGTTCATGTACAGACGACCGATATTGATCCAGTGGTACCGAAAGACCAATACATTTACAAGCCACGGAGAGTTGATCCAGTGGCGCCGACCGACCAATACATTTACCGGCCACGGAGAGTTGATCCAGTGGCGCCGACCGACCGATACAATTACCGGCCACGGAGAGTTGATCCAGTGGCGCCGACCGACCAATACATTTACCGGCCACGGAGAGTTGATCCAGTGGCGCCGACCGACCGATACATTTACCGGCCACGGAGAGTTGATCCAGTGGCGCCGACCGACTTACACCTTTTTCATTTCCATCTCTTTCCCTCCCTTGATAGCTTTGTAATATAGTTGTATATAATATTATAATCAATAAAAATAAGGACATAAACGTAACGGGAATTTTGTTATTTAAACCTTGGACACCTAAGAGCTGACCCGCCGCTCCTGACGTTACAAAGCGTGCCAGCCTGGTCGTAGATAAAAGGGAACACACCTGCCACATGGCAGCACTAGATAACTTGTAAACTGAATTACACCAGTGAATAACAGTCAGTCGTGTCTGAACCTGAACATAACGGACGTCTTATTATTTCAGTTCAGCTCAGTTCAATGGCACTGCAGCCCAAATCGAGCCTTGGCTTCCTTCAGCTTTCTCATGAAACCTTCTCGCTCGCACTCTAGCCAGCCTCCAACTTCTTACGCCCAACAAGTGTGCAGCGTCGGTATCTACGTCTTCATACCATCTTTTCCTCGGTCGTCCTGCTGGCCTGCCACCGATTATGATTTCCTTATATATCTTCTTCGCTGCTCTGTTTTCCGGCATTCGCTCTACATGTCCTGCCCATCGTAGTCTATTTATTTTGATAAATCTGACGATGTCTATCTCTTTATAGATTTGATACAGTTCGTCATTGTATCTTATTCTCCAGATACCGTTTACGTTTAATGGGCCAATAATGTGTCTTAAGATTTTTCTCTCAAAAGTGCCTAATAAGTTCTCAACTTTTTGGGTCATGGTGCAAACTTCCGAGCCATAACAAGGCACAGGCCTTATAAGAGATTTGTATAATTCAAATTTAGTTTTCCTGTGTAGCGCTCTTGATTGAAGTACTTTACGCAGTGAATAGAAACTTCGATTGCCCTGTAGTACTCTGATTTTAACTTCCTCCAGCTCTTCATTTGTTGACGACACTATTGTTGTTCCTAGGTATTTAAAGCTCTTCACTACCTACATATTGCAGCTATCTGTCGTGAAGTTGGTCCTTATGAGTGTCCTTTCTGATCTAGTCTGCAACATTCCTACAGTACAGTTTTCTCCCAACACTTCTCTAAAAGTTGTTTTAGGCAGAATAGTTGGTCTGTTGTCGACATTTTCTTACGGAAACCCGCTGTATTTATAGCGAATTGAAATAAGGCCGTAAATGAATAATTGTTTCATTTTTAAGATCCCAGCATTTATAAAAAATGTCGGGTGATTAATTTAAAGAAATGATCAACATAAAATTGAATCCCATGTTTTTTTATTCAAAAATATATTGTATCTTATTTTGTTCATACTATCTCATTATAATATTCCATTTACATAATTACACAAATCTGTGGTTTTTTTAACTAACTGCTTATCTGCAAAATTTGTGATTTTGAGTTACTAAAGTATTCAGAATTAAAATGTACACAAAACCTTATAATTGTTGCAATTGAATTTACTATTATTAACAAATTTTTTTTGCTGATATCATCTTATCTCGTTTATAATTGCTTTGAAATAACGATACAAATTTCAATCTCCTGTAAAATTACAATTTTGCAGATAAGCAGTTAGTTAAAAAAACCACAGAAATCTTTTTTTCATTTCAACAAAATTTTAACTATATTATATACTATGAGTTGTGACAACCCATTAAAACATTTATATCACATAATAATTGATAAAAGTAATAATGATAACAGAACATAAATTTCTTTCATATTAAATACAATATTGCGATCTATGTTATTTGAGTAGACCCAAACAATTTATTGAAATGCTGAACATATTCCAAGCATTGTTCATCTGAAAGTGAAAATATACTAATTAAACTGCTATTATTATTAAAGCAAAGCGCTTACTGTTTAAAAATTCAGTATATCCGCTTTGTTGAAAGTATTTGAAAACAGCATAAAATACAAGTGGATCTTTGGTTTTTTTAGCTGCCTCTAAATATTTTCTTACTGAAATTTTCTCATAATTTGGAAGATTTTTTGCTATTCTAAGAGCATCGACAACTTTTCCTTGACCAAGAAATACTTCTAGGATTATCTAAAAAAAAGAAATAAAACAGAAATCGTCACACTCAAGTTAAAATGACGAAAATTAATGAGCAATGTCCTGTCGCGGCAATTTCAAAGTATATTACGTTCAGTTTCAATTTTATATTAAATTTATTTGTTATTTTACAAAAATAAATGTAACATAAATCGCGAGGTCGAATACTTAAAATAAACTTAAAAACTTTGTCGCACGTCTATCTTCTTTAAATGTTGCAGCGAGAAAAAAAAGCCTTTTCTGTCTCGTCCAAACGTGTTGAAAAATAATACGGTGACATTAGATTGGTGACAAAGTAGGCGGTCAAAGTTTTATAATTCCCAAAGTGTGGAAATACTGAGTGAAACTGGATTGAGGACGAAGTTGGCTGGCAGTCAAAGGTTTTAACATTCTCCCCCCCAGTAAACTACTGAACTTGTTGTGGTAGCTTTACTCTGTGCTTCTGGCTGCATCGCCAACATCCAACATAGCCAGCTTAGCTACTGCACGCTCATATACGCCGTCTCTGGTTCGAACTACTGCTTTGCCCACCTGGCTATTTTTACGAGGATAAATCTGTTCAACTATTCCTTTTTTCCATTCATTTCGTGGTGCCTTCTCATCGACGATTATCACGACGTCTCCCACCTTGATGGGTTTTACAGGATGAAACCACTTAGTGCGTCTAGTTAAGGTTGGCAAGTATTCAGCTACCCACCGCTGCCAAAAGTAGTCAGCTATTCTTTGCGAAATCCGCCAGTCTTTTCTTAGTAACAAATCTTTGTCACAGAATGCTCCAGGAGGTTTGGTGCCATTGGATGAACCTAACAGTAAATGGTTGGGAGTTAACGCTTCTTCCTCGTGGTCGTCTAAAGGCACGTAAGTTAACGGTCGAGAATTAATAATATTCTCAATTTCCATTAAGGCAGCTCGAAGAGTCTCGTCCGAGAATCTTTGACCTGGAAGAATTCTATATAAGGTTCGTTTTACGGACCCAATTAACCTTTCCCAGCATCCACCGGTGTGCGGCGCCAAGGGCGTGTTAAAGTTCCACCTGAAAATATTTGCAAATTTGCTCATAATTAGTTGTTGGGGCAGCTGCTTTATAGCTTCGCGCAGCTCACGGTCAGCTCCTATAAAATTCGTGCCGTTGTCACTGAATAACTCTACTGGTGTTCCTCTCCGAGATATAAAATTCCTTATCGCCATAATACAAGAATCTGCTGTGAGACTATATGCGATTTCAATGTGTACTGCACGGATGGTCAAGCAAGTAAATAAGACGCCCCATCTCTTTTCTTTGTGTCTTCCTACTGTCACGTAAAGAGGCCCGAAGTAATCTACGCCAGTATACGAGAATGGCCTCGTAAATGCGGCTAATCTGGCCTTTGGGAGTTCAGCCATCTCTGGTGGACGTGGCACTGCATTATCGATTTTGCATCGTGCACAATCTTTCCTCACTTTCTTAAGAGCTGCTCTTAATCTAGGGATATAAAACTGCTGGCGAAGCTCGTTGATGACCGTTTCGTGGTTGACGTGATGGTACTTCTGGTGAAACGACTTTATGAGAAGATACGTCATATGATGCTGCCGAGGTAAAATAATTGGACGCTTATGTTCATAAGGTGCGTCTCTTGACCTGTCGATGCGGCCTCGGACTCTTAAGATACCATTTTTGTCCATATATGGTGAACATTTATACAGAGGACTAGTTTTGTCTATGTAAGAAGCTTGCTGATTGTTACATGATAATATATTGATCTCTTTGGTGTAACAATCCTGTTGAGCTGTTCGAAAAAGTGCTTGTTGAGCTATCTGGATCTCGTCGTATGTTAACGCGCCTATTGCGTTAATTGTTGATTCCTTTTCTTTCTTAAGTTACTGATGAATCTAATAACGTATCCCATTATGCGGCTAATTTTCACCCAACATGAGAACTTTGTAAGGTCGATTGACTTTGAACTCTCAACAAGATGCACCATTGCGACAGCTGCATCTTTTTTTAATTGCTCCGTACACCGATATTTTGGCCACTCATTACTTGGACGTTTAAGAAATTCTGGTCCTGTGTACCATCTTGAATTTATTGATATTTCAGGTATTTTTCCTCCTCTGATAGCGTCATCAGCTACGTTGTGCTTAGATGGCGTCCATTTCCAATCTTCTGGTCGTGTTGATTCTTGAATTTCACCAATTCGAAAACGTACGAAAGGTTTGAGTTTTTTAGGGTCTGTACGTAGCCAAGACAATACTGTAGTGGAATCTGTCCAGAAAAATCGTTCACTTACAGAGATTTGGTGACCTTTGGTAATGTTGATGGCCAACCTGGCGCCAACGACTGCTGCTTGAAGTTCTAAGCGAGGAATTGTTTCCGATTTAAGTGGAGCTACTTTAGCTTTAGCGGTTATCATTGAACAGTGTACTCTGTCATTATGTTGAAATCTGAAATACGCTACTGCAGCGTAGGCGTCTTCACTCGCGTCTACAAAAACATGTAATTGTATGTTACTTATTACCTGATCGTTGAAATAGTGTCTTGGTATGCGAATTGACTGAATTTGAGGCAAATATTTAATCCACGATTTCCATTTTTGAAATAAATGTTCAGGAAGTTGATCATCCCACTCAATTCCAGCGCGCCAAACATCTTGCAGAATAATCTTGGCATATATTGTGTAGAAGGCTAGAAATCCAAGTGGATCGAAAATGGACATTATTACTTGAAGCATCATACGTTTAGTAGGGTTGACTTCGCCACTTAAAACTTCAGCCTTTGCTCTCTGATACTGCAAAGTAAACGTGAAAACATCTGATGCTGGTAACCACCATAATCCTAACATCTTAGCTGCATCTATGTTGTTAACGACGTTTGCTGCGGTCAGCTGGCCAATATCCTTGCTTTTAGAAATCGTTTTATTGTCGAGGACTGTCTGTACTTTCATTGAATTGGAAACCCAGTTGCGTATTTCAAACCCTGCCTTTTCGTGAATCATTTTGATTTCTTGTCCGATTCTTATCGCTTCTTCTTCTGTGTTCGTACTATAGAGTAAGTCGTCTACGTAATGGTTGTGTATAATGGCAGACGCAGCTTCAGGAAACTCATCTTTGTATAACAAAGCGTTTTTATTTTTGACATACTGAGCGATGCTTGGTGAACAATTTGCGCCAAAAATCATTACGTTCATGCAGTAAACCTCTGGAGGGCGATCTAATTCACCACCTCTCCATAGAAATCTTTGAGCGTATTGATCTTCTTGTTTTATTTGCACCTGATGAAACATTTCACGAATATCTCCTGACAGAGCCACTCTTTTTATTCTGAAGTTGAATAGCACATGAACTAAATTTGTTAACTGATCAGGTCCTTTAAGTAACATATCGTTCAATGATAAATTATGTGATTTTGCGGCAGCATCCCAAACTAATCTAATTTTATTGGGCTTATTGGGATTGCGTACCACGAAAATTGGTAAATACCAAGTCTTGTTGTTGAATTGCATTTGTTCCGTCACAGATAATTTTCTTGCGTAACCTTTAGTTAATAGATTTTGGATTTGTTCGTTAATAGCTGACATAGTATCAGGATTTTTTAGTGCTTTCCTTTCTAAGCACTCTAAACGTTTTCGTGCCATTGGGTAGCTGTCAGGCAGATTAATATTTTCACATTTCCATAACAATCCAGCTTCATATCTGTTATATCGTTTCACAATAAGGTTTTCCATCATGGCTTCAGCACGTTGATCTTCAGCTGACAATGATGTCTTTGTGACGACAATTCCTATATTGTCAAAGGAAAATGACTCTTTAACTAAATCGTTTAACTTCTGACACTCGCACATATGAAAGTTAAACTGTTTCCTTTGGTTCTTTGTGTTACCAACGTCTTTTTCACATTTCCCATGGATAGTCCACCCGAGCTTCGTTTTTGTGGCTATAGGTTGATTCCACTTGCCTTCTTTGATTTTAGTGGGCACGCCTAGCTTAAAATAGTCAATGCCTAGAAGAATTCGCGGTCTTGCTTTATAATACGATTGCACTTGGATACCTCTCAAATGCGCGTATTCCTTCGTCAAATTTTCCATATTTAAAGTCTGCTCTGGAAGGCTCAAGTTTTTTACTGTTCGCACGTTTTCGAGTTTAAACTTTTTTGCTTGATTACGGGCTTCTGAAATTCTCAAGTTGACTTTCTGGGATTCTGGCTCCATCCTTGTTGTTTTGGCCGTCCATGTTAGGCAAAGACTCTGTCTCTCCCTATCTAAATCTAGGTCTTTTGCTAAGGTGTCTTCCATCAAAGTTACGGACGAACCTTCGTCGAACAGTGCGTAAGTGTCGACAGCTTTTTTGTCACCAAACAAGGTTACAGGAACTATTCTTAATAATGTGTTTAAAGAAAAATCTTTTTGCTGGTGATTGTTGCAGTTGACATTTACTGGCGGTTCGTATACTATTTTATTGTGTAGTAACGGGTGATGCTTAGCGAGACAGCCATCGGTATTGCAAATTTTAATATTCATGCATCTTCTATAAGGATGTTTAGTTAAACAATAATGGCAAAGTTTATACCTTTTAATAACTTGCCATTTTTCATTCCTTGGCATTTTTTGGAACTGCTGACAAGAGTCAATGGAATGATCTGAATGGCATAAAACGCAATTACCACTTCTTGCTGTGTCCGATGATTCTTGGGTATGAACAAAATGAGGTAATTTAACTTTTCTCTTGTTTTCGGAGTTTGGTGTGCTTGGTGCTGTTGTCGTTAGTGTATTTGCTGCCTTAGCCACTTCATATAACCAATCTGAGAATGTGGTTATATTTCTATCCTTTTTGGAAACATGCAGGGCCCAATTCAACTTAATGGATGGTGGGAGCTTATCCACTAACTCTTCTAACAGCAATGGATTAGTAAGATGTGCTTCCAGTTTTGATGCTTGCATTGTGCAACACAGATTTCTAACAATCATTGCATAGCTCACGAGCGCATCAAATTTGTCTGCCTTTAAGTTGGGTTCTTTTCGAATTTGCTTGATTAGATTTCCTATTATCTTCTCTGGGCAGCCATATAAAATACGGAGGGTATTTATTATTTCTGGTACAGCTGTTGGTAAAAGCAAATGGGCTCGTACAGCTTCCAAAGCAGGACCACGTAAACTCTTTTGTAACCTGATTAAATTTTCGCAATTTGTATATCCGCACGTGTTTGTGCTAATCTCAAATTGACTTATAAAAACTGGCCACTCTTCTGGCCTGCCGCTAAATATGGGTAATTCTCTTGACAATACGCTTCTTGCCGCCAGTTGATTTCTTGTCGGAGGCAATGTTGTCAAAACTTTATCAGTTGCAGACTTCTGCATTTCCAACGACGGGCTTACGCCATCGAAAGGAACTTCAAATGTTTCGTTATCAAGTAATTTTAGATTTGCTTGTCCTTCCACCCAGTTTTCTATTCTCGCGGTCGCGGCTCTTTTAACACTATTTCCACTGCATACTGACCTTTGCTCATCCCTTTGGAATAGAAGTTGATACTTCTGGTCGAGATATTCCATCTCGATCTTTTCTAGTTGGTTTATTCGCTTCAGCTTTATCTCTTTTTCTTCTTCTGCTCGCTTAAGTTGGAGGTCTATTCCTGTTGAGGACGAAGTTAGAGAATTACATTTTGATGTACCTGTATTGTTTTGCTGAGCCACTGCTGGCGATTTATTAACTGGCTCTTGATTTTCAGACTGTATAGATGGCACAGCTCCGTTGGTGGTCACATTGCGTATATTGGTGGCAGCATCTGATTGAGGGGTAGGTTCGGGTGCGTATGGCACAGCTCCGTTGGTGGTCACATTGCGTGTATTGGTGGCAGCATCTGATTGAGGGGTAGGTTCGGGTGAGTTTGATTGTGCGCCTGCAACATCTGCACGCCTAGTGCACTGGTCACACATCCAGTCCTGATCCTCGATTTCCTTGCCTACCTTAACACACGCAAAGTGAAACCACGCATCGCATTCGTCGCATTGCACCATTTCTAAATTGTCCTCATGGCTGCAAAGGCAACAATTTCTATTTTTCTTGCTGCTTTTCGGTGGCATTTTGAAAAGTCTCTGTATAGGTGATTTTAGATTATTCAATTATATACCAAATCCCGGACTAAACACGTTTATTCAAAAGCCTTTCCAAATTTTTCAATTTATTTTCTTTTCGCTTCAAGGAAAAAAAACTATTTTATTTTTTCTTCTATCAAGACTTTTGTTTTTTTCCAGGCCTTCTTAATGCCAAAGATTTTTTTTACATATAGAAAGTTTTTAAGGATGTCGCGGCAATTTCAAAGTATATTACGTTCAGTTTCAATTTTATATTAAATTTATTTGTTATTTTACAAAAATAAATGTAACATAAATCGCGAGGTCGAATACTTAAAATAAACTTAAAAACTTTGTCGCACGTCTATCTTCTTTAAATGTTGCAGCGAGAAAAAAAAGCCTTTTCTGTCTCGTCCAAACGTGTTGAAAAATAATACGGTGACATTAGATTGGTGACAAAGTAGGCGGTCAAAGTTTTATAATTCCCAAAGTGTGGAAATACTGAGTGAAACTGGATTGAGGACGAAGTTGGCTGGCAGTCAAAGGTTGTTTTAACAATGTCCCGTTTTGGATGATTTTACATTCATAAAATTGAACTAATTGTTTTTTAATTAGCGAGTTTAAATTAAATATTTTATCAGTTGAAAAGTTCTAATCAGGATAGAAAGATATGACGAATTAGATGAATGCAGTAGCGTATATCCAAGCTTTAACAAGTTCACGGAAATATTCGTTTTCATCTTTTCTATAGTTTGTTTGTCCACGACCAGTCTAATTTTGGAGATTTCCCAGCCAAGAGGCAAAATTTTTCCTCTGTTTCAAAAAGATCTTCGTAATTTACAATATTGAAGTGCTACCGTAAGAAACAAATATAATAGTAAGAAGAAGAAGAAATGCACTGTGAAACCGAATTTCACTTAACTTAAGTGAAAAAATTTACTTAAGTTTATTTAAGGAAAACTTAAGTATGACTGTGAAACAGGCCCAGTCGTGCTCGAGAGGAAACTACTTGGAGGATTATTGGCCCCTTAAGTAAGGAAGGACGATTCCGGAGACTCTTCAATGGCGAGATCTACGAGCGCTATCGCGACATATGTAGATGTTGTGTAGAAAGCTTGGTAGGCTCCGGGGCAGAGCACCTACCTCGTATAAGTGAAGATGAGCCTGCTCGGAAAGTTTTCTGCGGTAAGACCTATGAGATGTGCAACAAGCTCAAACCCAAACTCCGATGGAATGATGGCGTAAATCAGGCGCTTAGGGATGCCAAGCTGGATGACATCGGCTCAGAGTTGTGAGAGGCCAGGACCGGATTCCGTTTGTAGAGCCGTTAAAAAAGAAGAAGGGTGTTCTTAAGCGATCTGGCAGATATTTGCCGGATTTCGTACAAAGAAGCATTGTGAAGCCCGAACGCGTCCAAACACCAACTTTGGACGCTTGACATTGGACACTCTTATTTCGAGCATCGGCCACACGATGCGTCCTACCATCAAGCGTCCAACGTTGTAGGGTGCTCATAGAATCTGTAGAGCCGACTTTAACCAAATCACGATCGAATCTTCCTTTCATCAACTCCGGCGCTGAGAAACGGATCGCAATGCAAGCAAAAGCTTCTTCCTACTCCCTACTTTTGCCAATTCTATAAACTCGACTAGTAGTAAGTACCGCTAGGAGTCTGGTGGGTGATGAGTGATACAATACACGTGTGATACAATAAACTCGCAATGTTCAATCAAGGCGTAGTTGGAGAGCACTAAATCCTTCCAGGTGTTCAGAGATTCGCAGCTCCGTTTGTTCAAATTTGCTGGCCAGTCCGTCCAGTTTAGCAGTAAAACGGGATTCCAAGGCAGCCAGCAGTTGCGCTGGAGAGCTATCAGCGGCAGTGTTATTGTTACTCACAGATGGAGACCGAGCACTTCTGGTTAAAATGGGTGACGGATTTGTCACCAACAACTTTTTTAGTTTTCCACTCGCGAGTTTGCTTTTTTCGGTGGTTTAATAGCACATGAAAATAGCAACCGGCGAGAAACAAACAGTGAAAGGTTAATTAATTTTGCACGGAGTAAATTCGGATAAAATACGGAGCACTAAACAAACGTGTTATTTCCCACAGTACATCACTCAACTGACTCACGTTTAATGCACATGATTTCTCAGGGGTAATCGTGGCATGCAATATCATCCACACACCTAAGCGCAATGCAAAGGATTGCGGGCGCGATTTCTTCTCAGTGTATGGCGGTCTATTGTGATGTTATCATTTTGTTTTTCGATTTGTGTGCATTCCGATATGCTTCTATTGTGCCTTTTTGCTTTCTGTTGGATATATTACAGTACTTTCTTTGGAATCTGATTACTTTCATATCTGCATTGTTTAGTGTTTGCGGATTGGAAGCATTTTTTTCCAGTACCTTATGAATAGCGGGTCTTTTAGTTTTATTTCAGTAAATGTAATTGCACTAGTTAGCACTCGCATCATTTAGTATTTAACTTCTTTTCTTTTTCCAACACCTTTACACAGCAATTGATGGTAATAGTCCCCAATCTAGGATAGTATTGAGTTGCTCACGTCACGGGCTCACGGAAATCCAAGAATCTTTTGATGATAGGTTAACGATTAAAACCATTAATTTCACGTCGAAGTCGAAAGTTTAGGTCTTTAGTAACTTCCGTAAGATAAATTTCGTTTCATCAATAACCCCTTTTTTTATTTACTAGGCGGAGGTGCTAACACAAACTTATTCTAAGGCCGACTTAGTGGTTTTCAATTCGCCACACATTCTTCCCTAGCCGATTTTTTTTTTATGTGACACACTAGAGACTTAGGGAAGGCCCCTTTGTACTGTCGACCATGTATTTCTTTTGAAATGTCGAATAGCAGCTCTAGTCGGAAGATAGAGAGAGAAGTGAAGGAAAGAACTGTCACAACCTAGCTGCAGTATTTTTATTTCACCTGCTCCCAACCATTTTGCGACTCTGACATCGGGGCATCGAGAACAACTCGCTGGAGTGTTATGCCTCCTGAAACGAGTTGAATCTCATCAACCAACCGAGGACATGCGCTTGGTGGAGCGGGGAAGAACTAGTGAAGGCTATGACAGAAGGAATCAGGAATGCAAAGAGGGAAGAAGAAAGAAGGAAAGTTATGTAGGTGGGAAATTGGGAAAGGCTAGGACCGTGGCACCGCCGGGAATCGAACCCGGGACCTCTGCGATAGTAGTCAGGCGCCTTACCCCTAGACTACCGACTACCGAGGCCCACCACACGATGCTGTCATAACACTTTCTGTCCGGACTAGCGATGTGTATAAGTGTCTAAAAGAGCACTTACAGATAATATGCCCCTCATGGTCCTTAAAATGTACCTCACTTTTATCTAAACCTTATTCTCGAAGTCATACAACATCCAAGAGTCCAAACCAAGAGTTCATTCCGTCCTTATGTAACCCTAAGATATCTTTAGTTCTATCCTTCGAGCTAAGCTTACTAAAAGACATTCCATGATGAGGTAAGTGAGCGACATGACGAATTGGCAGTATAAAAGGAGACACCTGCCTTAAACTTTCAGGTAAAAATATAGCTCTATGATGAAGACCAAACAGAGTTTGATGATGATTGTAATACCTATTTACGGCAACATTGACGAAAGAAATTCAAATAATATTACTCACCTCAGTTGCATTAAGTTTATGTAGCATATCTAATGCCGTCTGTGTTATTGCTGGATTTATATGTGAATGTGACAATAAGAAGCAAGCAATTGGTTTTGATTCCAATATCAATGAAAATTCAACAAGCCTTTGAAGAATATCAAAGTGCCTATTGCGAATTAATTCAGTTGCAATCATTTTACTTAAATCTTCTTGTGCTGCGATGTTATGCTTACTTAAAGATTGAAGGTACAAAATTAAAACCTGAATTTAAATATAAATTAGAATCGTAAAAATTTTATATAAATAGAATTTTTACTTTTTCTGTATAAGGTCGTTCAGTTATCGGACTAAAAACATTGATAAACATATCTGATTGATCAACGACAACTTTTGGAGTAGCTGGAGCCTTTGGGACTGATTTAATAAATGATGGCTGCGCCGTTTGTGTTTGAAGCTCAATATGAACCCAATTTCTGTAAAGACTACTTACTATGCGTATCGAAATAAAAATTAAATATAAATATACTTACTCATAAACGATATTTATTTTATTAAAAATATTTTCAATTATTGGAAGAAGGGTCCCATTATAATTCTCATCAACCAGCTGACATAAAACTTTAATCAATATCGCCTTACCGTTGGTTCTTTGTAGAAGAAATTCTACAAGTCGTACTCTATCAGTTATCAAATTACAAAGAGGTTCAATTTGAAGTGACAGATACCACATACACCCTAATTTTGCGTCAATAACAATGTTTGGTTGGAATAAAACCCAATTTGTAGAATCTGATTATTATGAAATGTTAATGAGAAACACGTAAATATCATAAAAAAATTTGATCTTACAAAGTTCACAATCCATTATTTGACCATCAAGCGATAAGCTTGGTAATTTCAATGAAAACGGCTTTATTGTCCTTCCGGGTGTCACTGGTGCATGAAAGGTAATCCCATTTGTATCTTCTTCACCACTTAATGCAACATCAAATAACATTGAAGTTGCCGAAGCTTGATGATGCACAACCACTAAATTATCTAAAATATTCATTGCGAAACGCCCACTATGCCCCAAGCGTAATACATGAGTTTTTCTAGGCGCTAATCCTGGTCCATTTAGCAAATATATTACAACCTCCACTAAACGATTTGGCGTTTGTTGCAAAATTAATACAGCAAGTGCACCATATATTTGTCCAAGAGTTACATCTCTTTCTGGGATTTCTTTCTGATTATCCACTGCAAACTTTTGTTAATTAAAAACATATTTATAGAAAACAAAAAAACTCTTACGTTCCAATTTTGGTAACTTTGTTATCGTTTTCTGTTTCAATATCACAGGATGTAAAGTAGTTCCATCATTTATTGAAAGTAGAGCCAAGTTTCCTTCTGGACACCATGCAAACCATTTTATATTCAATGTTATTGATTTAACGGATTTAATTTGCTTCTTTTCCGTATTAATAAAGAATATTTCCACACCATTCTTTGATATTAAAGCAACCTCTCTTGTATGAACCCAAACAAATCCATAGATAAATGAGCTTTTAGCATTATGCGTTATAATTTCATTGAGCAAAGGTTGATTGTCTTGAAAAAATATAAACTCTACAGAATTTTCTTTTCTTTGCACTGCAAGAACGCGATTATCTGGGGCAAATTTTATTGACCTAATTGGTCCTCGATCATCCATACAAAAAGTTATGACATTCTCTTCTAGGGGACCTTTAACAACGACTCCAGTTGCTCCTCCTGATCGAACTGCAAAAATCTAGAAAGCAATATAAAGTGTAATTTTTGTGTTAATAATAATTTCAGTTATTATGGACTTGTTCAACAAATAGTTCTTTTCAATTATTGCAGCATTAATTTGAATAAGCACTACCGCCTTTGAAGAACTTCTATGTCGACGAATCATATAATCATATAGCGACAGGACTCCAAGACTCTTTTTGTCAAGGTTGCTCCATTTTTACAACCTACTACATTTTCAGTTCGTTAAAAAAATATTCAAAAAAAATGGCCTTATCAGTTATCCCAGGCACGTAGTACGAACTTTGGCGTTGGATTGCTCGTAAACTATATAAGCGAGAACGACGATCAAGGGCTCATTCTAAAGGTAATTACTAGCACTAAAAACTAGTTTGTTAAAATTAAAATTTTAGGAGTTAATCGCAAAAAACTGCTCTCAATCCGCACCACAGGATCATGGTTAAACTTTGACCGGCCATAACTTTGAGCCAAATCATCGTACAGAGCTCGTTGAGGACTCATTTAGTAGATCTCCAACTGATAATTTTCAGCTATTTTGCCATTGATCATTATCAGCGATTTATACCATCTGCACCAGGAACCCGACATTGCCAAAAGTATAAAATTAAGTAGATTAAGATGGGTGGCACACATACAAAAGCTTGGCGACAGCGATCCTGGAAAAAGAGCCATAAATAGAATCTTTGATGGAAGGAGAAATTCAGGACGACCAAAGAAGATTTAGTTAAGTTAGGCGTACGTAATTGGAGGACATTTGCCAGAAACCGAACATCATGGAGAGAAATGCTGGAGGAAGCAAAGGCCAATAATATAGGGTGTAGTGCTTCGGATAATGAAACTGAAACCATATTTGGGTAACAAATTAGGGAGATTATCAAGCAAGATTTCGAAAGAACAAATCGACAATAGACCGGATTTTCATCATGAGACAAATGCTTGAAAAATGCTGGAAAGAAAGCATTGTTATTTATGCAAGAGCATCACCAGCTTTATAAAAGAGATCTGTGAGTAGAGTGTATTACCAAAGCTAGCCGCCCCAACACATCTTGGCGTTACATTAGTCAAAGACTTGCGGTGGAATGACCACGTTTTTCAAAACGCCAAACAAGCACCCCAGTGCTTGGGATTTCTTAAGGGGTCGTCCATTAATTATGTGAGGCATTTAGGGGAGTGGGGACGGGCCGAATCTCACCAAAATTCACGTGGGGGAGAGGGGGGTCTCGACAAATATCACGTAATTATTTTTTTTAAACAAACAGTGTAAAATGGGAGAAAATTGGGTTAAATTAAGTAAAACATGTTTCTTCCCTAAAGACCCCCACCATTCACTTACAGGCTGGCCGGCACGACTAAGCTTGACTCAGTCTAAATAAGGGATGATACTTCAAGTATCCGCCTGACAGGCCGTGGCATGTAGGTGAGTCCTACCAACACACAGGCGAAAACGACTGCTTAGCTTTGCAGGTTATTAATTCAAGTGCAAAAATGTTCATGGCCTCAACGAAAGCTTCAAGGCAGCTCCAGCATCACGCCGTGAACACCCGAAAACAAGCGCAAACGCGAGTTTGGATGGTTTCCACGACTAGCTCGCGCCTTGCTTTCCGTTCCGTGTGGATACGGTGTGAATTCTTGCCGTCAATTCACAGCTTGAGAGTGAATAGAAGTTCAGATCTTCAGGCCTGAACTGACGATAAATGCGATTTTTGTCAGCTTTCTTGAACCGCAGGCCCCATAAGATGGCGGCCAGTGAGTGTATAGTGATGCTTGGCCTCAAGGCGAAAACTTTTAGGCTACGGCCTGCTGGCGACTTGTGTGTAAATTAGGGCCTTAAGATATGTGTAAATTCTACACAAAAATTTGTTGTCGATTGTTTAGCCTCCACCGGCTAGCTAAACGCGTGTCTCGTGAATACTGCAGAGTACGAGCCAAGGAACACTGACCCGCGAAAAGGTCCTTAGAATTTAGAACTACAAAATGCTTGTTGAATTAGTGCTCACGTTTTGGTAGTTGTGTGTCCACTACAAGCGGAAAGCGGGTAGAATAGAGGAGTTATCTCAAATAAAATTTTGCTCCCAACACCCCCCTTCCACCCAGATGAACTTTTTACACGCCTTTCATTCCGAATTCTAATTAGCTGATAGCATTTCATCTTAATGTAAACAAAGCAGATATAATTTGACACTCAACTGACCCAGATTTCACTATGGATACGAACAAGGATTTTAAAAGCGAGAACCTTTCCTGCAGTTCTATATTTTAAGGAAAGGCCCGCTTTGCTGTGGTTACGACCGTAAATACGTATTTTTAGTGTAAATACTAGATTTTTTTAAATTTGAAAAATCTCACGTGAGATTAGGGGGAGGAAGGGAGTCGAGCCAAATCTCAAGTATTCTCACCGAGGGGGGAGGGGGGTCGAAAAATCCCTAAAATCACCTCACGTAATTTATGGACGACCCCTTAAGAGCTGCAAGTTCGTCTTCCAGCCATCGCACAATGCTTCGAATAGAACAAACTAGCTAGACAAAAGTCATTTTTGAAATTCGGAGGAATCATTTTAGAAAGAGATAAAAAACACTCTGAAAATAAGGAAAAGGGTTTTTTATTGCACTGGTTTACCTAATAAGGTGGGTAATTGGAAGCCTATTTAAAAAATGTATATATTAGTGATGAGTTTGGAAGCTAAAGGTGAGTACTTTTCATTTTTTATAACATTTAGTACATAAAATTATCCATTAATTTAGAAAAAATCCGAAAACTTTAATTTTCATTTTTTTTTTTAATTTTTTGCATTCATTGGACTGAGAGTTATCTGTTATCTGTCAAGCACGAATTACTTCTCGCGATGATTGATGGTTAAATGTGCAATGCTTTAACTGAAACAGCTTCATCACAAAAGTGTTACATTTGCAAAGCGACCCGAATGACGAGTCCAGGGAGTTTCTAGCAAACATAAATAATCTCGGTTTTGATTTATCTACTCTTCAAGCCTGGAAGCCGCTGTTTCGAATGCTTGCTTCACACTAGTTACCGCCTCGAGATTAACAAATGGCAAGTCCGAGATGCAGCTTATAAAGCTAAAGTTAAGCAACGTTCTGCTGATATTGAGAAACTTTCCAAAATAAAATGGGTTTGATTGATGACAAACCAAGACGAAATGGAAATACGAATGACGGAAATACTGCTCGTCGTTTTTTTTAAAAGCCCGAGAAAAGTGCAGAGATTACAGGATTGAATGTGCATCTTATAAAAGAGTTTCATATTATACTAACAGTTTTGTCATCCGATTATTTTGGAAAAATTCGTTAATTAAGCGCAAGACACAAAAAAAGCTTATTTGAGTATGATCTTTTTATTGATAATTCTCTCCAGTGGATAGGATAGAATTATGAAGGCGAGTAGCTAAAAACGAGTTTATACTGACGGCATCAAAACCTGAAGTGTTGGCCAGTCCAGACTAATAATGTTAACAACCATTATTCTAACTTGATCATTTCACTTTAAATTTCCACTTGGTCATAAATAAAATGGGGGCTCTAATTTGGTTGCATAAATCGAAAGGCATTTTCGATGGAACTACCAGATGTGATATGGTATTTAAAGAAAATGGTATCTTCCTTCGCAGTAGTAATAGCAACTACTGCTGATTATATCAAATTGGCGGAGAGACACGCAAATAATATTTTTAACGAGAAAAACCTTTGTAATATAATATTCCATTAATTCCTGATTTTAATAAGCAAGTTGTTTTCTCTGTCAAGGTGAGTACATACATCGATTCTTATTATTGGATCGCATTTCTAGTTGTTTTAATAAAATAAAAGTAGGAGCACAGAATTAAGGAAAATGCTAAGATGAAATTATTGCACAATTGAAGGACAGTACAATATGAATCAGATACTGTAACCAACTAACTGAAAAATACAATATTATTTACACCTACAGCATAACAATCTTTTAGATTAGATAATAAAATAAATAAACAAGGTAAAATTAATGAATCTACTTACCTGTTTGTTTGTATCATCGAAGAATACATTATTCAGTTGACTCACTGAGTCGAAACGAATGGGGTTTTTACATAATTCTATATAATATAGTGAATTGTCCATTTCAAAATTTTATTTGCTAATTTAACATCAAAACAAATGTAGTTTAAACACACTTAAAATAAGATCTAACTAGGAGATTTATTTCTTATCATTAGACATTTCACAACTTATTTTACCAGATGATTTTGACAGTTTCTTTTTTCTTGTTATTCTTCAAAGATCAAATAAGAATAAGAAGGTGGAACGTGGTGGATTTTTTTTGTGTTTTGTTGAATGTAAATTAATGTTTATCAGCCATTATTTATATTTATGTAATTAAATCATAATTAACACATCTTAATTGAGAATCAATTATTTAATATATTCTTTTGCTGCGTTATGTTACGCTATGCCTCACAAAGAATCTCATTAAGGAATAAACTTTAGATGAAGCATTTTCGAAATTTCGAAATGTCAAACACAAACGTAAACAAACTCAAGTTTAATAAAAGAGCGAACTTTATATAAAAATGCAATTTGTAAAGGCTAAAAGACGTAAATATTAATAATTAAAATGAATGCTGTTATATCATTATGCCACTTTTGTGAAGCACATGGACCATGTGCAATATTTAGCACACAAACATTACGAGGCACAAAAATAGAAGATATTACATTGGATTCTCAAATTCCAAATAAAAATTGCCCTGCATGTAATTCAATTGATATTAATACTGCTATATTAAGTAAAGATGAAGAAAGCAATGCAAATTTTCTAAGTACCCAAATACCAGTAATACCGGAGGTATCTCTGCTGATTAAACAAGCTTCAGTCAGAAGCTTGAGCTGTGAAGTAAGTTGTAATAAGGATGGGGGATTCGTTTTCTTTGGGGATGCATCTAGAGGGCATGTACTAAGTCATACTTTTCATATAAGCGATGTACAAGTTAGTGGTTTTTATTTTGATGCATTTTTAAATTAAATTAATTTAAATTTCACTCTTATTATAGGCTCGCGGATTCTATCAATTATTTTCTATTATAGTTTTAATGAAAGATAAATTCTTCTTGTTAAATATACAGCCATTCCTATCAGACAGTCTCAAGGTAATTTTAGAAAAGAAAACTACGTCCAAAAAAGTAGCTTCATCCTTTAACTCTTAAATAGAAAATATCACAAGAACTTCAGTCTTATGCACAGAAAGTTTATGTCAATGAGCAGTCTGAAGGCTCAGTGCGTGAGCAACGGATGTCTGGGAATCAGGCTCTTACACAAACACCTAGATCCCTGATAGAATTAACGGGAGAGAAAAATATATTTCCAGTCATCCATTCACACTTTACTTGGGTACTATTAGCCGGGGCCCGTTACTTAACTGAACATGTTACTTTCGGGAATTTACCTTGGCTCCCTACAGATATAGATAGACAAATTGTAAATATAACTAACGGCAATAAAATCAGTCCAGACAAGAGCGAAGAAGAGTGCTCAAAGTTTTCTCTTAGATACCTAAAAGACATTCTGCAAGCCGAGTTTGTTTCCGCTTGCTACTGCGCTTTGGTTGGAATTAAGGTAATTTCTTGTCTTGAGTTAACTTTATTCTCATCGTGTTTATTTTTTAGATAATTATTAGAGGACCTCTTGAAGAGTGCTACAACCTAGCAATGTGCTTGCAAAAATTACTGCCAGAGCCGATGCATAACCTTATAAAGCTGAATTCTCCTTCAACCCTAACTAATCCTGAATTCAAAGTAGTTTCTGTTTCCGCAGAAGTCGCTGTCCCCATACCTTCAGCTTCATTTTTCCGGATCGATATCTTAGAATCTGGAGACCAAATTTCCGTTAAGTGGCCAGCTTCGTTACCAGTCAAATGTATAGCAGTTTTGGTTTGAAGTTCTAGTTACAATTATCTCGATTTCAGGGCCAGATTTACTACACAAAGTTATTAAAGCCGTAGATGAGCCACTATTCACCGATTTGGTACTGGACAAGCAGATAAAAGTGCTTGTGGAAGAGTGGAAAAAGTATGGCACATACCAATGCAATCTTAAACCCAATTCTAAACCAGTTTATTTTGCAGTAAAATTGTTTGCATAAGTCATGTCCGGTCTACGGGCGATGCACAGAGGCTAAAGAATATCTTAGGAATTCAGCAACACGACCAACAACTAGTCACTTACTGGAAAATGCACTTATCCCGAAACTTGTAAATTTCTCAAACCAAATAAAATCATTTTTTAAACCAATGCACTTCGGTTTATTATTTTTAAAGTTACAATGAATAAAAATGTCTACTTTTTGTAGCCACAGCTACTTCTGCGTCCGCGAGCACGTTCAAATTTGCGTCCCTTTGATCTGACATACGGGCGAGTATGCGAGTGGGGCACACCAGGAGCCTTGCCAAAGTGCCTGCATGAAGTACGTGCTGTACGTTTACCTTGCATCAAAAGTGTCTTCTTTCCTGTTGGTGCCTTCAGTGCAAGCTGATCAAAAGTTAGAACTTCACCGCCAGCCTTGAGAATCCTTTCGCGAGCTTTCTCAGTAACATGGAGTGCACAAAGCGACATTTTTGGAACTTTAAGTAGACGGACGTCATTTGTTACTGTTCCAACAACCACTGCGGTGGCATCCTTTTGGCCACTTGTCTTAACAAAGCGAGCTACACGCTGAAGTGACATTGGTGGTCGGTTTGTTTTGCTCATAAACAAACGCTTCAGGACAATCCTGTTGAATTTTTTGTTTGTACGGCGTTGAAGGAACCGATATAGCTAAAATTAAATTAACAGTTAATTACTAATTATAAATATTGATATATACTATTTACCTTAACAAGAAGCCTCAAGTAAACATCTTGCGACTTTGGCTCAGTTCGGCGAACCTTGCGATCGTATTTGTGGCAAATATCAATACCCTAAATACATAATATTGAATTAATATTGTCATAATTAACTTTATGAAATGATTCTTTCAGAAATATATTTTCATACATCGTTTATTTTTAGTGATGTTACTGAATATATTTCTGAAAAAATTTTGACATCGCACTTACCATTTTGGCGACCGGAAAAAGAAAGGGAGAAGAATGTTGTCAGCACTGTAAAATGACAGCCACAATATTAAAATGAAGTTAGCTGCGATTGAATGTAAACGAAAATCATCTATTTACTGCGGAGACCTCGGGTTTCGTCTAAATTTATCAAGTGATCTACAAGACCGGTTCTACACATTCAACTTTGCATTCCACTTTTTGACGTTCAACTTTTTTTTCTCTTTCACTCCAATGCAAAATTTGAAACAGACTAGAGTTGAAAGGAATATGGAAAGCAGCTCAGAATGGAATGGAAATTTGCGTTCAACTTTGGTGTTTTCGTTCAACATTTTTATGAGTGTGCGAATATATATGGGTATGAGTGCACACGGATAGCAAAGACAGCCGAGATTTTCGATCTGCTTCTTGAAGAATTGAAAATGTGTAGACGCGAGCGACAGAATTGAACGTCAAAAAGTGGAATGCAAAGTTGAATGTGTAGAACCGGTCCAATAGATACAAAAACATTTTTAGCAGATTAAAAATATCAAATCTGAATATTACTACGTTTATAAGCGGAGTTTTCCTCCGGATGAAAGTTTCGATCCGAAGTGAAACACCGCTTATAAACCGGGAGTGAAAATCCAGAACTTGGATTTTCGCTCCCGAAGAAAAAGCTGGAGTGAAACTTCGATCCCGGTTTATGTTGTGCTTATAAACGCTGACTGGGAGTGAGAATTTTTTCCGAAGGGGGAAAACTTTGTAAAGAAGAAGCTGGGTGTTTTATTTTGCTACAATAGTTTTTTTTCTTTGTTTATGGATATTTTTAAATTACATTAAATTAAACATTGGGTTTATATTTGTCTTTACTATGATTTTGAATTTGAGCTTGGAGCTGTCATCTCAAACCAGAAAGTATTTTGGATTTACACTCCCATTGCTTATAAACCCATGGGGAGTTTTACTTTGGATTGAGAATCCGGGAGTGAAACTCCGCTTATAAACGTAGTATATATTAAAGATCACAAAAATCTGCTCTAACTGAAGGCTCCATATACGAGTGTGTCAATTATATTAAATTGAAGATATCCGGTTTGAATATTGCGCATTGTGAAAAGTGAAAGTATTTGTTGATGATTTAAATTAAATAACTTTGAAAATGTTCCTTGCAACAGCATTCATAATTTTAAATATTCTATTAGTTCAACAAATTGAAGCAAATCAAGTTTGGTAAAATAATATTAATAATAATAATGGAATAAAATCCTTATTTATTAAAAGTTTTGAAAGAAAAGGGAATAAAACTGTAGATATTGCGGCACTAATACTGGCTCGAGGTGGATCTAAGGGAATTCCAAGAAAAAATTTAGTGAAAATTAATGGAATTTCATTACTTGGGAGAACTTTACTGTTACTAGTTAATAGCAATTTGTTTTCCGAAGTTTGGGTATCAACAGAAGATAAAGAAATTGCTTTAGAAGCGGAAAAATGTAAATATTCAAAATTATTTTTTATCTCTAAATAAATAGCATGCAGATGTATTAAGTGATATATTTTTAACTTGGCAAGGAATGGCAATATCTTAAGCTTTATAGGTGAGCTTTAAGATTCACTAAGCTTTGACAGAAAATTTGCCAGAATTAAGAGAGTTTGACGAGCAATCTTTAAGCTGGTGACATATCCAAGCGTACTTACATTGCATTCAGAGGCTCCATGATATCCGTCGAATTTCCTCTGAAACATAATTACATGGTTGCGTTCCGTGCCGGCTTTCACACATAGCCCGAAAACAAGACCCTCTCAACTACAGGCCTCGTAGATGTATTTTTGGTGGTGGTGGTAATAGGCCCAAAAGTCACCGCACACCGGAGTAACATGGCGCGGAAGCCGTACGCGCAGAATTTTTGTGTTTATTTTTGCAGTAAAAAGTGATAAAATATTGTATTTTAACGCTTTTAACTGCACTTGGATTTATCAGTGAATAGTTTTTTAGTGATTTCATTAAAAAAATAAAACAAATTTGGTGATTAAGTGTGTTTAAGTGTTCAAATTGTTAAGGCGATCAACTTTTTTTTCACATTCACGGTGTTTTTCATGTTTATTTACGAAAAAAATATTGAATACTTAATGTTTTGTGTAGTTATGGAATTAAAAGTGATTTTAAAGTGATTAATACATATATTATGATATTATTATTAAAAATATAGGTGCCGAAAAACACTTCTCTTATTCACTTTTCCATTCGCACTTTTCTGTACTTATATGTTTAGTAATAATTGCAAAATAAATTAATTAATGACTTTAAAATCACTTTTAATTAAATATTCAGCATATTTTCCCTTAATATACACGAAAAAAACACCGCGAATGTAAAATAAATTGATCACCTTAACAATTAAGACACCAAAAATACACTAAATCACTATTTTTTTATATATTTTTTTATTAAGGGTCTGTGCCAAAATAGCAATTCAAATGTCAATTTGTATGGAAAACCCATTTCAATTGGTAAATTTGATTTTCGACGGTTTGCGTCTATGGAAATGCTTAAATTATTATCACGCCCGTGACACGAGCGGTGTTTTCATGAGGCCATAAATTACCACACCAGATGGCATCCGTGTATACTTGCTCAAGCCACTGTAGCGCAACCATAACCTACAACTGTCAAAACAAACCAAACAAATAATTAGCGGGAAAAAATTTTGTATGTAAATATTGACTCTGAGGTTATGGACTCAATCTGCGCAGATGCACATAAGCGCCATCTGGGTAGTTGAATTGATGGTAATTTTTGGCCTCATGCGAGTATACAGAGTTGTATACTTCGTGTCACTGGGTTGATTATTATGGGCCTGTGCGAATACTGGCTAAATGACTAAATCTTTCCACGAAATACTAAATCGTTCCACAAAATTTCCAATGTTCAATTTAGTTCGGTAGGGGTGTGCGAATTCTCAATTGACTAAATTTGATTTTGACAGAATGAGATTTGAGTTTCGTTTCTCAGTTTTAATTTAATTAAAATATACAATCGACCAGCTCCGATGGATATTAGATGCTTTCGACAACATAAATAATTCTTATAGGAGATTAATCATAAATCTACCGCAATTTCATATTATGGATCTACCTTTACAGATCTGAAGTTAATAATTCAAAGTAGGGGCTAAATTTGATATTTATATTATCTCCGCGTCGAACACCATGTATTAATGTAGTTTAATATTATACATATTTTTTTAATAGGTAGGTTATATTTTTTATTTACGTAAGATAAGGAATTCTACATATAAACAAAAAATACCATCAAAACACAATTTAGTCAATCGCTGTCAAATTTAGCCACCTCGTGAAAAGACTAAATCGCACTGCATTACCGCCATTTCCAATAATTTAGTTTAGCCGCAATTTAGCCAGTATTCGCACAGGCCCTATAAACATTTCAGTTTTTACTTTAATCAAGTCAGCCGTTAAATAAATTTAAAAAAGTAAACAAGTAATAACAATAAATTATGGGAAAAAGAAAATGCAAAGAAGATTTTACTTAAAATAATAAATTTGTTAGCTAAACGGAGATGACAAATGTTTAGAGAAAAATATTATGCAAACAAAATCTTGCTCTGAATTTTTTTCCACCCAAATATGCTTGTCTGATATCTTAATATCAACTGGAATACACGAAATAAAAGTAAAAATATAAAAACAAAACATAACTGGAAACCAGTTATTAATTATTTATGGTTTTAAACACTCGCAAGCAGACATCATTTTAGTACAATACTTTTAGGCCGCTATTATATTAGGATGCCATGGCAGCGTAGCCAGCAACGTAGCCATCTGGAATATGTACATTTGCATTATGAGTATTAGACCTGGCGACGGCCTGGCCACGTATCCAGAATGGAAGCGTGGCCATAGCGTTCACACATCCCAGATCTATTTGGTTACGTCGCCGGTGAATTTTTTTACTCCGATTAGCTGTCACTTTCCGTATTTTATTTGTTTTTATTGTTTTGTTGGAATGGAACTTTTCGATACGGAAAGATTTATTTTAAAAGCAGACCGGCGATTTTCCTCAGAGGAATATTCAGATAGGGTAAAAAAGAAATAGGGTGTACCCAATAGCGCCTTTTATTCCTTTTCAAACCTCTGATGCCTTTTTGCGACACAAATACAACAACATTTTTTCTTCGATTTCCATTTTAAAAATAACATCTGACATTGGCATCTCACATTGGCCGCTGCATTTGGCAACTTGTAAAATTTGATGTAGCCATAGTTACGTTGCTGGCTACGCTGCCATGGCATCCTAATGTAATAGCGGCCTTAGTTTTGCAGGAAGAAACTAAAAAAATATTGCAATTAGGGATAACGCTCAATCATTCATTTACAAGAAGAAGAATAAACAATCTAACAATCTAATCTAAAATAATAAAATATTAAAAATTTTCAACAAATGTTTGTTTTGTCGTCCATTTTTACTGAATTTTTTAACTGTCATTGATGTGTGAATTGGGATTTTGGCACACTTTAGAATATCGAAGGGCCTTGGGAAATGAGAAAAATTCGAAATGGTATTTTGGCAAACGGCCTAAATCACTAAAGAAATAATCACTGATAATCCTTGTATGGTTTAAAGCGATAAATTTCAATAATTTACCACTTTTTACCACAAAACTATAACGAAAACACTCGCGAACGTACTCTGCGCCATTAAATTCTCAGCAACTGTAAAATTTTGGGACCATTCTCAGCAATGGTTGTATTAGTGACCGATACAACTGCATGGCCTGTAGTTGAGAAGGTCTTGCCGAAAATCTAAGTAGTGGCTTGTATTATAGAAGGCTATGCGTCAGCTCGTATTTGAATACACACACTTCTATATTATCTGCCAACGAATGCAACGCATGTACGCTTGGATATGTCACCAGCTTTAGTCGGCTTAAGACCTTTGTAGCTAGGACTGATGAAACATTCAGAGCGTAGGCAATTATTATTTTGTATTGTTCTTTTTCTTACCTTATACTAATCATAAAAAAATATATAGTAAGAAACATCTGGAGCGCGTTGGAAAACCTTACTATGGTAAACCATAAAGTAACACTGTGTCTACACTATGCGACACTAAGTACATATGTAATGGACAGTGTAGACCCAGTTAGTGCGTTTCCATGACAGCTTGAAGCTTACTTGAAGCGTACTTCAAGTACAAATGTAAACGCAAGCAGCTCGACTGGAGTCGATCAAAAAGATTTTTGTGATCGGCTCGAGTGCTTGTCATGTAAACCGAGCTTGAAAGCTTGAGTGCTCGAAATTGCGAAAGTTAGGCCTGTAAATGTGTCTAAAAGGTAATGTGTGGGAATATGAGGAGACAAAAATATTAATGAAGAAATAAAATCACGATAAAAGGAAGAAATAAAAGAAATATAATAGTAACTTCAAATGACAGCTAAAGAACTCAAGCTCAGTTTAAGCTAATATGCCGCTTCAAGTGGGCAGAGCATATACGCGCTCGAGTTCTTGAGATTTTCAAGCCTTCGAGTACTCAAGCTGTCATGGAAACGTAGTAAGTGTAGATGTAAAACTTGGCCATTTTTAATGACAGATCTTATAGCAAACTCGATGGAAAGCCAATTATGTCAGACCATTAAATCTGCCATGAATTTGGCCATAATTTGACGTTTGTGTAAACAACTATTACTACGTTTCCATGACAGCTTGAGTACTCGAAGGCTTGAAAATCTCAAGAACTCGAGCGCGTATATGCTCTGCCTACTTGAAGCGGCATATTAGCTTAAACTGAGCTTGAGTTCTTTAGCTGTCATTTGAAGCTACTATTATATTTCTTTTATTTCTTCCTTTTATCGTGCTTTTATTTCTTCATTAATATTTTTGTCTCCTCATATTCCCACACATTACCTTTAGACACATTTACTACGTTTATAAGCGGAGTTTCACTCCCGGATTCTCAATCCAAAGTAAAACTCCCCATGGGTTTATAAGCAATGGGAGTGTAAATCCAAAATACTTTCTGGTTTGAGATGACAGCTCCAAGCTCAAATTCAAAATCATAGTAAAGACAAATATAAACCCAATGTTTAATTTAATGTAATTTAAAAATATCCATAAACAAAGGAAAAAAAACTATTGTAGCAAAATAAAACACCCAGCTTCTTCTTTACAAAGTTTTCCCCCTTCGGAAAAAATTCCCACTCCCAGTCAGCGTTTATAAGCACAACATACATTACGTTTACATGATTTACTTGAGTTCCTGACTTGAAATTTACTTGAAACTCAAGTTGCGTTTTCGGTTCATTTACTTGACTTCAAAATGTCTTGGAATTTTCTTGAACTGACACTTGACCTTTCATATTATAACAGAAACTATCTTCAAATTATAATATAAATAACTTTAAAAATATTGCATCAAAAGTATACATTTCACTACATTTTTTATCTTCTTCTTGTTCCAAAGAAAAAATACACAAGCAAAATTTCAAGTATTCAAGTAGTGTTTACATGAGCTTTTTCAAGTCAATCAAACAAATTTTTGTGATTTACTTGACTCAAGTATACTTGAAGTCAGGACGAGTTTACATGCCTATTTAGTTATTTGAAATCTACTTCAAGTATACTTCAAGTAAGCATGTAAACGTAATGATAAACAGGGATCGAAGTTTCACTCCAGCTTTTTCTTCGGGAGCGAAAATCCAAGTTCTGGATTTTCACTCCCGGTTTATAAGCGGTGTTTCACTTCGGATCGAAACTTCCATCCGGAGGAAAACTCCGCTTATAAACGTAGTAATTTACAGGCCTAACTTTCGCAATTTCGAGCACTCAAGCTTTCAAGCTCGGTTTACATGGGCTGGATTTACACGACCGGACACCGAACAGACAAAACTTAGCTGTCATCGTTAATTCCCTTTTGAAGTCCGATGGAAAGTCCTATGAGCGTTTTCACGGGCGAAACTCCAACAAACGAACGAACTAGTGAAAGCAATTTGCTTTTTGTTGTTGCTTTTTGACATTTGCCTTTGAAGTTTTCTTTTCTTCTCTTCCTGCCAACAACAACAACGCAGGAACTGTCAAAATGTTCGTTCCGCTGTCCGCTGAAAATGTCCATTAAAATTGTCCGCCCTCCCCATCGTTCTCTCTCACCCTCTTTCCCATAAACCCAGTTCGTCTGTTCCTTTTGTCTGTTCGGTGTCTGTTCAGTGTCCGGTCGTGTAAACCGGCCCATGACAAGCACTCGAGCCGATCACAAAAATCTTTTTGATCGACTCCTGTCGAGCTGCTTGCGTTTACATTTGTACTTGAAGTACGCTTCAAGTAAGCTTCAAGCTGTCATGGAGTGAAATTACACGGCCATTCACTTGGGACTCACGTCAAACCTGTCTGTGTATAATTTGAGTATTACACGATGCATTTAAATTTCTGCCTCTTTTCCGTGTAACAATTCTATTGCCTATGTGGTTGTGCACAAAACAACAAAAATTCTTATAATTATCGCAGTCCCAGTGAAGAAAGTTATGCTTGTGTTTGTGTAATTTGCTGTGAGACCAAAGCCTTCTACATTTACAAGCCATGCTGTAGGTGTGTGTGTGTGGTTGTATGAAGTCCCAACTTAAATTCGTGAAATATCGAAGTCCCATTAAAATCAAAGGGAAAGAAGTTTTCGTTCCGCGGAAAGTGCTGTTTCGAGTGTGATTTTATTGAAAATAAGAGCTATTCCATCAATGTAAAAAACGTACAATAATGCAAAAAGTACCCAATTTACCTGTCATAAATTTGCAATATAAATAAACAGTGTTATTAATAAGATTTACGGGGTTTATGTTGGCAATGGAGAAAAAAATATCAAAATCCCTTTGATAACGAGGAAAACAAGTGTTTCGTGCCGCGGAAAGTTTTCTATTAATGAAAGTGCCGGGATTTTTTGTTAAAAATAATAGTTTTTTTATAAAGATAAAAGCAAAATTTTCGTTTATTACATTTATTATTTACATTACATTATTTACGTTACATTTATTATTTACATTATTATCACAACTTTATAATACATACATATGTAGTTAATAAATGTTACAATTAATGTCCATAATTTTTGTTTTTATTTGGTTTAAAGAAGATTTTATCCCCAATAATTTATTCCCAATAAACGTACATAACCGCACTCCACACAGTCTGACAGCAAAATTGAAGTCCCATGCACCTTTGAATGTGAGTGTGAAATTTTGTTGTGCATGGCTTGTAAATGTAGAAGGCTTTGTGTGAGACCGAAATTTTTCTTGGATTCACAAGTGAGACCAACACATGCACTTCCCTGCGCCTCCTTGTCTAAAAAACCGGTTTATTGGAAGTGATTGGAAAGTGAGTCTGGGAAAGTGATAGGTCGTGTAATTTGGCTCATGGAAACGCACTATATGACGGATAGTTTAAAATTTAGTTTGATTGGGTACTTTTAATAGTAAGCGTTTTAATAATTCTGTAAAAATGTTTGATACGGTAACATTTGTGAAGATATGCCATTTTTTCAAATGAAAACTCTGCCATGAATTGACCACCACCATAGCAAGTGGCAGTTCAAGCCATAATATATGGCGAAAAATATGAAATATGTAGATGCAGTGTAATATGTGGTTATGCTGGGTCACCACTTAACCACGAAAGTTTATGTTTAACCATGGAGGTTTTTGAACGCACCGTGGTTAACTACGAATTTAAAAATATAAAAACATTTCCCCATACAATAATCTCCGCTATTTTCTTGATTTATTCCGTAGGTGTCCATTAATTATTTATTTGCAATAATCCGTTTAATATTCATATATTCCGTTTCATTTTATGTTAATATTAAAACAAATCTCAAAGGGTTGTTTTTATTCTTCTTCTTAACTATCGCTAAACATGCTCTGACGACTAGGGTTAAAATTAACTACACCAAGGTGAACCACGGAGTTTTTGAACGACCAAAGTTTACCATAGTTAACCAGAGCAAGGTTTTTAAACACGTTCCTGGGAGTTTTTAAAATAACTGTTCTTATAAAAAAATTTTATAGGTTTTATATATTTTTAGGCGAATATAAAAATAATTTAAAGCTGCAAAAATATTGGTATCTCCGCACTTTTATAGAAGAAGAAGATTATTTACAAAAGTCGTTAATTGTCGACAGAACTATTTCCTGAGTAGATTAATTATGTCAACAAGCGTAGAATTAACATTCGCTCTTTTAAAACCCCATATACTAAAAAATACTTGTGCTTTAAAAGATGTTAATAACATAATTAAAACCCAATTTGACGTTGTTAAATCAAAAGAAGTTTTAATCACTTCAGAATTAGCTTCAAAATTTTATGAAGAACATAGAAGTAAGTTTTTCTATAATCGCCTAATAACATTTATGTGCAGGTATAATTCAATTAAAGAAAAAAATCATTTCGTAATAACAGAATCATCGATTCTAGTGGTCCTTCACTAGCCATGGTTTTGGCCTCAGAGAATTGTATTACTAAATGGAGACAAGTAATGGGACCGACAAAGGTATTTCAAGCAATTTACACTCAGCCAGAGACGATACGAGGACTACATGGACTATCCGATACTAGAAATGTTTGCCACGGTTCCGATAGTCCACAATCTGCATTAAAGGAAATACAAATATTTTTCCCGGATTTCGACATTAAAGATGTTAAAACGAATGCATAGATATATATTTCCTTAGAGATGTAGTCACCTAAGTACAACATTTGTTGATGTGTTAAAAGTAAAAATCCAATCACGCCAATAATAATCCTCAAAGTGGATATTACTTTTATAGAAACGCTTTAGTTTTAGGAATTATATTATTTCCACTTACTATTTTTCAATAGATTTTTAGTATTGTAAATACTGTTAATAAAATTTAAATTACAAATTTGTATTATATTTCAATGGCCAACTAACTGATTCATGCATTCAAGCAATGAGCATGGATTTTATTATATAATCGTACATGTTACATTAGCATCTTACATTTCGAATTCCAATTCAATAAATTTTTTTAAACTAATGTCTCACAATATTGCTCTGTTGAAAGATGGAGCACTAGTCCACGAAAGACCTGAAAAACTAGCCTTAGATACCACACCGTCAATTGATGCTGTTCGAGAATTCATGGAACAGCACAATCATATTGATAGTATTGCCTTATTCCAATGTACATCGGTATTTTTAAAGGAATCGTACATTGTTAAAGCGATTATATTATTTAAATCGGCAGATTGTGTGTTTGCTGCCACGAGGTAAGGAAGATACACTTGCAAGTCTATGATTATATACAGCATATTCGTTTACAGAAGTTTTAAATTGCGCTGGAAGAAGAACACGAATGGATTTTACCAAGCGTTGAATTTTAACCCAGCAAATCGCCCAAGAAGGCAGGATTGGACCGGAGAACTTGTTGAGACTGGCATGTTTTACTTTTCGAAGAGAGAATTGATTGCAAAAGGAATTTTTCAGAATAATAGGTAAGGAGAAATATGAAGTCAGCACATAATTTTGAGTTTTTATTATGCTGTTTTTTAGATGTTTACTTGCCGAAATCGCTGAAGAAGACGCCCTAGAAATTGATACACAGAAGCAGTTGATACTAGCAGAATATTTGTTACGTTCAAAATCAATTTACAATAATGATTTGGCATGAATGTTTAAAACATTTTGCAAAAATGGAGTCTAGTCCAGACGAAAAAAATATATACAGTGTTTCTAAACATTGTGTATGCAATACCAATTTAATTTGCTCGTTATTTTTTCATAAATAATGTTTACAGTAAATATATTTTTGTATTTTTTGGATCTTGGAATATTTTAGTATTTTTGTGTATCCATCAATATACTGCTGGCATTAAAAAACATCATAAAGGCGGTCGTAGAACAACACCGAACACGAAATGATAGATAAAGCTTGAATACTAAGAAATTCGCGTCAGAGCCGAGTCAAATGGATTGAGTGCGACTAAAGCTTGTGATGAAAACTAAAACTAACATTTCTTGTGAAAATGGTCACAACAAACTGTTATAATATTCAGCCAATTTACCTTCTCATGTTAGCTCCGTCACACAGTATAACAGGTCTCGGCATTTTCAGTCTAGACAAGACAGCAGTTTTAGACTACCAAAAAGCCAATGTCATAAAACGCATAGTGTCCAGGACAAATCATTTTTAGAGAAAATAAATGAATAACATCCGAAGCATAATCTTGATTAGGAATGCCATTTCATGTGAAGAAATTTGCTATCAGGCGGGAAAATCCACTGAGACCATCACATAAAAGCAGTCGTCACACAGCGCCCGAGTTTATAACAGCAATTACCCTTGAACATCACAGTAACTCGACTGTGGATTAATCTCTCGCAGTCAGTATTTCCGAGCTCCTACAACATCCAAGAGTTAAAACGTAGGGTTCATCACCACCTTTTCTAATACCCCCCGTAACTTCATAACCCTTAAGCCCAAAACAGAATGAATGCAGAAACTTCGACTTTGACTTCACGGTTGCAGTAAAGTCGACTTTGCCGCACAGCGCTAACACATTCATTTCAATAACTTCAAAGTCGACAATTTGACAGATAGTAGGGGTACTCATGATTTGTGTTATTCGTGTTATTTGTGTTAAATCGAGAAAAAAGTTTAACAAATCGAGAAACTTTCCTTAGTAAATGACATTTGTTTCGATTTTAACAAATAACATCTGAAAAGGCGTGTTAATTCAACAACTCGATATCGAGATCGAAATAACCATATGGCAGAGTGGCAGATGTGAAATTCGATTATTCGAAATAACACTTTAACATGGAAATTGAAAGGGGTCGCTCACGATCTCGTCTATTTCGAAGATAACATTTTACGATTTCTCGACGTTTAACACAGATCATGAATACCCCTAAAATTTACAATTGCAATCACCATTTAATAACATGCTAGAAATTATTAATTTTGAACAAATGGACCAATTTATTTTTACTGTATGTGGACTTTACGTATATTACCTGCGAAAATTATATTTTTCATACAATAAACTTAGTCAATTTAAATTTTCTAATTTGGCGACAATGACAAATTTGAAATGTTGTGTTGGTAGTTCTGAAACTTTTGCAGCAGCTTTAAAAATTCTCAAAGTCGAAGTCGGCGCAAAGTTTACTGCAACGCTTACTGCATTGATTATGTTAACTGAACGTGACTCCTTTGGAAACTGTATGAAACTGTCAAAATGCAAAGTTGAAGCCGAAGTTTCTGCATTCATTCTGTTTTGGGCTTTAGCCTATCCCCCACCGTACTAAGCTTATTGATAGACATTGCACCATGACGTGACAAACGACATAACGTGATGGTACAAAGGGTAACTCCTGAGCTTAGTACTGCCTCATAAAAAAAATACTACGTTGAGGCTACATAGAGGTTAGACATTACAGAGAGGAATCTTCTACCTCCTCAGCGGTTTCATTTCTAAGTCACTGGCTAACACAATTTTTCAAGCTGAGATTTTGGCCATAGAATAGTAAGCTGAGGCATGCATCTCCTATTGGGGTATGTTACTTACGTTCTAAACTCACTAGGCATAGGAAAAAAAGTACATACGCTACACACGGATGTCAGTAAACCCTTGGATATGGTGGACCATGAAATCATGATAAAAAAACTGAGTCTATATGGTATAAAGGTCTAAAGGTCTTCTAAGATGGTTGCGTTCTTACCTTTGTAACAGACGTCTTCGGGTGCGAGTTAATGGCCACCTATAAAATGAATTTTATTCGTAACATGCGGCGTACTGTAGGGCTCAGTGATTAAATTCCCTTCTTTGTCCTTGCAGTATGTGCAACGTGGTGTGAATTGCGTCATACTGCGGGCTCTTTGGTAGAACTCCCGCGCCTGGTGCGGCCGTCGCTTTCATATCTGTTTAATACAGATTTTTCTGTGACAAGGGAATTTAAGCGGACGCGGTAAGTTGAAAAGCTTCCTCTAGCTGTCTCTAGGGTATCGAAACCATCAAGTTAAATAAAGCTTCATAGATTAAATTAATGATCACATCAAGGTGCAGTTTCTCTCAGACAGAATCAAATTTAATGACGAAGCTCGATGCAACAGGCATACAAAAATGCCTAGGGAATATTCGCATCGGACTGAATATGCAAGAAATTAACCCGTCAACAGATGTTGTATGATTTTTAACACACACAGTGCCTGTTTCTCACCTAACATAAATAAAATATCCTTTAAAAATAAAGTTCAATCCCTTCTAACATCACAATACTCCTGAAGTAACTGACCTTATCTCTCCTCTTATATGTACATATATTACAATTATTGAACTTTTTGTAATAAATAACTTTAAGAATGCCTTGTTTGGCAATAAGTAAATAAATCTTACAGGCTGTTTAGTCTATGTAATGTCGCAATTTGTTATCTTCAAGCAACATATGCTAGGAGCTCCAGGCTATTATACGAAGTTTGTTAAGTTAATTGGTTCGCAATAACGAAATCATAAAAAATCACTAAAAAAATCATAGAACGCTAGGTAATAATTAATATCGATTGTCTTTGTAGTAAAATATATGCATATAAAATTTTTATAAAAAGCAACAAATACATAACAATTAAAACATTTTTAGCTTATATCTACGATGCGTACCTAGAAATTAAAACATTTAATCACATAAACAAGAAAATCAAACCAAAGTTACTAACCATCCTTTAAATCTTTCAACAGCCTTTTCCCATGTTTTCATCTGTAAGTCTAGTTTCTCTTTAAATTCCATACGTGGCTTAAAAACAATGTCAATATGATGAAATTTTGTAATATCTTGATCCGTCCAAACATCTAGGAAATAATTTAATATATTTTTATAGAAAATATAGTTAAAGCATTATTCATACTCTCATTTATTCCAGCCACAAAAGCTGATCCAAGTGCACTTGATTCTGAATTTTTAGCTCGTTCCACATTTAGCCCTGTTAAATCGGCTAAAGTCTGGCAAATGAAATTGTTTTTAGAAACACCACCATCAACACTTAAAAAAAGAAATATATGTTTTATAAGTACACCCTCAATTAATTTATCAACAAACTTACCGAATAGTAGTTAATTCATAATTAGTTTCAATTCTTGTACATTCATATATTTGAGCAACACGAAAAACAATACTTTCTAAAAGAGCTCGTACCAAATGTGCTTTTTTAGTTGTTGGCCGGACACCAAGGAATCCAGATGCAGCTTGATGATCATTAACTGGTGGCTATATATTTTTATTGAAATGTAAATTATTTAGTAATTTTTAAAGGATAAAAGCTTACCCCAAGACCACTAAATGCTGGTACAAAATAAACACCATCAGAATCTTCAACTGATAATGCAATAGCGCATGTATCTGTTGGATTATCATAAAGGCCAAGACTAAGGCCCCAGTTTATAATAGTTCCAGTATCATTTGTTGCACCTTCCATACAATATACTAAGGTATCCTTAACATTACCCTTAACAAATTTCCACGCAACAAGTGGATACAGCCCGTGCATTGATGCAAGACAAACTTTTCCTGTATTTAAATTGAGAAAAGACCCAGTTCCCAATGTTATTTTCACATCACCAGGATTGAAGCAGCATGAGCCCCACATTGCTGCTGATTGATCACTTATCGAACAGCCAATTTTTATTGCTTTACCAAAAATTGATTTGTGCACATAGCCAAAATTATAAGAATTTTCTACAACATGCGGCAACATTTCTTGCTGTAATGAAGATTTTTATTACATTAAAGTTATTTTAATTATTGTTTGTGTGAAAAGAAAACCTTAATAGAAAATAGTGAAAATGCCCAATTAGCCCAAGATAGTGTGAATGGATCATAAAATCCTGTAGCAGTACATGAAGTTATATCACTGATATGTTCAACCTCGAAATTAAGTTCATTTCCTTTTCTATATATATAAAAAAAATAAAGTTCATATAATTAAATTTACTTATTTACAATTAAGAAAAATTCGGTAGACTTTGTCCAAATATATATCGATGATACTCGAATCGTTCTCAAGCCCTACTTAAGGAGTTTTACATTAATTGAGAATTTTTTTATTCTTTGGAAAAATGTTAAGAGTAGATAAAATATGAAAAAACAATGCACTTTTCATCAATATATACTTAAAAAAAACATAAAACAACTAAATGTGATTACACTACAATAAACGAGATATTTAAGTTAAAATTATAGAGCTAATATTAAAAAAACTAAATAAAATAAAATAAAAACTGTGTAAAAGAATAACAGAAAGTTAAAACAAATACATAAATATCCTACCGATGAAAATTGATCTTTTCAATATTTATTATTTATCAATCTCCGGAAGATCATTTTTAATTCGTGAAGACTTCTAAAATAAAACAGATTTTTTAACGTGTGCTTAAGTGTTTCTTCTTTAAAAAAAACTCTTAAAATAATAGCAATTCAATAATTTGTTGCAGCAAATGAAGCTACAATAATTAAAAGCGAAAATTATTTGTATAAATTAGTCACAAAAGTTGGATATGTTAAAACATTAAATATATATTTATTGTTTAAATTAAAATTGATTACATACAAGTTTTTAATAGTAATGAAGGAAAATAAGTAAAATATTAAAATAATACTAATATTAATAGTAAAATAATACTGGTAACTATTCTAGGAGAGAGGATAGGCTAATATGATCAGGCTAGTCCCTTCCAAGTAAGGTTGGCGTGAAGCTAATAACCTCACCCGGAAAACAATAATTACATATTACGGAACGAGCAATATGCCTCGAATACTGGGATCACGGCAACCAAAAAGGCAAAACGATTTACGAATTTTCTCATGGAATGTTTGCACTCTTTATAAAACTCGAGCTTCACATCATCTAGCCGATACCCTGTCAAAGTATAAAGCTGACATTACCGCCATTCAGAAGATGAGATGGACAGGGAATGGTGTTCTGCAAAAACCTGAGTATGACGTATATTACAGATGTCATATAAAACACCATGTGCTCGGAGTAGGTTTTATGGTCAGCAAAAGAATGAACCCTACCTTTATCGACTTTAAAGCAATAAACGAAAGGCTATGCACCCTTCGTGTGCGAGCTAAATTTAAGAATATCAGCCTCATAAACGTTCACACACCTACAGAAGAGTTCCCGGAAGATGATAAAGAAGAATTCTTCGAATTAGTTGAACGGGAACTTAATGCCTGACCCAGGTATGATGTAAAAATCATACTGGGAGACCTGAAAGCCGAAGTAGGCCGGGAGCCCGAATACAGGCAATATGTCGGCACCCACAGCTTATACCAGAGACACACTTGTGGTATAGTAATTACAATATGAGCAATATTGCAATATACTTCAGGTGTGTCTCTATATACTGAGAAAAAATCTCGGTATACACTCAGTATACTCAACATTGAAACTCAATATCCCAATTGAGAAAAACTTCGTGGTATAGCTCAGTATACCCTAGATTTAAACCAAAGAATAGTCTGGGCATAACCCAAAATGATAATTTCGGACAGAATTTTAATTCTTCAATTTTGGCAGCACTACCTATCAAAGATTTTTATGTCAGTTGAAGGAGTTAGTTGTTTATCCTTTCCTGTTGTGTTGACAGATAAATGACAACCAAAACAACTCAGTATACTGATGCAAGTGTGTCTTCAAATTTTTATATTGCAATATGGCAATATTGCAATATCCCGATCTCAATTGCTATACCACAAGTCTGTCTCCGGTATTACATGAAAACACTAATGGCAATGAACAGCAAATTATAGAGATGGCATCAAGAAAGACTTGGTCGTTGCAAGTACTAGATTTGGTTAAGGATTAAAAGGTACGGGGGGGGGGGGGGTATTGAAGAAGGTGGTGATGAACCCTGCGTTTGAACTCTTGGGTGTTGTAGGAGTTCGGAAATACTGACTGCGAGAGGTTATTCCACAGTCGAGTTGTTCTATTAACAAACGAATTCATATCTTGTTGAGTGCGTGAAAGGGGTAGTTGCAGGTGAAGGGAATGAGACGAGTGGGCTAATCTGGTGTTGCGGGTATAAGATTGCTGTGGAGGCAGGAGAGCGTTTAACTCGGAGGAACAGTCACTATGATAGTAGCGATAAAATTTTGTCAGTGCTGCTACATTCCTACGGTGGCTCAAGGGGTCGATGGTGGAGCAGGCGGTGTCGTCATCAATTAACTTGAGCGCCCTTTTTTGCACCTTATCTAACCATGCCAAGGTGGTTATTGGGGCGCCGCCCCAAACGAGGGAGTTATATTCGAGAAGAGGCCGAATGTAGGATTTATAAATAACAGCACGGGCCGATGGCTGGAGGAGGAACTTGCACCTCTTAAGAAATCCCAAGCACTGGGATGCTTGTTTGGCGATTTGGAATATGTGGTCATTCCATCGCAAGTCTTTCGCTAATGTCACGCCTAAGATGTGTAAAGATGGGTCGGCCATTAGTTGAACTCCATCCACTCTCAAGGGTGGAGACTGGAGAGGTGTTGAGCTTCTTTTTGGAGATAAGACAGTACTTGGTTTTGTCGGAGTTGAATTCAACACGATTCTTCTTTCCCCACTCTAGAATGAGCTTAATGTCGTTATTAATAGAGTTGGACATTAGTTCGCGATCATCAAGACAGGATCTGGCATGAGTCTGTCTTGTATCGAAGCTGTACGAGTAACGTAGAGTACCGTCGTCAGCGAAGCTGAGAAGTGGGTTGGAGGGGATTGAAAGAAGGTCATTTATAAATATGAGAAATAGGGCCGGTGATAAAATTGACCCCTGGGGTACCCCCGCAGAGATCGGGTGGGATGCGGATTTGACGCCATCCAATACCACTTTGATTGAACGTCCAGAAAGGAAACTCTCAATCCACTTCTGTAGAAGTGAGTCAACTCCAATAGCTTTGAGTTTAGCTAACAGGGCTGAGTGCCAAACTCTATCGAAAGCCTTGGAGATATCCAGAGCAACCAGACTAGACTCACCGGATCCATGCAGGCTACGGCTGAGGTGTTCTGTAAGACAGACTAAAAGATCGCCAGTGGATCTTTTTGGTCGGAAGCCATACTGTCTGTCGTTTATGAGTAGATTCGATTCTAGATATCCCATAAACTTTTTGTTGATTATCGTCTCCATGGTTTTGGAGAGAATAGAAGTAATTGCTATTGGGCGGTAGTTGGAGGGATCACTGGAATCACCTTTTATCGGTATGGGCTGAACATGGGCAAGTTTCCAAGAGTCGGGATAAACTCCGGAGAAATATGACAGGGAAAATAATTTGCGCAGAGGTTTAGCCAAAGGTGAGGCGCATTGTTTTAAGACGATAGGGGGTATATTATCGGGTCCAGTGGATTTGTTGGCATCGAGCTCTTTGAGGCACCTGTACACCTCGCGAGTCCTGAAAAAAACCCTGTCCATTGAATGGGCGTTACGCTCGGAAACAGGGGGTAGCACATCAGTTTCGGGTAAAGAAGAATTCGAAGCGAACATAGATGCTAATAAATTGGCCTTGGATTTGCTGTCTGCTATTACCTTCTCATTGTGAATAAAGGAAGGGGTTGAAGTTGTAGTGAAATTCTTCTTGATGGAACTTACCAAGGACCAGAAGTTTTTGCTACCGGAGGTTGCATTTAGGAGTTTACTTCTCAATTTGTTGTCAAATAAGGTTTTGACTTTCTTGATGGCGGTTTTACAAGAATTTCTTTGTTGTATGTACTCTAAACGAAGCTATGTATGAAGAGCTTAGAAAAGAAGAACAGAGAATTCACAGACGAAAAAAGGAAGCCTGGGAAAAAAGCTAAGCGAGCTAACTGAAGATTCGGAGGCTTCACCAATATCTGGTGATAATGCTATGCTGCCGCCACCAAGCTTAGAAGAAGTTAGTAGAGCCATCAGCCGGCCTACATTACACCAAGCGATTCATGAATTAATTGTGCAAGTATGGGAGGAGGAAGTGATGCCAGAAGATTGAAGAAAAGGCACCCTCTGCTCGGTACATAAAAAAGGAGATATCACAGCGTTCACTAATTATCGCGGTAGAACGTTGTTGAGTACCATGTGTAAGATATTCTCCGCTATCCTACAAAACAGGATGGCCCCATACGCCAGAAACATCATAGACTAATACCTGTGTGGCTTCAGCAAATCAACAACCGGTCAGATTTTCACCTTGAGGCAGCTATGGAAAAATTTATAGAGTTTCAAAACTCAATTCAACACCTCTTCATAGACTTCAAAGCCGCCTATGATATCATAGCTAGAGTAAAACCCTACACAGCCATGATCGAGTTAGGCATCTCCAACAAGCTGACAAGACTATGTAGGTTGACCATGACCAATGTGACAAGCCAAATAAAGGTATCCGGAACACTGTTCAGACCAATCAACATCTATAATGGACTCCGACAAGTGGACGGTCTGACCTGCCTCCTTTTCAACCTGGCATTGGAGAAAGTGATCCGAGATTCGGGCGTGACATCAAGGGGCACAATCCTCCACAAGCAAATCCAATTACTGGCTAATGCAGACGACATTGACATCATTGTAAGAACAACAAAAGCACTCAAACCTCTTTGCCGTGTTCGAGAGGAAAATACTTCGAAGGGTTGTTGGTCCCGTATGTGAGGAAGGACGATTCCGGAGACTCTACAATGATGAGAAGCACTCTACGAGCGCTATCGCGACACAGATGTGAAGAAAATAAAGGTCGATAGGCTCCGGTGGGCAGAGCATCTGGCTCGTATGAGTGAAGATGTGCCTGCACGGAAAGTTCTGTGCGGTAGGACCTATGGGGTGCGACAGCGAGGGAGACCCAGCCTTCGCTGGAAGGATGGCGTAGACCAGGAGCGCGTTCAAAAACCTTACTATGGTTAACCATGGTTAACTATGGTAAACTTTTGTCGTTCAAAAACTCCGTGGTTAACTACAACATAACCACGAGCATAACTTTTTGGCGTTCAAAAACTCCCGTGGTTAACCATGGTGTAGTTAAATTTTAACCATGCTCGGGAGCATGGTTAGCGATAGTAAAGAAGAAGAAGAATAAAAACAATTTTTTGACATTTGTTTTAATGTTAATAATGAACAAATCAAAGTGGGATTTCTGAGATTATTTTAAATAAATAATTATTGGAAATAATTGAGGCAAATAGCCGAAACTATTTCTTAAATTTTCTTTACCACGTAGTTAACCACGGTGCGTTCAAAAACCTCCATGGTTAAACATAAACTTTCGTGGTTAAGTGAAGTTATGTAGCATAACCACAGCTTACCTCGTGGTTTACTATAGTAAGGTTTTTGAACGCGCTCCAGGACGCTCAGAGCTTAGGGATGCCAAACTGGATGATATCGGCTCAGAATCGGGACCGGTGGTGAGGCCAGGACCGAATCCCGGTTGTAGAGCCGTTAAAGAAGAGGAAGAACTAATACTCAATTATTTAAAATAATAAAGAAATAAATTTATTGTCTTTTTGTGAAACAATAATTAATTCGAAGTAGCCTTGCACGTGTCTTAATGGCCGTTAGATCAACCGATTACACTCGACTTTACGACTAAAAAGAGTGACTAGACCTAATGGTCTAATTTTATCGAAAAATGAAGACTTCTATTTTGAATGTCCGCCATCTATGTAGTCAAACAATTATTTATTACTGCTTTTAGTTTCAAACCTCTTTGTTGAATAATTCAATATATAAAATATATCCATTATATTGTTTCGATTTTATATAATGGTAACCGTAATGGTCAACAAGTTCTTGTAGCAGTAATCCAGTAAAACTGTCGGAGTTTGGATAACTTTCAATATTTCTGTAAAAAATGTATTATATAGCTTGTTGAAATACTTATATACTTCCAAAAGCAGTTCTTTCAGGCTGGCCGCACACGTACGGTTTCCGTGTTCGGTTTCCGAATTCGGAATTCCGACTCGGGATTCCGTGAGCTTAGCGCAGACGTTCGGTTTTTTGTATTAGGAATCGACAAAAATCGACAAAAAATACTGCCACAAAATACAACAAAATATAAAATGTACTCGGCACAGCACTGGCGCGGTTCCTAATGGAAATTTCCTGACGCAAAAATGTATGTAAGCGCTGCGTTCGGATTACGCCATTCGGTTTTTTTCCGTTCGGATATTCCGAACGCAAATTCTGATTTTCGAACCGAATATCAGGAATGGTTTCCGAACGGAAAATTTAAGAACGTGTGCGGTAAGTAGAATTATTTGTATGAAATGCCTGCATTCGGTTGTCCGAGTACGGAAACCGAACACGGAATCCGTACGTGTGCGGCCAGCCTTAAAAAGGTCTATATCGTTTTTAAATCGCTCTCAAAAATATCGTGTTAAGACCATTTTAACTCAATATGACTTCGAAACAACTCAAGTTATGCAACCAAGATTTGAAAGTAAAATAACTCTCTCTTTTTACATAACTACGTGGCCTGTCTTTCAAATGGAATATAACTATCTCATCATATCATATAAAATATTTAAATTTTTTAACGAAAGCAAAACAAACCTTAATTTATAAAGCAGCCATGAATCTAAAGTTCCAAAAAGAGCAGTCTTTTTAATAATTGCTGATTTCAATTTTGCATTATTTTCCATTTGCCACAGAAGACGAAGTGTAACCTGGGAATGTTTGTATATAAATTACGCTATAATAATTTTGTTATAATAAATATTATTACTTGACTATTCATCATTTTTAAAACACTTCCAGCTAAAAAGCGTTTAGATCTTGTAATTAAATAGAGTATATAAGCGACTCGATTTATTGTTTTAAGAGTTAAACTTGAATTCCATTTTTTAACAAGTGCATCAGCCCGCAAATCTTTCCATGTTATGAAATTGTGAAAGCATTCATCTGTTTCTTTATTCCACGTAATAAAACTGCAACGTTGAGTTGATATGCCTAGGCATGTAATTTGAGCTGGCGTGAGTCCAGAAGCTATTTATTAATAAAAAAATTTGAAATAAATTAAATAGTTTAAAACTTGTGTGTAGGAGTACCTTTTATTGATGATGATATGACCTCGATTATGCTCTCCCATAATTGCTCTGGATTTATCTCAAAGTAACCTGGCTGAGTAGTTATCAGTTCAACCTGAAATTCAATATTTTATTAATACATATATATTTTGCAAAAAAAATTTTTATCTTCACATTTGCTGTAGCTTGCCCAACAATTTGGCATTTCGAATTAAACACGAAAGCCCTAATTGTAGTTGTTCCAACATCGAGAGAAATAATATAATCCTCCTTAACTTGAGCCATCTTTGATAATCCGTGTTAAATTTTTTTTAAAAAACTTATACTAGTGGACTTTGAGCAGTAAAGGCTATCTTAAGTATAAACCGGATTATGACATTATTTGAGGAGTGACTTTTCAAAAGGCCTTATTTCCATTTAGATTAAATATTCAGAAACCGCAAATTTCTGTGGTACGTCCAAAATATGCAAAATTGTTATTTTTTTTGCATCAATATAGTTTGTCCTAGTATGGAAATAAGGCCTTTTGAAAAGTCACTCCTCATTTAATTGTCTGGAGGAATGGCAAGAGCTTGATAAGATAAATGCGTAAATGCCCTTTGAATGGCTCCGTCGACGATGCACTTTCACCTCTTGTTAAAAATAGATAAATTTTTGGGCAACGATCTTTTATCATCACTTTCACCGTTTTTATTTTGCGTAAACAAAACCATTTCCTACGAATAATAACGAAAACAAAGCCGTAAAAAACCAGATTTTGACATTTTATTTCACACTTTCTTTACTCATACTTGTTCATGTTGTTCATAGGCATGTGACTGCTGTGCAGGGCTGCCATACCTGAATGTTCGGACGAATGATGTTCCATAGTCGCATACAAAAATCATTTATAAAAGTAAAATAATTAAAGCCTTTTTATTTCCGTCTTTTTAAAATAATTATTAAAGCCTAGTACGGTGATCGGGCAAAATATTGCCATCTCTTTAAAATGCATGTAAAAATTCCTGGCAAAATTTTGCTTCAACCATGGCATAATTTTAGCAGCGCAAAGCCGTACTCTGTTCGGACAAAAATTTGACACAATAGCTGCGATCCATTGGTTGACTCTATCTACTCGCGAGCACATTACCAATGGAACACGATTTTTGACAATTACTAGTAAAGTATAACCTCAAAGTAATTGTTTATTTCAACAGAGAGAATTAATGTGTGCTTTTAGAGTTTGTTTTAAAATAAAACTGGTATATTATATATATTTTACTAACTTGAACCCGGTGCGCCTCGCTGCACCCATCAATGGTGGTGGTCGTTCAGCCCTTCCCGGAGCATTAGGGCCGGGACACACATATCCGCATCGTGTCCGCGCAAAAACTAAACTCAGTTAATTTGACGCGGTGCGGACATGGACAGGTGTGGACTGACTGGTAAAATTGTATTTGTTTACTTTCTCTCCATGTGTGCCGGGCTTTATCCAGTCCAGTCGGATATCTTTTATCATTTAATATTGTGCTATTTTGTCGATCGTATTTGCCTTTCGTCACATATTTACATATGCATTTGAATTCAAAATTCAGCATTTATGTGAGCATGAAGGTCTTGGACAATTACTATGATTACATGTCGGATGGAGGACTTGACTTGAGATCCAACTGACAGTTCAATCCGCGGCGACAGTTCACCTGCTTGAGAGCTTGACTTCAAGCCGGCTTGTAATATACTTGACACTTCGCATAAGTTTGCTTTGAAAGGCGTGATGGAGAAATGCTTTTTTCTCATTTATGTGCAGTTGATAGAAATAAAATAGATTTATTAAGTGAATTGCACAGGAAGAGAATTGCACAACCAAGGGAGAACTAATTTCAAAACTCAAGCGCTGAAGCAGGGGTTACATGGCTTAGTTCAAGTCGATCCGACAAATTTTTCGGATCTACTTGACTCAAGCTTACTTGAAGTCGATCTGAGGTTACATTACTTTCAAGTGTACTTGAAGCCGACTTCAAGTATGCATGTAATCATAGTAAATAATGACAAATAGGGAAGCGAACCATCCATTATCAACTTTAAAATCCTGACAATTATCCTTCCAAGTTATCTATTTGCCATTGAACTCAATCGACGATGATAAAATCAATGGGTAGCCAATTAGTGCGTTTCCATGACAGCTTGAAGCTTACTTGAAGCTTACTTCAAGTACAAATGTAAACGCAAGCAGCTCGACTGGAGTCGATCAAAAAGATTTTTCTGATCGGCTCGAGTGCTTGTCATGTAAACCGAGCTTGAAAGCTTGAGTGCTCGAAATTGCGAAAGTTAGGCCTGTAAATGTGTCTAAAGGTAATGGGTGGGAGTATGAGGAGACAAAAATATTAATGAAGAAATAAAAGCACGATAAAAGGAAGAAATAAAAGAAATATGTATAATAGTAACTTCAAATGACAGCTAAAGAACTCAAGCTCAGTTTAAGCTAAAATGCCGCTTCAAGTAGGCAGAGCATATACGCGCTCGAGTTCTTGAGATTTTCAAGCCTTCGAGTACTCAAGCTGTCATGGAAACGTAGTAAATGTTTGCGATTACAGCTTCAGAAATCAATGCTCTTGGATACCGCTTTAATAATTCCTCCGCTATCATGCCTCATGATTTAATCTCCTCCCATTGTGGATTGCAAGTAAAAGTTATGAACAAATCTGGGCGACCATATGCTCTCAAATACACACAACGCATCTACGTTTATAGCGATTTCCCAACATTCGTTTCGAGTTGTATCGAATTATTTTGCTCCAGCTATCTAAAATTATTAAAGTGATGGTTCGGCTGCCCCCAACTTCCATAGGTTTTTGTTCTTTTTTCATATAAGCTTTTGTCTAAAGAAAGTCTATTTTAACATAAAAATTGGGTCAAAAGGAAGATAGGGAAGTGATGTACATAACTGGCCCAAAAAAATTTTTTGCGTGAAATGGTAGAAATTTTATGCATAGCCTGCGCAAAAAGAAGAGCAAGGGTAGTTGCGAGTAGCTAACAGCAGTTTTGAGTTCTTTACCAGTCCCAATGGATCGCAGCTAATAAACAAGCTTACAAGTTTTTCTAGTAGATGGATTTTCTAGTTGTGGAGACTTTATTAGTCAAATTTTTGCCTCCAGAAATTATCTGGTAAGGTTTTGTTTGCAAAAAAGTCGGATGCATCAGTTAAAATTTGTTTTAAAATTAAAATTTTGCTTTATTTTAGTACATATTTAATGAAAGGACAAATGACCGGAAGAAAAAACTTTCCACTACTTTTGACCACACTAAGCAAAATTTTGCCTGAAAATTGATAAAAATAGTGAGGCAAAATTTTACCCGATCACCTTACTGGGCTTTAATGGATTCGTAGGATTAAGGAATACACTTTTTAATTATCCTCACAAAAACTTATTTATTACAAACCAAACACAATTTACTAACAAACACAATTCTTATAGTTCACTATAATAATCACTTGCAAAGTAATATCTCATACTATTAAATTCTTATTATCGCTTTTTAATTCACTTTTTCAATCACTTTAGGTCACTTCACCACTTTCACCACTTCAGGTCACTTTAGAGCAGTTTCATCGCTTTTCAAATCAAACTGACTTCCTAAACGCCTGCTAGTAGCTTTTATATATCCAAGCTCCCCCATTATCTAACTTCTGGAACCTTCGTCCATTTTGACGTGACAACGTCTATTAAATCGGTTTAAGACAGGACGCGCGTGTGAAAATGTCCCGCACAATGTCCCGCACACAAAAAAAAATCATATCTCCGCCCCCATACATGTTAGGGGGGTGGTTAATGGCTCAAAATTTTCGTTAATTTATCCTCTATACGGGAAAAATACATTCTTTCACCTTATTGACGTGACAACGTCTATTAAATCGGTTTAAGATAGGACGCGCGTGTGAAAATGTCCCGCACACAAAAAAAAATTTGCTTCGAAATATATAATTTATTAATTGAGAAAATAATACAAAACGTAATAACAGACGTTGTCACGTTCAAATTAATAGACGTTGTCACGTTAAAATACGGACGTGATACTTCACATCCATCCATCCATCCAATGGCGCTACAGCCCAAATCGAGCCTTGGCCTCCTCTAGGGCATTTCTCCAAGTCTGACGATTCCTTGCAGCAGTTCTCCAGTTCCGATTGTTCAGCATTGTCTCTGCGTCAGCCGTCACAGAGTCCATCCATCTTCTCCTGGGTCTACCTACTGTTCTGTTTCCTGGAATTTCGGCCACCATAAGCCGTTTTGGGATACGGTTATCATTCATCCTTATTACGTGGCCGGCTAGTCTTAGTCTGTTGATTTTTATAAACGTTGAGAGTTCTGGGTCGTCAAAAATTTCATACAGCTCGTTGTTGTATCTCCTTCGCCATATCCCATCCTCTCTCGTTGGGCCTATTATGCATCTGAGCACCTTCCTCTCAAACCTGTTGACTTGTTCCTCTATCTCCTGGGTCATAGTCCAAGTCTCGCTGCCATAGCACAGTACTGGTCGTATTACTGTTTTGTAGAGTGAAAGTTTCGTTTTTCTGTGCACAAATCTTGAGTGCAATATTTGTTTTTGGGCATAAAAAGCTCTTCTTCACTTCACATCCAAGACCATTAATTTTTTAGTTCGTAGTGGCTTGTTCTTTCCTTTTTAATAGATATAGAATCAAACAGATGGCGCATAGTGGATAAATCGTTGTTGATTCAACTTCTAACAAACAGATATCGCATAAATAATCACAGTATTAACATAAATTTTTTTAAAAACAATAGTTGAAGCTGTTAACTCTATTTTTATTACAAAATGAGTGAATTAATGAAAACTAGTACCAAAAATACACAACTATCTCCTGCAGGTTTCTTGTAAGAATTTCATTCTTGCAATGCAATGAAACTCCTGCCGATAAAACTTCGACATACAAAATTTCAAATTGCAACTGCAGACAAATTGATCGTCTGGCCCTCTGGGAGAGGCTCTTCAGGCTCCGTACAGAGTACGAGAGAACTGATAATTATCAAGGGAGGGTGCGAATATGGATACCTATTCAGCGGAAGAGGTAGACCACCCTATCAATACGGTTAAAAGCTATATTTATCTATACTCCCAATTCTTGTCCAACGACAGATGGAAAGGATTAACAATGTGCAGGACAGCCAAAAGAACATGTTCGGCCTACAGGAAAAACAAAACTAATAACCTCCTAAAGCTCTCCTGTACCAATCTAGCTAGAGGTATAGCTGTGTATACGGGACACTTGCCAATAGGAGACTGCGTATGGGCCTTCTATTCAACATATCACTCCGTAACTGCAAGGGTCCAATAGAATAAGGAGCTGTTGTACAATTCGGGTGCAAGTGTCCGGCACTAGGCAGGGCCAGGCATAGCTCATTTGACAGTCATATACTGAAAGAGCTTGAAAGGATTGGTTCGTTTACCTCTATTGTAGTTGGCTTTAAAGATTATGAAGTTGTTGGACTTAGTTGTTTCTGTATTCCCTATTACATTATTGCTTCCTCTAGTAGAAATATCCTCGAAAGAAATGAGTGCAAGAGCTTTCAATTGTGTCGCCCATAACTAAAATTTTATGAATTGCTCGTTTATCCTTGAGGTTTCGAGTCAAAATCTAACAATATTGTTACAGTTTCGAGTAGAATTTAGTCAGTTTTGTAATAAAGAATACGATTTTGGCAGTTTCGAGAGGAATTTTCGCAATATTGTAAGAATAAGGACCCAGTTTTGAGTAAAAAGCATTTGAGTAATAGAGAATAGGGCCTCTGTTTTGAAAGACAATAAAGTTTTGCAAATGATGTACGGTATGTGTCAGACAGATCTCGTCTCCTTCATGGCAGTAAAGTAGAGAACTTGGCTGTGTAGTCATTTTACTTCGCAAACAGAAATCAGAGTTCTTTTATCGCACAAATCCTTGTATGTTTTAATCTCTCTTTCACGAATGTGGATTTGGGGCCCATATTCTTACAGCGTACAATCCTGATTTTTGGCTACATAATATATCGACTATCAGGAAAATGGAGCGAAATTAATCGATCAAAACTACAAGACTAACAAAAATAAGGGGAGTTTTTTTAAACATAGTTTAAATATATGAAAAAAACTGCAACACTCGATTCATTGCATTATTATTACTAAGTTTTTCACTTCTTCATCATTTTCGTGTAACGGTTGTAATTCCTACGAAACGGTCTGAATGTTATTTTACGACGTAATGGGCTTGGAACAAAATACACTCACATTGGTATGCGATGTGATCTTAGCACAAAATACACTTCCTATTGGTAGATATACTTATTCATAGAAATGAACTGTTCTATTGACACAAGAATACCAAATTTATTTGAAGCAAATATAATATTCTTTAAACATTGAAAATAAATATACACAATTACCACAATTTTATAATTATTTGTGGGTGATATTATCACGAAGTTTTCTTTTTCATTATTTTCATAAACATAACCATAACTGAAATAAGAGATTAAGTATTGGTTAATAAAAATTAGAATTCAAAAAAATGCATAAACTTACATATAAAAATCACCATAACTAAACCAATCATTATCCACATCCAGCACTTCCACGCTTTTCTCGAATGATCTTGTAGTTTTTCAGCCTCTTTTGCTAATGAATTAATATTCGCATCAGACATTTGCGTTGATTTGCTAACAACCTATCAGCATAGAAATCAAGTTAAAATGTTTTACGAAACTATAAAGTTATGTTTATTCATTATACCTCAGTGTCTTTTCTTATAATCTTATTCGCTGTTTGGGTCTGCTCCTTAAGACTCCTTGTTAATGCTAACATATCCTCGGTTATCCTCTCTTGAGCATCACTATAATACTTCATTGCCTGGTCCATATTCTCATCAGTTTTAGGATTCCTTTTTCTTACACTAGAATCTTCATGTTTATGAATTAGATTGGAATAGTAGAAAGAAATATTAAGCTATTTTACTAACCACCCAGTAACTCCTGCTTAAGTTCACGATGGATTTTAGAGTTCTGCAATTGATTTACTTCCTTAATTAAATCATCACCAGGATCCTTCTGTGTGTTTTTTGAACTATATTTCTTTCCTACTCGAGGGCTATCAACATAATTTGTAATTGTTTTTAATTGCTGTAACCGGGAGTGATAGTCGGATAATGCCTTTTGAGTTAGGTCTCTGCAAAAGAAAAGATAATCCTTTCACTTGTTATGAAAAAACAACTTTGGCTAGTTACATACTCGGTGGTGTCTCTAAGCTCTTCAATCATTGTATCCAAAGATTTAATATACTTCTTAAGCCTCCAAAAGTTCGAATCATCTTTGGATAGTTCCTCACAGTTAGACAGCAGACTTCTTATGTTAACTTCCAATTTAGTAACCATTTTTAATAAAGTAATTTTTCAAATTCAAGTGGTACACAACTTTCTATTTAAAAACCTTGGTATAAATGAAATTGCACAAATTCTCCTCCCGTATCAGTAAAAACTGCGGCTACTCACTGACAGATTGAAGTAACACGATGACACTTCTTATTTGGTCGGATCATGCAATATAATACAAGTTTGATTGCAGCTTTTTTTTATTACGGGGCTTGAGATGTTTGGAGCTTGTTGAGGCGAATTGACCAGACCAGCTTTCGGCGAAATGGTCTTGTTGGAACCAAGTGGATTCGTTAAACTGACACGAAAGAAAAGGAAAGTGGTGTTGTAAAATAATTTAAATTGTTGTTTTGTTAAATAAAAGAAATTTAAATTAGGTAGCTAAAATATTCAGTATTTACTATTGTTGAAAGTCGATTCAATTTTCTGAAATCAGAAGGATATTTCAGATATGGAAATCAAACAGGGGTTTGAAATTTCGATTTGAAGATTGTTTTAGTGATCTCAAATAATAATATTAATGAAAATATTAATTTAATTTTTGAAGACCTAACAAACAAACTGTGCAAAAACGAATCAAACTTTCAATAACTACATAAGCCAAAGATGGAGCAATAATTCGGAAAACTTTATACATTTTGGAAGGGACTAAAGGGCTAACTAACAAGTGTTGTTTTGGAGCGGCGCGGTCGGATAGAGCGCTCGTGTATTTGGCCCTTAACATATAGAATAGCGATGAGAAGAGCACTTTCATGAATTGCTAAATTGGGAGCTAACTGAGGATTTAGAGGCTCCACCAATATCTGATGATAGGTATCAAGGACGTAGCCGGGGGAGGGGTTTTGGGGATTCAAACCCCGCAAAAAAATTGGGGATTCAAAAACCGCAGATACCATAAAAAATCAAATAATATCATAATTTTTCTAACTTATGCATATAAACTTCGCATTTATTTTCTTAAACGTGGTTCATATATAATAAATAATTTTTCTTAAATTTTACACTATATTTGAGATAGGCAAACGAGATGAGGTTTCTCAAAAGTCAATTTTCCATGGGCAGAAGCATTCGTAGTAGATTTCGAAGCGGAAATTAGAAAGTGAATAAGCGCATGTCTTATTAACATGTTCCAAAGCCTTCTATATTTACAAGCCATGCTGCATGTGTGTGTTTGTGGTTGTATGAAGTCCCAATCAAAATTCGTGAAGTGTCAAAATCCCATTAAAATCAAAGGGAAAGAAGTTTTCGTGCCGCGGAAAGTGCTGTTGCGAGTGTGGTTTTGTGAAAAATAAAAGTTATTTCATCAAAATCAAATACGTGAAACAGTGCAAAAATTAAAATAAAATGTGTGTCTTACGTTAATAATTTAAATATAACTTCTTCATCTTCTTCAACAGTTTATTCAAATAAAATACATAAGATTATTACATGTTAGTATGATAATTAAATACTAGCCAAAAGGCAACCGTAAAATGTATGCAACATACTTAAGTATTAAGTTCAATTGTAGGTACAGCTAGTTACAAAGTTCTTACATTTGTGATGAAACGGAGCCAGGTGAATAGGCTGGCTGCTAGGTTCTTACTTTTACATATCACAGTAAAGTAACAAAATACAAAAAACAAAAAAGCGGACGAGGCCACGCACATGCCTAGTCCAATATAGACACTCTGCTTGAGTATAGAAAGGTTGAGTAAGGCAATGATACCTCAGAGCACAGACACAATGCGTTTAGCAGTGCAGGGAGGAGTCATTGCCAAAACAACATTCTTTACATCTATATACATTATTATTATCTTAATCATATTATTTACATTATCCTATAGAAGGTACTTTAGTCAGTCCAAGTTCTTTACACTTTAAAACACAGCTACACTGTAGCAATAAATAAGGTAAATGAATAGTTAAGTAACAAAGCAAAATTTAAGGATTAAATAGATTATTAGATTAGAAATATGGTAAAACAAATAATACAGTATCCTAACTGGATTGTAATCAAGATTAATTAATAATTAATTCAAAAGGGCACTTCAGGCACTATCAGTAATGCACTTCTTTAATAGCGAAAGGCACAGTTTATATGTTATTCGTATAAAATTCAAATTCAAATTCCATAGCTTTAATAGCCGAGTTTTTACTAATAGAAAAGCTTATCCTACAGAATAAAGTTATATTTAATAGAGTATTGGTAATGTTACTTAAAAAAACAGTATAACTAGATAAATAAGGATATAAAAGAAATTTTTTTTATGATACAAAATAGCTTAACCTACAGTATATTATATATAGGCAGTTAGTGCTTTACATCATTCATATTTCAAATTTGTATAGTGCAAAGTGCTAAACAAGTTCAGGCGTCCGACAATTGTCCAACTGCAGTTATTTCATCCCCTACTGTGGGAAGAATCACGGCCAACATAGAAATCCGGGGGGGCATGAGCAAAGTCGAGCGGGCTGAGGTAATAAGAGGGCCGAGAACTGGGATTGTCAGCCCAACATTTCCTTATTAACGGGTTCTCATGAAATTCCAGTTTGAGAGCACGAGCCTTCCATTTTTCCTGAAGGAAAGAGAGAAGAGGGGAGAGGTTAGCCCTGTCGTAAAGCTCTCGATTCGAGTACATCTTATTACGGGATTTGAACTTGATAGAGAGGCATTGCCTAAGGATCCTGCGCTCAAGCTTCTCAAGGTTACGAGCCCAAGTGGTGGAGATAGCGTGCCAGCAGGGAAAGCCATAACTAATAATCGGCCTGATAATTTGCTTGTAGAGCAGCAACTTAGATTTTTGATTAAGATTACTGTTAAATTTTAGCACGGGGTTTAAGCGGCCGAGAACGCTTCTAACTTTAGCGATAGTAGCCATAGCATGCGAGTTGAATTTCAAGAGATGGTTAAAATTAACACCTAAGTATTTAAGTTTTCTCCCAGCCATGATACTGACATCGTCCAGACGGAATTGAAGGGTGCCACAAACCTTGGTAGGACCCCTACGGCCCTTGCCCCAAGCATTCCGGAATGCAATGAACTGCGTCTTACTCACGTTAAGTGATAGTCCCCAAGTACTATAAAAACGCTTAACAAGACCCACATGCTTGCACAGCCACTCCATACTTTTCAAAGGATCAGGATCCGAGGCATAAATCAGAGTATCGTCAGCATAAAGAATAGCTTTCGAACCAATACCAGGAACAGAGTGAGGGAGATCATGTAGATAGAGATTAAACAATTTGGGGCCTAGGATGGAGCCTTGGGGAACCCCTGACAGTACATCGACCGGAGTAGAGGAGAGTTCTCCAATTTGGACCGACAGAGACCTGTTAGCCAAGAAGCTAGATAGAATTCTAAGTATGTAGGGAGCGAAGCCCATTGAGGAGAGTTTATAAAGGAGGCCGGTATGCCAGACAGAGTCAAAGGCTGCCTTTATGTCCAAGGAGCAGACAACGGTGGGGTTTTTACACCTAAGGCCCTGATTAATCGCATTGTGCAGAACTAGGAGAGCATGCTCTGTGGAATGGGCAGATTTGAAGCCGAACTGCTCATGCGGTATGAGATTATGTTGCAGGCAGTGATGATCCAGGTCAAAGGCAATCTTGCGCTCGAGAAGTTTCCCTATATTAGAAAGGCAAGAAATAGGACGAAAATCTGCAGGGAAAGTACGCAGCGTTCCTTTAGGGATGGGGATTAATTTAGACGATTTCCAAGCAGTAGGGAAATAACAATTGTTCAGGCAGTTATTAAGAAGGGTGGAAAGTGGAGAGGATATATGGGGGCCGATCTTTTTTAAAATATAGTTGGAGATATTATCACTGCCTGCCGACCTTTTGCCGTTAAGTGAGTGAATCAAGGAGTCCAGAGAACTGGGTTTGAAGAAAGGATAAGACAAGCTCTCGCTACAGGCAGGGATTTCCTCGAAATTAAAGTGGGAGTACGGTAGCTGAAGTTGAAGAGCCTCGACAGAGCGCGTGACCAGGTCACGGTTCGCAGGATTATAGCCAGGTTGCCTGAGTTGAAAAAGGTCTCGATAGTAGTCGGCGAATACCTCAGGGATGTCCGATGGGGGGTGGTTTCCAGAATTAAGATTGTTAAACGGGTGGGGGCACTTTCTGCCAATGATCCTGTTAAGCTCCCTATATAGGGAAGGGCCAGGTCTCAAAGCACGGAGTTTGTTCTGAAAGGACGTGTTCATATAGGACGAAACACGTGCGTCAACAATCCGATTAAGCAACATTATTTGGTTAGCAAGGGCCATCGTCTGGGCGTTATGTTGGAAAAGGTTTCTCTCTAGCTGACGCTTAAGACTCCTGCGCCAGTTTTTACGTGTTAAGAAAAGAGACTGAATATCAGGAGGGAGTCTGTCACGAAACCCAAGAGGCTTTAAGGGCGCTACTCTATCCAAAAGGGAATTGAAGGTCGAATTTAGAAACGAGATGGAAGAGTCTATGTCGTCGTTAGTCCAGTTACAAGAGGCCGGGCGTTGGAAGGAGAGGAGTGCGTCATTAAGATTAACGCCGAACTGTTTCCAGTCGACCCTATCCAGGACACGGTATTTAGGCAAAGCAGAGAAGGAGGGAGCATAGGAAGAGAAACTAAATTCAAGCTCTAACGTGTAGTGGTCAGAGAAGGAAGGGGAGGTCGAACACCGATGGAAGTTCAGGCTGCCCGATAGTTTGTGAGATGCTAGGAAAAGATCAATGCAGCTCATAGACCTGGGAAAAGAAGGGCCCCCCGGTCCAATAATAGAGAAAAAGTCGAGAAGAGGGTTATTTAATTTAAATATAAATGTTAAAAATAGGATTTGCGGGTTTTATGTTGGTTATGGTGGAATAACATGTCAAAATGGCGAGGAAAACAAGTGATTCGCGCCGCGGAAAGTCTTTTATTAATGAAAGCGCCGTGATTTTTTGTTAAAAATAAGTTTTTTTTATAAAAATAACACGTACAAAATATCAGTTTGGCGCGATTTTTGTAGTTAAGCGAATTGTTAGTTGAAATTGTTCTTTGGGGCCATGGTGTCACATGACGGATCAGCCAGTTTTCTTTGCAGCCAGTTCCAGTTTTAGAGGAATATAAGCAAATGAAGATAAGTTGAAACAAATAGTTTGCTAAATATTGCCAAATATTTATATAAATTTATTTTTAGCGGTAGTTTCCTCCACTTACGGTTTTTGCTTGGTGTGACGGCTTGACGGCATGATATTTGAAATAATATCCATTAAGGAAGAAAGTCAGGGATGCAATTATACATATTTTTTACATTATTAACGCAACTTTGTAATATGTAGTAAATAAATGTTGCAATTAATGACCATAATTTTTGTTTTTAATTGGTTAAAGAAGATTCATTGATTCCTAATAAACCAACATAACCGCACTCCACACAGTTTGACAGCTAAATTGAAGTCCTATTATGCTTTCATTGTGAGTGTGAGATTTCTTTGTGCATGGCTTGTAAATATAGAAGGCTTTGCATGTTCTCAATGTTTATTTGTGTGTAATTTTCATTTCCCCACATGCGCGAAGAAAGGAAAAATATCTGGATGATTATGTATAAAAAAGTATAGGGGGAGGAACGAGGGGATTTGGGGGTTAAACCCCCCCAAGCGAAATGCTGGCTACGTCCTTGATATGTATATGTATGTAGCTTAGTAGAAGTTAGCCATCACCCGGCTCAAAAACAACAAGGCCCAGTATATAAAAAAGGGAGATATCACAACTTGCACTAATTATCTCGGTATACGCGTTAACGCGTATAAGATATTCTCCGCTATCCTACAAAACAGAATGGCCATATACGCCAGAAACGTCATAGCCATTACTAGTGTGGCTTTAGCCCAGGCAAATCAACAACTGATCAGATTTTCATCTTGCGGCAGTTATGGAAAACTGTCAACATCTATAATGGACTCCGAAAAGGGGACGGCCAGGCCTGCATCTTTTTCAACCTGGTGTTGGAAATAGTGATCCAAGATCCGGACGTGACATCAAGGGGCACAATCCTCCACAAGTCCACCCAATCACTGGCTTATGCAGACGACATTGACATCATTAGAAGACTAACAACAACTGTACAAGAAGATTTCACCCAGATTGAGGGGGCGCAGGAAATCTGGGACTGCATATTAACGAAAGCATTAACATGGTGGCCTCGTCTGTAAGAACACCTTACATTGGTCCCACCATCGAGGTAGAGAAATACGAGTTTAAAGTGGTAAAATCATTTTCTCCACCTTGGGTGAATAGTAGAAGCCGACAATAGCGTGGAACCAGAAAGACGCGCACGAGTGCTAAAAGCGAAAAAAGCCTACTAAAGTCTGTCAAAGCTCTTCAAATTCAAGTATCTAACTATAACGTCTAAACTTTTACTATATAAGACGATAGTCTTACCGGAACCCACATATGCATCGGAGGATTGTTGGCCCCTTATGTGAGGTAGGACGATTTCGCAGACTGTAAAATGACGAGATCTACGAGCTCTGTCGCGACATAGATGTTGTGAAGAAAATAAAGCTCGATAGGCTTCGATGGGTACGGCATCTAGCTCGTATGAGTGAAGATGAGCCTGCTCGGAAAGTTCTCTATGCTAAGACCTTTCGGGGTTTGACAGCGAGGAAGACCCAGGCTCCGCTGGAAGGATGGCGTAGACCAGGACGCTCTGAGCTTAGAGATGCCAAACTGGATAACATTGGCTCAGATTCGGGACCGGTGGAGGGAACAGTTGCGAGAGGCCAGGACCGGATTCCGGATGTAGAGCCCTTAAAGAAGAAGAATATGATATGATATCTGGTGTAACTACTCTGGAATGGTGACAGTGGAAATCTGGAGACGGAGATAAATGCATGATGAATGGAACTAGGGCTTGGTGTGCCCTTTACACAAAAAACGAGACCAACTATTTTGTAGTAACTACAGAAGAGTAACGTTATTGAATGTAGCATGGAAAGGATCTCCATAACCATACGTGGAAAAGATACTAGGAGAGTATCAATGTGGTTTTCGTCCTCGAATAGCTATTGTACTTTGACCTACTTGACTTATTCCCCTTTAATCCCTCCCCGTCCAGGATCTCACAGTCGTTGCGGCCTCTGCTAATAGAGGCTCGTTGTTCTTGGTCTTCCAGCTTGGCGGGTTCCTTGCAGGTTCCAGTCAAAGATGTGTTTGGTAGATTTTTGTGTTGACGACGTATGGTGAGGCCCATCGAATTCCATTTCCATTGTCCATCCTCACTTGGCCGCTATGCCGCCATAGCTTTTCATTTGAAATTTTTTCTAGCTAGCGGATTTTTAGGATACGACGTAGGTATCTGTTGATAAAAACTTGTAGGCGCATTGTGATGAATTGGGTGATTTTCCATGTTTCGCAACCGTACATAAGAACTGCCTTAACGTTGGAGTTGAACGCATTTTGATGTTAACTGAGATCTCGGCTGATCTCCATATGCGGAGCAGGCACGCATATGCGTTTCGTGCTTTATTTATTCTGGAACTGACATCTTCTTCTGCCCAACACTTTTCGGTTATTATGCTACCGAGGTAGCAGAATTTATCTACCAATTCCAGGTAGCAGTTATTTAGCCCTGTGCGTTCAAAAGTGTTTGCATTTATCCGCATTTCTTCATTTTTTATCGCCTTAAGCCTACTCCACTACTACTCTGGGTCAAATTGTTTAACATGTTTTTGAGGTCCTGGTGTCTGCAGGATACAGATATCATCTGCATAGTGGAGATTCTTAAGGCGGTCTAGCAATCAACATTGTATCCGACCTGTTTTGCTCTTTAGAGCGCTAACAAGGATATCGTTTATTACTATAAGAAAGAGTAATGGCGAAAGTAAACATCCTTACCGTATTCCTGAGTTCACCTCAAAGCTGTCGGATATTTTTCCATTATGGAGAACTCTGCATTTGGAATTGTATAGAGCTTTTATTAATTCTATTATTTTGTCCGGCAGGCCACGTTGTCGTAGAGCTTTCCATATAAAGCTCCTATTAACCGAGTCGAACGCTCCACTCCCGCGCAGACTGCTCCACTATGATTCTCAAGGCGTTTATATGGTTTATGCAGGAGCGTCCCTTTCTGAATCCAGCCTGCTGTCTTCTAAGCGTTTGGTCTACTGCTCTGATTTTACCCACAGTAGATAATAGACAGTTGTCACCAATTGTGACATATTGTCTCTTTTTTTGGTATTTTGACTATGATACCTTCCGTTAAATCCTTCGGAAAGGAACAGGTGTTCCATGCTTTGCCAGGATTTGCTGCAGTGCATCTTCTATGAGCAAGCTTTCAACAATTCTGCCGGGATGCCATCTTTTCCAGCTGCTTTACCATTGCATGAATTGCGCTTATTATTTCTGTCTTGGATGGTGCTCGGGTGGTGATTCTTATTGTCTGTGCATTGCTACTTTCTTGAGGTTCTTGCGCAAATGAACCATTCAGGGTAGTGAAGAAGTATCCATCTCCATTTTTGGAGCTGCTCCTCGCCTCTGCAAAGCGGCCTTCCATCCGCACTCTTTACCGCATGCTTTTTAGTAGAGTGCTTTCCCGAGAGCTGTTGAGTAATTTCGTACAACACCTTACTTTTGCCTGTGTTTGTCGCGTTTTTCGCTCTTTCTGCGAGCTCGTTTCTGTGATTTTGTTAGTATTTGCGTTCAAGTTGATGACGCTTGTCCGGGTCGATCTTAGAGCTCACGTCATATTTTAGGGCCCTCCTGCGTTCTATTTGCTGGTTTCTTTGGACATAATCGATACTTGTTCCTGCTGTGGTTATTATAGCGCCCTTTGAAGTACTCCACAGCTCTTCAATATTATTTTCGTCAGAAACTCTTTGCTAGCCTAAGGTTTGTTGTAGTTTCCCAGCACATTCTCGCCTTTTAATGCTGTCCCGCAGAAGGTCTATGTTAAACCGTCTATGGTTTATGGCATCACGTTGGACGTTTCTGATTACGGCGATTTTGAGGTGAATAGCTACTACTACCAAATGGTGGTCACTTCCAGTGTCTGCTCCTGAAGCTCCTGACATCCTCCACAATAGTTTTCCATCTGCAGCTAACGGTCATCTGATTAATCTGATTTTTCGTTCTACGATACCCAGGTCTCCTTGTGTGTCTTTTTGTGACAATAGTATGCTCCACCTATATTGGGAGCTGGGAGCTACAGAAGTCAACGAAAAGCTTACCATTGCTATTAGTGATCTGCCTATGGCTTCATTACCAATTGTGTGTTCAAGGCCGCTGTTGGAGCCGATCTGTGCGTTTAGGTCACCCATTTAAACAATGATGTCTCCCCTAGAACGAAAAGCCTCATTCAGTTACATATAGAACTCGTCCTTGATGTCATCTTCTGTGTTTCAGTTGGAGCGTAGCATTAGACTAGGGTAGTACTACTTAGTCTGGTACGCAGGTGCACGGTAATAATCCTCTCAGAGACTGGTGACCAGCTTATGAGGCTGGACCTGGCTTCTTTGGGGAGTATTACGCTAACGTCATTTCTACAGCATTAAGTTCCGTTTCTGTCAGAATATAAGAAGGCTCGCCGTTGGGCAGATATGTTCCCCACATCGGCCCATCTGGTCTCGCTGAGTCTCATGACCTTGATTTTATAGCGGTTCAACTCGTTGAGGACATCATCCGTCCATTAGCAAGCAGTGTTTGTACATTCCATGATCCGATTCGTGTCCTGGTTCGAAAAGTGAAGGTCGTCGCCGTGTTGTCTCTCCGGTTCCTAGGCATTGTTGGCCGATTCGTAGCAATGGTGTTTTTTATGCGAGCGGGTTGCTAACCCTAAGCCCAAGCGACTTAAAACTCTGTTTATGGGGCAGAGTACTCGCCATTTGACTATCTCCCGAAAGCTTCTTCTGAAGAACTAGTTCTGAAGACTGTACTCTGTAAAACCCTGAGCTGAGTTATTTGATGCTATGGGGACAGTTAGAATACCTAAACACCTAGTATAACTGACAAAAATTTAGATTAAAGATGCAATGTGTAGAATACATGGAGAATTATCTACACCTCTCAGAACAAATACAAGATGAAGGTACTCTCCTGCTTCTTCTTCAACGTAGCCCAGGAAAAGCAGTAGGGCGTGCATGGTAGTACTATTGTACTTGCCTATTGGCCAAGCTAACGGTCATGGTAGTTTTGGACCTAACAGCTTACTACAAAAAAAGAAGGCCCAACAGATGATTTAATCGGGAGTGTATGAACGCAATCAAAACTAAAGAAGCCGCTTTCCAAGCGTACAAGAGCTCCGTTTAGAGTACATACAACTACAAGAAATTCATGTAAAGCCACCTGTTGGCAATATTGGGAAATGGACGAGAGGCAGTGAACAAGAAGAAGAGAAAAAGTTAGTTGATTGATGGAGTGAAGTGTACGCAAGTGTGTAAGCCAAGGGTAATAAGTATTATACCGGGTGTTTTTTTTTAAACTTGACACGGAATTCTTGAACAAAGGAGGGGTGACAGAGGGAAACCTCTGATACAAAAGATGTGTGATATGGAGGGGGACATCGATTGGGTATAGTACGCACCCCCTCTCTTCCACCCCCTGACCCGGGGGTGGGGGTAGCTTTTTTTCTCAAATGGCAACCCCTATTTTTTATGCAAGATTCAGATTCCTGGGATGAAAATAAACATCTTTTATCCCAAGCATTTTTTTCTATCATTTGTTTTTACTCCGGAAACTTTGATTGAAATCGTCATTAAGCCGTCTCTTTCAGTCAGAAATATTCTCGGCAGTGCGGCAAGAATTCGAAGATTGGTTATTCCATTGTTTGAGCGTCAATGGCTAACATTTTGAGCACCTTCTATCTTAGAAAATTAATAAATAAAAGTTGTTTAATATCCAAAAGATAATTAAATAATTAAATAATTTGTTACTGCGCCAAAAGAAAAACTCCCATGTTGGTCCTGATTTTTTAACCGACTTCAAAAAAGAGGAGGTTATCAATTCGAATGTATGTTTTTTTTTTTTTTTTTCTATGTATGTTACGCGATTACTCCGCCAATTATGAATCGATTTTGATGATTCTTTTTTTGTTTGGTACGTTATACCTCAGAGGTGGTCCCATATAAATTTTGTAAAAAAATGGCGGTCGGTTCCAAGATGGCGGCCGAATTTTGCAATTTTGTTTCCCGACCCCCTTCATGGATATCAAATGAAAGGGTATGACGAGTAGAATACAATTTTGTAAAAAAACTTAAACTAAAAAGTAAAAAATAAAAAATTAGAAAAAAAAAAAACCGACTTCAAAACTACATATACCTATGCATGCATATGTACAAACTTAAACTAAAAAGTAAAAAATAATATTTTAATTACCTCAAAGCAAGAGCCTTAAAGGACAGTTAAAAAAATTATTGATATTTATATATGTATGTATCTATTTAATATTTTTAAAAAGTTCATTTTGGAGTCGGTGCCAGCCAAAGGTATGTATTAACGTAAGTTTTCTTTTGCACCCAAGCTTTCAGGGTATGTATAAACGTAATTGTTCTTTGGCTGGCACCGACTCCAAAATTAACTTTTTAAAAATATTAAATAGATACATACATATATAAATATCAATAATTTTTTTAACTGTCCTTTAAGGCTCTTGCTTTGAGGTAATTAAAATATTATTTTTTACTTTTTAGTTTAAGTTTGTACATATGCATGCATAGGTATATGTAGTTTTGAAGTCGGTTTTTTTTTTTAAAAAATTTTTTATTCTTTTTGTTTTTTATCCTTACCACGGTCGGGTCGCTTGCGCGACCCTTGATGAGGAACAACAAGAGATTTTATAAGTTTGCTCGAATAGGTGAGGATAACTGATTGCCATGTAGCCACAGTTTACGAAGAGTACCATAGATCTTAGAGAGCACCAATGAGACATGATTGCAGCAGGAGAGTTTGGAATTCATTACAATACCCAGGTTTTTGGCAGAGTCAACTATTGGAAGAGGAACATTATTCAGTAACAGAGGTGAGGTGGGAAAACATGTGAGGGCATCGAGCGACGACTAACGAAAAGTACTTGCGACTTAGATGGATTTAATTTTAGAAAATTTCTAGAACTCCATTCGTTTATTTGAGACAAGGTGCTATTGAGTTCAGAGACACAGAGTTCAATTTGGTCAGGAGGACAAGAGATATATAGCTGGAGATCATCAGCATATAGATGAAAGGAGCAGCGACGGATAACAAAGGGAAGATCATTGATATAGAGGGAAAAAAGCAAAGGACCGAGGGCCGAACCCTGAGGCACACTTGCAGGCACACTTAGGAAAGAGGATGTAACATTATTATGACGAACACACTGAGCTCTATTTGAAAGAAAAGAAGAGAAAAGCCGAACAGAATTTTTTTTTATATATATTATTTTTTTATTTTTTACATTTATTGAAGGAGCGACTACCAATTGGGACAAATGATATAAGGTAAAAGGAATTTGATTGATCTCAGGGACTGTAAAGGAGCTAGGTAGTCGGAGAGGTATACAGGACTTTTAGCATAAAATGCTTTATGTAGGAGGACCAGTGGCATGATGTCAAGAAGACGAAAAATGTCGTGACCTAATAAAGAATGTTGTATGCCAGACACATGATCCGAGCGTCTCAAGTGGAAAATATACCGTAGACAATCATTAAATGCTACATTAAGACGTTGACGACAAGATGAGTCAAAAGAAATGTAAACAAGGGCACCATAAAGAAAATGTGGCACCTCGAGAGTTTTAACTAGCTTGGCAGGAATAGATTGTGGTAAGATATTACCATAGAGCCAAAGTTTACGCAATGTGCCATAGATCTTGGAGAGTATAAGTGAGACATGATCGCAGCAGGATAGTCTGTCATTAATAATAATACCGAGATTATTGACACATTCAACAAAGGGAAGAGGAATATTATCAAGGACGATATTTGGAATATTGTCCAGGGACCTATTGGGACGTTTAAGGATGAGTGCTTTGGACTTATTAGGATTTAATTTGAGAAAATTGGAAGAACTCCACTCATTTATTTGGGACAGAATATCATTAAGATTTGAGATGCAAGATCTGATTTTACTAGGAGGACACGAGGTGTACTGAAGATCATCAGCATATAGATGAAATGAGCAGCGTTGAATAACGGAGGTAACATCGTTGACATACAAGGATAAAAGGAGAGGACCGAGAATTGAGCCTTGTGGAACCCCTACAAGTACTGGTAGGAATGAAGACGCAACCCCGTTATGACGAACACACTGTGACCTATTAGACAGAAGGGAGGAGAAAAGTCTGATGGCAGAAGAAGAAAAATTATAGAATGTCCTAAGTTTGGAAAGCAAACGCGAGTGAACTACAGAGTCAAAAGCTTTGGAGAAATCAAGAAGAACCAGTAATCCTACATCACCCTGATCGAGGACTGAACGAAGATCTGAAGTTACCGTCAATACAGCAGTTTCGCAGCTATGGTTTTTACGGAAGCCAGATTATAGTTTAGAAAAGAAATTGTTAGATTCAATATAGCGCGTGATCTGACCGAAGAGAATTTTTTCAAAGACATTGGCAAGAAAGGGAAGAATACTAATAGGACGATAATCTGTTAAATCGACTGGACAGGATTTTTTTGGTAATGGAATCACAACAGACTTTTTCCAAATCAGGGGCACTTGTGAAGTAGTCACGCAGTAATTAAAGACATGAGTGATGGTTTCCAGATTAGTGGAGAGAGTAACTTAAGAAATCGCGGAGAAACTTCATCACAACCGATACTTTTATATGAGATGGACAGCAATGTTTCAAGAACTTCACAGGAGTCTACACAACGAAAGTTGAAACCATCAGTACTGAGTGAGCTAGATGAAGGGGAGTACGTGGGAGAGGAGAGTGTGTTATCTGGAGGAAATTTAATAAAGGAAGCATTGAGAAGATTTACATCTACATCAGAAGGTGAGGGTACAGAATTATTAATACCTAAAGAACGAATATTGGACCAAAGTTGTTTGAAACTTAGAGCGGGATCAAGCTTGCGGGAGTAAAATTCCCGTTTAGCAGATTTGACTTTACAAGTGATTAGGTTGCGTAATTGTTTGTAAGCATTACGATACCTAGGAATCCTGGTCCTGCGATAGCGCCTATACATAAACTCACGCTGATTTATCAGATCGCGTATTTCACGGGAATACCATGGACAATGGCGAGATACCTGGCGCCTTCTCGTTATTATAGGGACACACTGATTGAAAAGGTGATGAATAAAAGCAGTTAATAGATCAACTTGCTAGATGTTGCTATAGTCACGATACGAAATGGAAGAAGATGAGGAGGGAGGAGAAAATGCAAACTTAGTTGAGAGAAATAGTAGGTCATGATCAAGAAAACTAGGCGGGGAGATTTGACTGTGTTTTAATACAGCATCCGTGGCAGTGGTAGCTAGAATATCGAGTAGGGAGGGATTCTGGCAGTTCAAAAATATAGGCAGTTCATTCAAGATATGTAAATCCAGTAATACAAGGAATTGCTTAAGAGCACTCGAACGATTATTGGCTTTCAAAAGGTTAACATTAAAATCACCAGCAACAATTATGTTTTCGTAGTGCAGAGAAAGCCTTGCAATAAGGTTTGGAGCTTTCAGTAATGCAGGATGCGTGCGCAATTGACTTATTCAGCCATTGAAAGCTTCACACTTTCAATTGCTGAATAAGTCATTTGCGCACGCATCCTGCATTACTGAAAGCGCCCGTTGGCAAGTTCAGTACTAATCTCAGTGTTAAAACTATTGGGCGGACAGTATACACTGACTGCAACACATTTGTCACCGGCACATGTTACTTCTACCGCAAGAAATTCAAGTTGCGAGCCACACGATTTGCCCGCCACTTTTGAGGAGAGCAATGATGCACAATATATGGCGACACCCCCACCAGTACGACCTGTGCGATCATTACGATGCATAGAAAAACCAGGAAGGGAAACTAGAGCAGAAGAAGATGAAAAGCGATATAGTTGACTAAGTTTATGGAGCAGTAGCGAGTGATCAACCGAGTCAAATGTTTTAGAGAAGTCAAGAAGAACTAGTATTGCAGTATCACCACGGTCAAGGGCGGAACGGAGACCAGTTGTTACCTTCTATATAGTTGTTCGGTTGTTACCTTCGCAACTGTGGGATTTACGGAAGCCAGACTGGAATTTAGAAAGGAAGTTACAAGAATCAAGATACCGCGAGATTTGGGTAAATAAGATTTTCTCAAGGGCTTTGGCGAGGAAAGGAAGAATACTTATAGGGCGAAAGTCTGATAAATCGGCAGGGGAGGACTTTTTAGGAATGGAAGTCACAATGGCTTTTTTCCAGAGTGAAGGAACTTGGGAGGTTGTCAAGCAATAGTTAAGAATATGTGTGATGGTTGCAATGATTAGAGGGGAGAGAATCTTAAGAAAGCGAGGAGAGATTCCATCATATCCAACGCTATTGGACGAAATGGAAAGCAATATTCGAAGAACTTCAAGTGCATCCACACAACGGAAATTAAAACCATCAGAGTAAGTGAAGTTGGGAGACGAGGGATCGGAAGGGAAAGACAGTGAGGAATACTGAGGAGATTGAATGAAAGACGCACTGAGTGAGTTAACATCAACATCAAAAGAATTAATCTCAGAGGTATGGATGCCTAAAGATCGAAGCTTAGACCAATGTTGCTTAGTGGACAAAGCAGGATCAAGTTTACGGGTGTAAAATGCACGTTTGGCGGATTTGACTTTGCTGTTGATTAAGTTACGAATATTTTTGTACTCACTGAGGTAGCTCAGGATCCTTGTTCTGCGATAGCGTCTGTACAAGTACTCACGCTCAACAATCAATTTGCGGATTTCATTAGAAAACCATGGACAAGTTGGAGATTTACAACGTCTTCTTGTAGTTAAAGGGACACATTGGTTATATAGTGATTGTATGAAAGAATTCAAGAGATCAACCTTAGTATCAACGCAGGTTGTATTATGGATATCAGCCCAAGGTAAAGTGGAAGTAATTTCAAAAAGGCGAGCCGAATTGATATTGTTGAAGTCCCGGTACGAATAAAAATTAGGCAGAGGGGGAGGAGAAAATTAAAACGAAGGGAGAGGAAGAGAAGATCGTGGTCAAGATAGCTGGAAGGAGAAATTTGGCTTTGTTTAAACACTAAATTTGTGGAAGTAGCAGTGAGAACATCAAGGAGCGATGGATTATGGCAATTTAAAAATGTTGGCAGTTGATTTAGCATATGCAAATCCAATGACCCCAGAAAGTATTTGAGAATGTTCGCACGTTCATTGGCCTTCAGCAGATCAACATTAAAATCTCCAGCAGTAATTATGTTAACATCGTAATGACGGGAGAGACTCGATACGAGATCAAAGAAGTTACTAGCAACATCAGGAGTAAACACATTAAGAGGACAATAGACACTAACAACAACACATTTGTCATATGACGACTTTATTTCCACAGCAATAAATTCAAATTGTGAGCCAATGGAGTGGCCTACTACCTTTGAGCAGAGAGAGGAGGTGACATATATTGCAACACCACCCCCAATACGACCCATACGATCATTCCGGTGCATGCGAAAGGTTGGTAAGGCAGCATAGGAAGATAGGATTTCAGGTTTCAGCCACGTCTCATTGACTACAATAACATGCAATTAAGTGTTATCGAACAAGTATCTCAATTCATCAATTTTATTTCTTAGGCTTCTTGCATCAAGGGACGCGCAAGCGACCCGACCGTGGTAAGGATAAAAAACAAAAAGAAAAATGAAAATGGATGAAGCGCTGCGCGACTGTCTTTACCGGAGTTTGGGCTCGCCGCTCACTGTGTCTCTCTCTGCCCTGGATTTAACTCAGGCAGAAGACAGAGAGATCAAGGGCCGCTCTGAATTTCGCTTTCGTTGCCACCGCTGAGAGCGACACCTTGCGTCGGATGATGCACATGTACATCATGGGTCGCCTCTTGTCTTATGTATTTTGTATGACAGAGACGGTTCGCGCACTTTTTTCATTTTGTTTTTGCAGTTTATTGGTTCTAGGAACCGAAGAATTTTGTTTTTTTGTTTACAGTTTTCGCTATGAACCGACGAACACAAGTTCATTAAATGTAAACATTTAAATATTGAATATTAATTAAATATTGAATATTAAATGATTTAAAAAAAATTACCTTAAAAAGGTAAAACAATTACGTGGTAAGGTGTCTTATCCCGAATTTTAGAGCACTGCTTGTATATTTTTCCGAGTTCTATTTACTATACCAAAATATTTTCAACACAAGATGAGAAATCAATTTGAACATGCCAAGGTAATTTTGTTGTACTTAATATAACTATACTAATAAAAAATTTTAAAAAAAAAAAACCGACTTCAAAACTACATATACCTATGCATGCATATGTACAAACTTAAACTAAAAAGTAAAAAATAATATTTTAATTACCTCAAAGCAAGAGCCTTAAAGGACAGTTAAAAAAATTATTGATATTTATATATGTATGTATCTATTTAATATTTTTAAAAAGTTCATTTTGGAGTCGGTGCCAGCCAAAGAACAATTACGTTTATACATACCCTGAAAGCTTGGGTGCAAAAGAAAACTTACGTTAATACATACCTTTGGCTGGCACCGACTCCAAAATGAACTTTTTAAAAATATTAAATAGATACATACATATATAAATATCAATAATTTTTTTAACTGTCCTTTAAGGCTCTTGCTTTGAGGTAATTAAAATATTATTTTTTACTTTTTAGTTTAAGTTTGTACATATGCATGCATAGGTATATGTAGTTTTGAAGTCGGTTTTTTTTTTTTTTTTAAATTTTGACGTATGCTCTAAGACTCTCTTTACAATATCCAATCATTAAAATTCTGGTTTTTAATTTTTTTTTATGGTTTTTATTTTTTTAAAGATTTTTGGCAAAAAACTGCAACTAAGGCGTTTTTTCCACAAAAATTGCTAACTCGGCGACGCCAGGAATACTAGGCGCGTTTCAAATTCGCTCGAAAAAGGACTCAGTTTCTATTGAGCACAACTTTCAATAAAATATTGTTAAACATAATTTCTTAAACAAATTAGAAAAATTACCGAATTTTGTTTGAATTTTTTTGTTGTTACTAGCTCGGACGCGGTGCGGCTCGCTGCACGGAACGTTAAAACATTTAAAATTAATCCAAACCTTCAAAATTAAACTCTTCATAACTAGTGAACAAGACAAAACTAATATAGTCTTGGCCTTAGTCTTGCGAGCACGGCTAAGCCTTGGTCTTGGTCTTGCGAGCATGGCTAAGTGTTGTCTTATTCTTGGTTTTGCTTAATGTACAAGCCGAAGACAAGACTTCAAGACCAATATAGAGGTAGGGAAGAGCTTTAAATACCTAGGAACAATAGTGTCGTCAACAAACGAAGAGCTGGAGGAAGTTAAAAGCAGAATACAACAGGGCAATCAAAGTTTTTATTCACTGCGTAAAGTACTTCAATCAAGATTGTTATACAGGAAAACTAAATTTGAACTCTACAAATCTCTTATAAGGCCTGAGGCTTGTTGTGACTCGAAGACGTAGACAATGACCTTCTCAAAAAGTCGCAAACTAATTTGGAGAAAAATCTTAAGACACATTATTGGACCATTAAACGTAAACGGTATGTGGAAAATCAGATACAATGACGAACTGTACCAAATCTACAAAGAAATAGACATCGTCAACTAACTCAAAATAAATAGACTACGACGGGCAGGACGCGAATGCAGGAAAACAGACCAGTGAAGAAACTATATAAGTAAATCATAATCGGTGACAGCAGGATGGCCGAGGAAAAGCCGCCGTAGATACAGACGCTGAACACCTGTTGGGCGTACGAAATTGGAGGACTCTAGCCAGTGAGCGAGAAGCTTGGAGGAGAAAACTGAATGATCATTTTTGTACATCACTATTCTTAACTATTAACGAAAAACCATGTAATATATAATCTTCAAAATTACACTCTTCTTAGCTATTAACGAAAAACCAACTATTCTTATAAAAGTTGGAGACATTAGGGTCAAAATGCATTTATTTGAAGTATTACCAAATTACCTATGTATGTATTATCCATATACAAAATTCTTGTCATACGCAGTACGATGCCTTGGCATAAAATAATTAACCCATAATTTTTTTATCAAAGGGCACACCCAGAATGAGGGTGATTAGGCCCATTCACTCATTCAACGACATGTAAAACGTCAGTTTAAATTGGTGGACCAATTTATACTCCCGACGGTTCATTGTCCCAATTCGAGCTGCAAAAAAAGCAAGAAGACCCTTTCATTGTAAACGAGTCGTGCCACGAGGATTTTTACGATCTCAAGTGCTGTTTTATTTAATGAGCGGTATATCGGACCTTAGTTTATAATGTCGACCTTATATTTCAAGTTGTATAAAAATAAAATAGTACTTACTGAAGTGAATTCCCCAATCTACAGCAGTATTTCTTCGGCAGTAGTAGAACCAGTATTTTAGGAATTAGCGTAAGGGAACTGTAATAACCTGCTCACGAGGAAATTTCGGCTTGACAACTTAAAGCATACTATACTTTATTCGCTTTCGCCTACTCTTACTCGTGGTCTGCAAGTATAATTTATCAACACGAACATGGATATTTCCGTGTAAAGTCAAGTAAGTCCCAGCGGGAAATGTAATGACTAGGTATGCGAGGTGGTAATGAGCTGGTTACTTTTACATAGGGAGTCCTAAGGTGGTAAGTACTTACCGTAGGCATTATAGACGAAGACTTATTTCAGAGGTGAAATGTATTAATTGAATACATATCGCACATGTATTACAATAGTGACACAACTCAAAAATTTCAGTATTTGAGTTATACCCGTCAAATTATTTAGCAAAACCATTGGTATAAACCACGCAAACCGTTTGAATCTAGCTTTTTCTGCTTGCCGTCAGACATCACTTATGTCACTCTTGCCCTCTCAAACAAAATTGTGTTACATTAGGTCCCCATCCACGGTCAAACAAGTTTTTGACAAACAGCGCACACCAGTGTTGGGCCTTGGCGATTTTAAAAATGTAGTAATTATGTAAAAAAATAGTAGCAGAATTGAAAAAAAATGTAGTAGCAACAAAAAAACAATTTTTATTCCAACTTTTATTGATTTACAGACGGAAAGAATCTAATCCGAGTCTCTACGACAGATGTAACAAAGGGGGAATTCGACGACAAAAGTGCGAAATTGTATTGGCCAGTTTCACACGGGTCGACAGACAACCAACCAACAAAAATCGACTGAAAACGTTCGTTTGTGGAGAAGAGGGTGAGAGAGGACGATGGGATGGGCAAATTTTTCATCGTCCTCTCTCACCCTCTTTTCCACAAACGACGTTTTCAGTCGATTTTTATTGGTTGGCTGTTGGCCCGTGTGAAACTGGCCATTCGAATTTGAATGAAAATAATTTTTCTGATGACGTCAAATATGTAGCAAATAAGAACCAAAATGTAGTAGAATTTTGAAAACGCGAAATGTAGTAGATCTGCTACTATTGTAGTAGAAGGCCCAACACTGGCGCACACATTTATGCTTTGACATTTGTTGGACATCTGTTACGTGCGAATTTCACGTACGGCTCGGCTGAGCTCAGGGTTGGGCGCGGATTCGGGAAAAGTAAAATTTATTTAGGGCGCCACGTAGTTTTAAGGACTACGATCCTATAGTCGTGGGGCTTGAACCCACTCAGAGTAATCACAAAGAAATTAAAATGTATAAAACCGTTTGAAAGAAGGAAAAAAAAAATTCAAAACTCTCAAAATAATTAATAATATAATTTCAATAAATTTCAATTCAAAACTCTCAAAATAATTAATAATATAATTTCAAAAAAAAAAAATAATTTTAATAATATAATTTTAATAATATAGTCTTAATAAAAATAAAAGAATAATAAAAAAAAAAGCGGGACTTAACTTAAGTTCCGTTTACTCCGATCCGCAATCCTTTTCTTCAACGGTCGCCTCCTTTAATAATTCTTCCGCTAACTCCTCCAAGAAAAATCTTGCCTTCTAATTCACTTTCACTCCACTACTAATCACCACTAAAACACCAGAGAGAGAGCACTCATCAGGGGCCCAGCTTTATATCAGGAAAAGCCCACTATTCCTCTAATTCCCATTATTCCTCACCATTTCTAACCGTCCCACCCCACCGGGAGCGCGTTCAAAAACCTTACTATGGTTAACCATGGTTAACTATGGTAAACTTTTGTCGTTCAAAAACTCCGTGGTTAACTACAACATAACCACGAGCATAACTTTTGGGCGTTCAAAAACTCCTGTGGTTAACCATGGTGTAGTTAAATTTTAACCATGCTCGGGAGCATGGTTAGCGATAGTTAAGAAGAAGAAAATTAAAAACAATTTTTTGACATTTGTTTTAATGTTAATAATGAACAAATCAAAGTGGGATTTGGGTGATTATTCTAAATATATAATTATTGGCAATAATTGAGGCAAATAGCCGACACCATTTTATGGAAAAAAAATTTAAATTTTCTTTACCTCGTAGTTAACCACGGTGCGTTCAAAAACCTCTATGGTTAAACATAAACTTTCGTGGTTAAGTGAAGTGATGTAGCATAACCACAGCTTACCTCGTGGTTTACTATAGTAAGGTTTTTGAACGCGCTCCGGGTGGGCTCGATTAAATCGGTTGGAATCGGGCTAACTTCTCTCAACGGAAAAATTCATATTTGAAATCAATTCATATTTGACATAATGCTACACCTCGGGAAATTCAGCGCTACGCATATTCTCGCAATCGGCGAAGGTACTTGAGCATGATAGCTCAAGATATGCTGACGGATTCCCGGGTAGCTGGAGTTTTTCCTTTTCCAATCTCGAGCACTTCCTGATGGCCTTCCCTCTGCGCGATCAGAGTGGACTTGGAGTCCTAGGAGCTGCTGACCTTTTTCCACTTAGATGGAGGCCCTGTTTGACGCTGAGGATTGCGGATCGTTCACAGCATCGATACTACTCATAGGTAAGTTAAGGGTATAATAATAATTAATAATAATAATAATCTCCGTCTTATATCCTCCTTCCAGGTCGCGCCGGTTGCCGCCGATTCCTTTTCCCGTAGGTCATGGGCACCTTGGCTGTCAGGAAATTCGAACTCCATATTTCCAAGCGACGCGCCGGACATCTCCCCGAATTCACGCCCTTCGGCCAGGATCTAAAAAAAAAAGATTGATCAGCAGTAAAGTTCTTTAAGGGACGACATACATAGGTAAGTATCCATAGCAAATTATTATATTTTAAATATTAATGCCTCTCTATTTTTAGGTCGTAACATACCTCCCCTTCCTTCAAGAGATTTCGGAGAATGGATTCGAAGAAATCTCAAGAGGTATGAACGTTAGCTCTCTCCAAGTGTCAAATTTCATTCTATGTACATATAAACCTAACTATATCCCATCACCCTGTCTTATCCTATTTCTTATCGCTACGAGTTAACCACCACCATGTCTTATTCTACTACAAGTTACCACCACCATGTCTTACTCTACTGCTATTAATCCTATAAGCTTATTTATAACTAACTTCTCCTTCAGCCTGGAGTTGACGAATTCGAATTCTCGGCTATCTTTAAGTCCTTGGTATGCCAAACTCCAGCATCTTTACCGGTGCGATCTTTTAACTGATAAGTCCACGGAGACAATACTTTTTCTACTGTAAATGGGCCGACATATTTTGGAGCTAACTTCGCGCTGAAGTATTGCGCGGCGTTGGATAAAACGTAATTCTTGCGAAAAACCGAATCATTAACGTAGAATCTTTGGTCCCTTCTTCTTAGGTTGTATGTGTGTTTGGACGTTTCTGCCGCTTTCATTAACCTGGCCTTGACGTCTCTTCGCACATCTTGCAACCCTCTTGCCCGTGCCTCGGGTTGGTCTTCTCCCTGGCTGTCGCCTTGCGCCCCGCGGCCATACAATACCATTTCCCTACCAAAGTTAATGAAATACGGTGTTAGCTTTGTTGCTTCATGAGTAGCGGTTCGGATAGCACAACCAATCTTTGCCAAGTAAGAATCCCACGTTCGGTGGTTGTCAGATACATACGTGCGTAACATTGTTTTGACATTTTGGTTCATTCTCTCCGTCGGATTAGCTTGGGGGTGGTACGATGCGGTATAACTGATTGTCGTGCCGTATTCTGTGATGAGTTCTTTGAACTCCTTGGCTTTAAATTGCTGCCCATTATCGCAAACTAAAGTTTTTGGCACTCCAAAGATCAGGAACACCGATTCCTCCAAGATACGGCAGATAGGCGGAGCTGTCGCGGAACGCAAAGGAAAAAGTAGGGGGAATTTGCTAAAATAATCCACTACCGTCAATATGTACCTACTTGTAACCGCGTGTTGAACGAGGTAAGGGCCCTATCAAATCGATACACACGCACTCCCAAGGGCAACTGCTGACTACTCGGGAAGACATCAAGCCTGCTGGCCTCTTCCGCTCCGGCTTAGTCGTCTGGCACGTTCCACATCGCCTTACATACGATGCGACGTCGCTCTTCATTTTCGGCCAGTAGAATCGCTGAGAAAGTCGGTCGTACGTCTTCTTAACCCCACCATGGCCTGCGGTTGGAAGGTCATGGGCTTCCCGCAAGGCGTTCTTCCGTTCCGCCCTTGGCAACACCCTTTTCCAGTCGGACTCTTCGCAAGCCAATTCCGGATACTTAAGTCGTACGTGCCTCCAGAGACTGCCAAGGCTAAGCTTCCCATCAGGAAAACGTTCAGAGCTCTTCCGTACCTTTTCGATCATGCGCTCGTACCAAGGATCCTTGGGTGATGTCGGTGTGTCGTCGTGGAGACAATCTACAACTGGGACTGATCGTGATAACAAATCAGGGAGTAGGTGTTCTTTACCTTTCCGGTGTACAATCTTAAAGTCATATTGCTGTAGCCTGATGGCCCATCGTGCCAGCCGGCCTGTGGGATCCTTCAGGTTATGCAGCCAGACTAAAGATGAGTGGTCTGTAACGACGGTGAAGCTCGTTCCTTCAATATATGGCCGCAACTTTTCGATCGCCCACAATACTGCAAGACACTCGCGTTGTTATGTAGAAATTTTGAGCAACCCTCAAAATTAAGAAAATTTCTAATAATTTCTAAATTTCCAAATCCAAAATTCCTTGAACCCGGAATTTTGTTGACATAAAAAATGCACGGGCCGGTAAATGACCCGTGCACAAAATCCAAGTGTAACCTGAAACGCCAAAGGAAATTGGCAAGAATATTTAGCGCAATTTGCCTTGCGAAATTAATAAACGAAAGAAAAAAGCTCGTAAGCAAATTGCGCCAGTTTCAGGCCACTTGAAGAAAAGCCGACGGGTGCGTTTTTCCGGCCGGCGACCTCAACTTTGGGTCAAGCACCAGCAGGTGACTTTTGCACCTAGGTTGAAGGCCCGGAGGAAAAATGCAATCGAAGGACTTTTAAAAATAAAGTTTCGGAAAACTGAGGATCGATCGAGTGATCGATCGATGAGTCTGATTCAAACTTTCCGCGGCGACGGTTGTTTTCCCGCTACATTAAAAAGAGTTTTGTTCTTCACCGGCGGCGGGCGCGTCGATAAGTTTTAAGTGTCGTTTGTTATGTAGAAATTGAATTTTTGATCCACGGCGGGCGCGGCGAAAAGTTCTAATTAAAAATTAATAATATCGAAATCCAATATTTAAGGACTAAACTGTAAAAGAAATAATAATAATCATTCTTTCTTGGTGTAAAATTTAAATAAATAAATTCAAGTGGAAATGTTTTTGTGTGTATAAAAAAGAAAGTAAGGTTTTCTTTATCCTAGTGTAAATGTAATAATTATAAGTTAACAAATTAACGATTTTTTAAATTCATTTCAACAATAATATAACAAAACCGAATAAAAGCAAATTAGATAGTGATAAATTAAAAGAACTGTACTATTGTGTTATAGAATAATAATAATTATTGATAGTGTTGTTTTTATTGTAACAAAATTTCGGTGAGTTAACCATATAGAACAATTATCTTAACATAACAAAATTGGCGCAGCCGGTAGGATCTGGGTGCGCTAACTAACAAAGGTGTTAATACTGCTGGTCTAGGCTCCTTTGACCATCAACCCAAGGCTGAGCCTGACTTGGGGGCAGTACTAGCGTCTAACTACAGCGCATAAAAATTCCCAGATCCTCCACGAATCAACGCTCGGGGGTAATCATCTATAGGTGCCTCTGCTCCAGGCGAGCACGCATTTACCCCCCTAAGTTTTTACCAGCGAGGGACTAATAGCGGGCTTCATCCGTGCCCAGGATACGCCCTATGTCAGAGGGCCAACAAGGGGACTCCAGTCAGCTAGAAACTCCCCCACCGAGGGATAATCAACTAACAGCAGGCCCTTCAACGATTTCAGGGTCCAACGACATCAGCCCTCAATACCAACAGGCAGTCAGCACATCAACACCTACAACTGCAGCAGAATCACCACGAAAGCTGAGAAGCGGTACCATTTTAGGAAGGACAACGAATCAACAAGTAGGTTTTAAGTTAAGTTTAGACCAAATTTTGAAGAGAGCGCTCGAGACAGGTGACATAAATATCACCGCGTGCCAGGCAGTAGAACGAGAAACAAAAAGAACTCGTGAAAGCCGCCTGACACAAATAGAAAACCTAAAGCAGAGCACCCTCAAATTTAGAGAGGATTTAATTAAATATCAGTCCCTCGAGCGCCCTCTTCAAGGCGAAAGCCATAGTATAGAAAATTTAGAATATTTAGAATTAAGTGAAAAAAATTGTGAAGCCGACGACACCCAGCCGCCTACCGATAGCCTTACAGAGGATCTTCTGAATTGGGTAAGCGTGTCCCTCACAGACTCCGAGAAGGACCTTACCCTATACGAAAATCAAAAAGACCATACAGTAAGGGAGAAAAAGGAATTCCTACTAGACACAGCAATGGCAGACGAGTACCTGAAAGTCGCCAAAATAACAGCACAGCTGGTCCCACTATTTTCTGGCGGACAAAGTCCGACCCTGACGACCGAGCTGCAAATGTTCATAGGCTGTTGTCGTAGAGTTTTACAATGCCTTTCAGAAACGGAAAAAGAGGCATTTATTCAGATTCTCCCTACCAGACTTCGAGGCGACGCATACCAACTAATAGCCTCAAGTCAGCCAGCAAACTTCGAGGAAGCCGAAAAGCTCCTCAACCGCATTTATTTGCCTAGGGAAACTTATCAGGAATTAGTTAATAAACTAATAACACTCCGACAGTACCCTATGGAACCCCTCACAGCGTATACCACGCGCATAAAACAACAACTGTCTTTATGCATAGAAGCCGCCACAACTAAATACGGCGACGCAGCATCCCAAGTCAAAGTACAGTTAGAAGACTTTGCAAAAAGCGCATTAAAAGGAGGGATCAATAATCCACACTTATGCCAGTACTTGCTGGCAGCAGGCGATGACGACCTGGATAATTTAATCCAAAAGGCCCTGGACATGGAGAGACTTCAGCAAACAACACTGAACATCCATGCCCAGTACCAAAGTCCATCAACCCTGCCAACGTACAGTCAAGGTGGGCCAAATATATCAACCCCCAATCTGTACAATAATCCCTATACGCTGGCTTACAATAATGGTCCTTATACATATCCATCACAGTCAGGCCTAAACGGCCCCACTCCTCTACAAACGACACATTCACTCTACTCCGCTCAACCTAACGCCGCCGCCGTCATCACTCCGCCCAGTATCACATCACCAGAATATAACACTCCATCCCAAACAACACTAACTAACTACAATCTTCCCCTGCCCGATACACAACAACCGACCGCAACAAGTATACCTGCCCCTACAGCAACTACTGCAGTACCTCAGGTGGCGCAAATAACGCCAACGCCTCATAAACCTCAAGGCAACCCGTTGGCAAACGTCACCTGTAGTTACTGTCGAAACAGGGGGCACACATACGCAGACTGTATTAAAAGAAAAAATACTCCCTATTGTACCATTTGTAGAGCGACAAATCACGATGCCGAGATTGTCGTCGCCCACCAGAGCGCTCCCGACCGAATTTCCCTAATAACGGTCGTTTCCCTGAACAGCGCCCCAATAACAATAATGGCGGTAGACATTCACAATATAATAATAGTTATCAGCAAAATAATCAACAACAATCACTGCCCCGTTCACAACCGCCACATAATCAAAACCAGGTAAGCAATAACAATCGCCGAGTATTCAATATACGCCACACATGCGATTTCTGCGGAAGACGGGGCCACCAGGCAGAAGACTGTCGACAAAGGCAGCGATGGGAGAACTCACAATCGGGAAACTTCTCAGAGTCGGACCAAATACCCCCGGCCCGACAGTAAACACCAACAAAAAACCAAATGGGGGACCTCAGGCCTCAACTGGTACAAACCCACTAGTAACTCTTCCGCTCGACATAAGCCTCAACGGCAACACACAACTAGTGGTGGATACAGGCTCTGAGGTTACAATACTAAAAAAGAATAAGCTTCGACAAGATGTCACCATAAACCCTTCTCAAAAGTGCACGCTAGAAACGCCATACGGTAAAGGGAAGACTCTCGGAAGTTGCCCAGGAAACTTCAAATTGAAAACCCCAATTCCTTGCACTTTCCAAATAGTGCAGAACATGCCAGAGATTCCCAAAGATGGCCTTCTAGGAAACGACTTCCTCTCCCAGCACTGCAACGTTGAGGGTCCCAACAAAACATTACGATTTCCTCGCACGGAAATTAATCCGGAAGAAATTACATTTCCTTTACAAACCAAAACTACCAAACCGAATCCTAGAGAGCAGCAGGAGCAAACCCAAACCAGGGAGTCTCAGCTCGTAGAAGCCGAGACGACCCCCGGTGGTGTCTCCCAAGTACCCTCCGAAGGGAGTACAAGCTACCAATCTCAAGATGGATCAAAGTTAGATAACAACCTAAACGGTTTCGAGACCAATGAAGGCCTAATACAAAAGGTAATCCTAACGGAATCTATTTGTATCCCAGGCCGGTCTCAGATGGTGGTACCTATACCATTAAGTTTAGAGGAAGAAATGCTCTGTAAAGCCCAAGAGCCCTGCGAGGGAGTATTCCTCGCGAATGCCCTCTTACCTTCCGGAAACCAAAGAGTATTTGTTGGCCTCCTCAATGCTAACAATTACCCAGTAGCCCTAACGAGCCTAACTCTAACGCTCGTCTCCACAAATGGCTACTCCACAATACCACTCAATTCCAACCCTGCAAATTCTAGCCCAAGGCTCTTTGTCAAGAACGACAACGGCGAGTGTGGAAGACCGGTAACCAAAACCGGCACCCCACCGCTCAAAACAAGCCGCAAATGGCAGAAAAAACTAGGGGTCAAATTAAAACGGGGTCACAAGAGCAGTGACCAGGAAGCCGCAAACCTATTACATATCAGACACATATTCCCGGACCACGAAGACCCGGACGACCAAGAGCGTGCACAGCGCATTCAAAAGGTTGACGAGGAGCTCAACCTTGATCATCCACTAACGACCGAAGAGAAGAGGTCCATAAAGGAACTATGTCACGAATACGCAGACATATTCCACTTAAAGGGAGACAAGCTCACGTACACAGACGCTATCTCCCACGAAATCCCAATGGTCTATGACCAAATTATTAACCAAAAAATGTACAGACTGCCCGAGACACAAAGGCAGGTAATTAACGAACAACTAGAAGAAATGTTGGACAGCGACATAGTCCAACCCAGTAAGAGCCCATGGAACTCACCCTTATTAGTGGTCCCCAAAAAAGCGGGCCCTAATGGAGAGAAGAAGTGGCGAGTAGTTGTCGACTTCCGAAAAGTCAACGAAAAAACCATAGGCGACGCATTTCCCCTGCCACGAATCGAGGATATTCTAGACCAACTCGGTCACTCAAGATATTTCACTACCCTCGACTTGGCCAGTGGTTACCACCAAGTACTTGTGGAACCACAAGATCGCGCTAAAACAGCCTTCAGCACAAACTACGGCCACTACGAGTTCAAACGTATGCCGTTCGGGCTAAAAGGAGCCCCGGCTACGTTCCAACGGCTCATGAACTATGTCCTCACAGGCCTGCAAGGCCTCGAATGTTTTGTCTACCTGGATGATATCGTCATCTACGGTAAAAACCTTGAGGACCATAATACTAAACTTCGGAGAGTCTTCGACCGGTTGAGGGAAAACAACCTCAAATTACAACCAGAGAAGTGCCAATTCCTCCGAAAAGAAGTTGTTTATTTGGGTCACGTTTGCTCAGAGAAAGGAGCTCTGCCAGACCCACGAAAAACGGAATGCGTCCAGAAGTTCCCTGCCCCACGGACTATCAGGCAAGTGCAATCGTTCTTAGGCCTTGCCAATTACTACCGAAAATTCGTCCCAGATTTTTCAAAAACAGTCCGTCCCTTAACGAACCTTCTACGCAAAGGCGTAAAGTTTTCTTGGACACCAAAGTGTGAAGACGCATTCCAACAAATAAAAAATAATTTAGTATCCCCCCCACTGCTAATCTATCCAGATTTCGACAAGCCGTTTAACTTGACAACGGATGCGAGCAGTGAGGCACTCGGAGCAGTGCTCTCTCAGGGAGAAGTAGGAAAAGACCAGCCTATTGCCTACGCAAGCCGCACCCTAAACAAGGCAGAACGCAACTACTCCACCATTGAGAAAGAGTTGCTGGCAATAGTCTGGGCTGTGAAAAACTTCAGGTGTTATCTATTGGGTCGGAAGTTTACGGTCTACACGGACCATAAACCCCTCAAAGGCATATTCAACGTCAAAGACCCAACTACTCGACTAGTGAGATTCCACCACAAGCTGTCGGAATACGACTACACTATCGAGTACAAACCGGGAAAATATAATACAAATGCTGATGCACTCAGCCGTATACCGCACTACGTAGAGGAGCCAAAAACCTTCACGGTTGAAGCTCAAGTTCACCAACCCGGAAAACACCTCCAAACAAAACAAGAAGAGACGCCCAAGCAATGCAACATCATCACAAGGGCACAGGCGCAAAAGCAGAAAGACGACGAAAAGGACAAAAGAACTACGTCTCTAGAAGCCCCCCACTCAGAGGAAGGGCCCAAATCGCCTGAGATCGAAGATGAAACCCCAGAAGACCCTCCCAAAGACAACAACCTCAAAGGGAAGAAGAAAGTTGAGGTCATTACCAGTCAGGAGGAGATAAATACAATCCTAAAAGATTATCACGATTCCCCCTTCGGTGGACACCAGGGAGTCGTTAAGACCTATAACCGTATTCGCCAAAAATATTGGTGGAGGCGTATGTTCCGCGATATCTCTCGCTATATAAGAAGGTGCAAGAAATGTCAAACCATGAAGGCCTCTAGACAATTCCGAATGCCCATGGTTATCACGGACATTGCTGAAAAACCCTTCGATAAAGTCTATTTAGACATAGTAGGCCCCCTGGAAGAAACACATTCGGGAAACAAGTACATCCTAACCTTCCAGGATAACCTAACAAAATTCGTCGATTGGTATGCCATTCCCAATGGGGAAGCCCAAACGGTAGCACAAATTTTCTTCGACGAAATCGTCACGCGCTATCGCATACCAAAACAAATAGTCACCGACCAGGGATCAAACTTCCTGAGTGACCTTTTCAAAAACGTGTGTAGGCTCCTAAAGGTTAAGAAACTCCAAACCTCAGCATACCACCCTCAGTCCAATGGAGCCCTAGAACGCGCTCACAGACCTTTAATAGAATACTTGCGCACCCTCGTAGACGAGAGCCCCCAAAGCTGGGACAAATTTCTTCGGACAGCAGCATTCGTGTACAACAACAGTGTACACGAGGGGACAAAACTAACCCCCATGGATTGCCTCTACGGCTTTACAGCCGACGTCCCATCCAATTTAAAACGAGAGCCAGAACCTATATACAATCACGAAAGTTATTATCATCAACTTCGGTATAAATTGCAAAAATCATACGCACTGGCACGTAAGAATCTACTCGCTAGTAAAAACCGCTCCAAAAGATATTATGATGGGAAGGCACGACCTCAAACACTAAACGTAGGAGACAAGGTTCTACTACACAACGAAGCGCGCAAGAACAAATTATCCCAAATATGGATCGGACCCTTTACAGTGGTCGCAGTCCCCAGCCCAGTAAACTCAACAATTAAAATAAATAAGAAGCTAGTAACAGTTCACAACAACCGACTAAAACCCTTTTATGAAGAAAATTAAAAAATGCATACGACCCAAACGGGCCTTACACACAATAGCCACCAATACTACCTTTTATCCAATGAAACGAAAAATTAGACGGGTCTTGAATTAGCAGACCTCAACTCATGTCTCCATATCCCACACACAGGCAAACTAGAGCTAGCCTCTGGTTTACACCTTCCACCGATATATTTATTATTATTTCTCGTGACTAACAAACTACTTCCTCCCCTAATAAAAACTCCATTTACATATAATCTTACCCTTTTTTTGATTTTGCATTCACCCTCCTCTCCCTTATAATCTCAACTACGAGAATCGCTCTACTCCGTAGCGATTCTCTTGCTTCAGGGGGGAAGGAATGTTATGTAGAAATTTTGAGCAACCCTCAAAATTAAGAAAATTTCTAATAATTTCTAAATTTCCAAATCCAAAATTCCTTGAACCCGGAATTTTGTTGACATAAAAAATGCACGGGCCGGTAAATGACCCGTGCACAAAATCCAAGTGTAACCTGAAACGCCAAAGGAAATTGGCAAGAATATTTAGCGCAATTTGCCTTGCGAAATTAATAAACGAAAGAAAAAAGCTCGTAAGCAAATTGCGCCAGTTTCAGGCCACTTGAAGAAAAGCCGACGGGTGCGTTTTTCCGGCCGGCGACCTCAACCTTGGGTCAAGCACCAGCAGGTGACTTTTGCACCTAGGTTGAAGGCCCGGAGGAAAAATGCAATCGAAGGACTTTTAAAAATAAAGTTTCGGAAAACTGAGGATCGATCGAGTGATCGATCGATGAGTCTGATTCAAACTTTCCGCGGCGACGGTTGTTTTCCCGCTACATTAAAAAGAGTTTTGTTCTTCACCGGCGGCGGGCGCGTCGATAAGTTTTAAGTGTCGTTTGTTATGTAGAAATTGAATTTTTGATCCACGGCGGGCGCGGCGAAAAGTTCTAATTAAAAATTAATAATATCGAAATCCAATATTTAAGGACTAAACTGTAAAAGAAATAATAATAATCATTCTTTCTTGGTGTAAAATTTAAATAAATAAATTCAAGTGGAACTGTAAATCGTAATATAATATTTAAGGACTAAACTGTAATAATAATCATTCTTTCTTGGTGTAAAATTTAAATAAATAAATTCAAGTGGAAATGTTTTTGTGTGTATAAAAAAGAAAGTAAGGTTTTCTTTATCCTAGTGTAAATGTAATAATTATAAGTTAACAAATTAACGATTTTTTAAATTCATTTCAAGAATAATATAACAAAACCGAATAAAAGCAAATTAGATAGTGATAAATTAAAAGAACTGTACTATTGTGTTATAGAAAGGATTGTATTAAAAAAAATAATTATTGTGAGCGTTGTTTTTATTATAAGAAATAATTATTGATAGTGTTGTTTTTATTGTAACAAAATTTCGGTGAGTTAACCATATAGAACAATTATCTTAACATAACAACGTTCCGTGGTTGAATAATTCCGCTCTGCCCGATTCAACGACCTACTGAGATAGGCGATCACTTTATCTTGCTCCTCGATGTGTTGTGTGAGAACGGCTCCTAGGCCGTAGCCAGAAGCATCTGTATGGATCACAAACGGGTATTCAAAGTTCGGGCAAGTAAGGATGGGTGCACTAACTAAACACTCTTTCGCTCTACGAAAGGCTTCCTCGCATTGCGATGACCAGATGAACTTAGTCCTTTTCTTTAACAAGGCTGTTATCGGAGCAATAAGTGTCGCGAAGTTAGGGACAAACCGTCGGTACCACGATATGGTGCCTATAAATTTTCTTACATCAGATACTGACCTTGGAGGTGCAATATTTAGGATACTCTCTACCTTCTCCGGGTCAACATGCAGCCCATTCTCTCCCACAACGTACCCTAAATATTTTAATTCCGCTCTGCAAAATTCACATTTATCAAAGTTGATGACGAGCCCTGCTCTCCCTATTTTGTCCAAAACTTCCTTCAGTACTTCCTTATGTTCTTCAAAGGTCTGGGTCACAATAATTACATCATCCAGGTAAACAAATTGTTTGGGGAGCTTCCTTTTTCTAAATGGTTGGGGGGGCTTCTTTCTTCTAATTGGGGAATGTATGGGGAGCTTCTTCTTCTGAGGAAATTGGGGAATGTATGGGGAGCTTCTTCTTCTGAGGAAATTGGGGAACTGGGAGCCTTTGATTCTCTTTCCTTCTTGCAGGAACACAAATTGTAAAATTAGTACACTGATTCTATTTAATTATTTATTTAAATGATTATAGGACATTGCCTTTTAATTATAATAATTATGAGGAGCAACAAACACAAAATTGGATGTGAGACAATTTTCGTCTTATCGATTCGACTCTGATCTGAACTCTAAAATTTATTTTATTTTATTTTTCTGTTTTTTATTTTTAGGCCTACTGGATTTCTAAATGTTTCCATTATAACAAAGAAAACTAAGTTTATACATTACAGTGGTTTCAAACTTGAACATTACTGGCTCGCCTTGAAATCTCCTGATTTCAACATCATAGCAAGTAATACGGGTGGATCCAAGTGTACATTTGCTTCCTTCAACTGCTATCTGTACTTTGGGCTGCGGTGTAGAGGGATTCGATATACATAGATCATCTGTTTGTTAAAGATGTATGTTGTCTTGCTTTTGTTGATCCACTATTGAACTATTAGCCGGAAGGGCGGAAGAAGGTTAAGAAATTGCATAAATTTGCACCCAATAACTCAACATAATTCCTGGAACTCAACTTAAATAAATTAAATGTAAATTACTGTGATAATGAAGGTATTGTCGCCTCATTTGGTACAGGGTATGGTAAAATACATACTTTGGTAATGGGACGCTGCAGTTCTCCTCCATGCGTTTGCAAGGTAACGACGCGTACCAGCCCGTCTTTACCGGGATGGGTTTTTATGACCCGTCCTAATTTCCATTTGAGAGGGGGTAATCGTTCATCTTTAATAAGTACCACGTCACCGATTTTTGCGTTTCTGGAACGTGAATTCCACTTTGGTCTCTGTTGAAGCCGCGCGAGGTATTCTGAGCTCCATTTGTGCCAAAAATCTTGTCTGAGCTTTTGCAATAATTTCCACCTTTGCAATGCGTTTGTCGGAGTTTCCAATAAATTTTCCTCAGGTGGAGAAAGTAATGGCTTGCCAATTAGAAAGTGGCTGGGGGTCAGAACAGAGAGATCATGCGGAGAATCTAATAGTGGACAGATGGGCCTTGAATTAAGACACGCTTCTATTTGGGCGGCCAAGGTAGAAAGCTCTTCATAGGTTAATGCAGCATTACCGATGACTCTCTTCAAGTGGTACTTGAGGGACTTCACTCCCGCTTCCCAAAGGCCTCCGAAGTGGGGTGAAGCGGGTGGTATGAACTTCCATTCAACACCATCATTACTATAAAGGTCGGCAGTGCTTTGAAATGCCATTTTTATCGCTCGTTTTTGGTTCGCGTCTAGTTCTCTTTTAGCCCCTAAGAAATTTGTCCCGCAATCGGAGAAAATCCGACGACATAACCCTCTACGGGCGATAAAACGGCGAAAAGCTGCTAAAAAGGCTGCTGTTGTATATTCGCTTACCACCTCCAAGTGAATAGCTTTAGTGCAAAAGCATACAAAAACACATATATAGCCCTTATAATTTCGAGCGTTTCTTCCCTTCCAGCTACGGATATTTAAATAACCGGTATAATCCACACCAACATAACTAAAGGGATGACTGATAGTGATTCGCTCCGTAGGAAGATCAGCCATAAGTTGGTGTTGTGGTTGGGCCGACTGACGAAAACATTTAACACATTGGTGGACACAACGTTTAAGCAATGGTCGAGGTTTTATTATCCAATATTGTTGTCTAAGTAGGCTCAACATGAGCGATGGGCCACCATGGAGCGTATTAAGATGAGTATGCATAATGATAAGCTCTACCAAATGATTTGAATGAGGGAGGATGATGGGGTGCCGTTGATTGTAGGATAAAGAGGATTCATTAAGTCTTCCTCCGACTCTGATGAGTCCGTTGGGGTCTAGGAATGGCTGTAGGGATAGAATCTTGCTCTTCGGATTTACTGGTTTATTCCGAGTCAGAGAATCGATCTCGTCTGGGAAGTGTGTGCGTTGCACAAATGTTATCCAGAATCTCTTACTATACAACAATTCGGCCGTGGTGAGCGAGTTAGGAATATTTGGAATGCGTTTGCACTTTGAGATCCATCGACAGCAGTATGCCGTTACTCGTATCAACCGGGTTAATGATGAGAATCGCATCAACATGGTCATTAGGTCAGAATTGGCTATTTCAGCGTGGAATATTCTCGCTTTATGTACCTCTGGATCGTTGCGTGAGGACTCATTAGTCTTGGGTTGCGGCCATGCCGATTCATCTCGTTGTAACCATGACGGGCCGTAAAGCCAAAGCGTGTCCGACACAAAATTCCGGACTTGCGTTCCTCGACTTGCTTGATCTGCTGGGTTATCGTTTGATGGAATATATCGCCAAGTGATGGCTTCAACATTGTGTAGTATCTCCGCAACTCGATTGCGTACAAAGGTTTTAAAAGTCATAGGGGTTTTTTTTATCCATGACAGCACAATAGTAGAGTCCGACCAAGCTACAACTTTATCAATTTTCGAGGGAAAACTTTTCTGTATGACCTGAAGCAGCTTCGACAACAGTACTGCTCCACACAACTCTAACCGTGGTAGGGTGAGAGGTTTCAGAGGAGCCACCTTGGTTTTTGCACATAGAAGAGAAATACGGGTACCTTCGATGGTCACAGCTCGAGCATACACCACTGCAGCATAGGCTCGTTCGGACGCGTCGCAAAATCCGTGCAACTGCACCGAAGAGGTCGACGACATGTGTATCCACCGAAGTATTGTCATCGTCTCGATAAGGGGGAAAGATGTTGAATACTCGGTCCAAATGGAGGATAATTCTTCAGATAAGGGCTCATCCCACAACACGCCGGACTGCCACAACCTTTGCATAAAAATCTTTGCGATTATAACTAGAGGGGCTAGCCAACCTAAGGGATCATAAAGTTTTGCTATGGCTGAAAGGATTTTTCTTTTGGTGTAGGGTGGTGCGGAATTCTCCCAGCGAAGTCGGAATTGAAAACAATCGGAACTAGGATTCCAATGTATTCCTAGGGTTTTTATCATGAAAGGGTTAGGTACAGATATCACAGAAGGCTCCATCAATCTAATCTCCTCCGGTATGTTGCTTAATAAGCCAGGGTGGTTCGCCGACCATTTACGGAGCTCAAATTTTCCTCTTCGCAGAAGATTGATTAGCTGCTCCTGTAATGAAATAGCCTCGTCTAACTCATCTGCACCGGAAAACACATCGTCCACGTACACGTCTGTTACTAAACTTTTGGCTGCTCGAGGATATGTTTGGCTCTCATCTTGCGACAACTGGTGGAGGGTTCTTATAGCCGTGAACGGAGCGCTTGATGTACCGAAAGTAACCGTTAATAAACAATATTCTGCCAACGGTTGTTCCAAACTCTTACGCCACACTATTCGCTGATACTGGGCATCTTCAGGGAATACTTTGATTTGGCGGTACATTTTTTCCATATCGCTGCTGAACACATACCTTTTCTGTCGCCATTCCAACAAAAGAGCAAATATATCCTTTTGCAAGGTGGGACCCGTCAGTAAACGATCGTTGAGCGAAAATCCATTACTGGTGGGACATGAGGCATCGAATACCACTCGAAGCTTGGTGGTTGTGCTATCATTTTTTACAACTCCGTGGTGAGGTAAGTAACAATGTTGATGAGTAGGCAGCGAGAGCTCTTGTTGGGTCAGCTTACGCATGTGCCCTAATGATAAATATTCTTCCATGCATGCAGAATATGCTTCGTGAAGTTTAGGGTCGCCTTTGAGTTTACGTTCTAATAACTCAAACCGTTTAATAGCGGTATTTCGCGAAACGCCAAACTTATGCTCCTGATCTGGGAGTGGGCGAAAAGGAAGGTGTACTATGTATCGGCCATCATTTTCACGCCGATGGGTAGTGGTAAATATTTGCTCAGCCAAAGCGTCCTCAGGGGATAATTCCGTTGACGTCGGCACTTCTTCAACTTCCCAAAACCGTTTAAGTTGGCTGCTTACATCACAACAGGTCTGTAAGCTGACTGTATAACAAGAGGTAGATCCATTCTGTGGACCGGAATTGTTAAGATTTCCAAACAAAACATAACCAAAAAGTGTTTTTTGCGCCACCGGCGTCCCTGGAGTTCCATGTATTACTTCTCCTTCTATTACTTTAGAATATACATCTACCCCTAATATTAGATCAATGGGTCCTGGTTTCTCGAATTGGGGGTCAGCCAAGGTCAGCTGTTTCACATGTTCCCAGTGATCAGTTCGTATACGTTCGAAGGGGAGAATCTTGGTTAAATACCGGACAACCATGGCTTCCGCATGAAGGCTAATGGATATGTCGTGCCTGGATCTTACCTCAAGCTGAACGATGGAGAGTGCCTGTCCCATTGGAGTTTCTCCCAAGCCAAAAATGTTAACCTCTATTGGGAATTTTCTCAGTCTTAGGAGTTGAATTGCCCTAGAACTAATAAATGTTGCCTGACTACCTGGGTCGAGTAATGCTCTTAACGGTATCCAACCGCCGTACAACGATTTCACCTCAATCATTGCGGTAGCAAGTAGGGTATTCTTGGGTTTGTAAGTGAAATGTGCGCACAACTTTGATGGGATTTCCGACTTGCTTGGTCTTTGCTCCTGGGAAGAGTCTAGAGCACTAGAGGGGGAAACCCGGTCGTAATGCAAAAGGGTGTTGTGTCGTTTTTGACATTTAAAACACGATTGGGTGCTGGGACATACCTGTGCCATGTGACTTGCCGCCAAGCAATTATAACATAATTTCCTTTCACTAACAAAATCGCTTCTCTTTTGAGGACTCAGTTCTTTAAACTTACTACACAGTCGTAATACATGGGAGTCTTTGCAGAATAAACATTTCGGAATGGAAACTACATGGCAACTGCGTGTTGATTTCTCCTCGTGAGATTTCATGAGTTTGGGTCGGGTTAATATTCTTTGAGTATGTCCTACTGACAAAGCTTCTAAGGCCCGAAAGCGTCCATCTAGAAAGGTAAGAAGTCGGTCCAGGTTGGGATATTCACAGGTATCACTCAAGGTTTGTTCCCACAAGGAACGAGTTTCTGGGGGTAGTCGCTGAGCAATGATGAAAACGACGATGGGGTCCCAATGACTTACATCTACCTTTAACCCTTTTAATGACGCTAAACATTCATTGGTGGTATCTAAAATTCTTCGCAGTTGGGAAGTGTTTTCACTTAGTATGACAGGTTGGGACATTAAAGTGGATAATTCTGCAGTGATTAAAGCACGGTTGTTTTGATATCGTTGCTGTACAAGATCCCACGCGATCTCATAATTAGCATCGATGGTGGTCAAATGACGAATCAACTGTAGGGCTTGGCCAGTGAGACACGACTTCAAATAGTGGAGTTTTTGCACGCACGGAATCGACGGATTGTGATGAACAAGGGACAAAAACAAGTCTCTGAACGACATCCATTCTCGGTAATCACCACTAAAAATTGCTAAATTGATACGAGGTAATTTGATCGGAAACGACTTTATGAATGGTGCAGCGGGTGGAGTCGACGGTGGAACTCCATACTCACTTTCCGATATGGAATCGGAATCGGCATCGGGATTGACAACTGAGATATCTGGGTCAGGTGCCCTTTGGCGATGGGACGTCTTAGGTACAGTTCCACCTTGAACTGCCGTAGTGAAAGACGTTAAGAACTCTAATAATACACCTCGGTACTCGGAATACATATCTTCTATGAGACTATAAGTATCCTGTGTGAAATAGTCTTCCATTGCTTTGTCTTCTTTTGAAGAACAGGTATATAGCAATTGATCATTCGTCGTATACTTCTCCCATAATCGTTGCAATTCCGATATTTTTCCCCGAACGTAAGACTCCGTCAAACGAGTCTTGGGGCACTTCTTATAATTCGCGAAAGTTTTTTGCAGTTGTTCCGCGATGCTGCCTTGTAGGGCAACTAACTCTCCTATAGTTTGCGCCATCCTAATATTGCGACGTGCGAAGGAAAATAGAGACAGGGACCACAAATATACAATCTACAGTAATCCAAATAAACTAACTATCCACAATTCAAAGGGCAGAATAACACCAAATGTAAACAAATTCAAAACGACTTGTGCCAATTAAAATTGACCTTTTGGAATGATATACGACAGACGCACTATCAAAGTTAAAAGCTCCACGTTATGTTTTCAAACATCAACAAATATCCAAAGTGGTTAAACTCAAATTCCAAAATATCGCAATTGTCCGTTTGTGCACTTCACGGACTAAATCACCGTTCACAAAACTAACTTCTCTCAAATAGAAATTACCGGGTACATAATTTAAGTAAAATTACGACGGCAGCAACGTCGCGTCCCACAACCAAAACCACGTTTTTTTCTTTAAATGGGGGATTATCAATACCACTTGATATTTATTTATCACAACAATTTCAAATAATTTCAAATAAAAGATCAAATAATTTTATTTATTAAATTAAATAATTTAAAATCTTATATTGGGGCATTTAAATTTATGCAATCTCTTACCTGGTACTCCAGGATCCGGCTCGAAGGACCAAATGTTTGGGGAGCTTCCTTTTTCTAAATGGTTGGGGGGGCTTCTTTCTTCTAATTGGGGAATGTATGGGGAGCTTCTTCTTCTGAGGAAATTGGGGAATGTATGGGGAGCTTCTTCTTCTGAGGAAATTGGGGAACTGGGAGCCTTTGATTCTCTTTCCTTCTTGCAGGAACACAAATTGTAAAATTAGTACACTGATTCTATTTAATTATTTATTTAAATGATTATAGGACATTGCCTTTTAATTATAATAATTATGAGGAGCAACAAACACAAAATTGGATGTGAGACAATTTTCGTCTTATCGATTCGACTCTGATCTGAACTCTAAAATTTATTTTATTTTATTTTTCTGTTTTTTATTTTTAGGCCTACTGGATTTCTAAATGTTTCCATTATAACAAAGAAAACTAAGTTTATACATTACAGTGGTTTCAAACTTGAACACAAATACTTTATCGTCCAGGGTTCCTGACAGCACTCGGTCAATCAGACGTTGCCATGTTGCAGGTGAATTGGTCAGCCCAAAGGGCATCCTATTGAAATGAAACAACCCCTTGCCCGGAATGGTGAAGGCGGTAAATTGCTTGGACTTCTCCTCCATTGGAACTTGCCAAAAAGCCGACTTAATGTCTAAAGACGATAAGTACTTGGCGTCCCGCAACTTATCTAAAGTGGCTGAGACGAATGGCAAAGGGTACGCGTCCTTCTTTGTTACCTTATTCAGTTTCCTGAAGTCGACGCAGAAGCGATATTTCCCGTCTTTCTTCTTTGCTAGCACCACTGGCGAAGACCATGCGCTGTTGGAGGGTTCCACTACTCCAGCTTGCAACATTTCTTCTAACTGTTCGTTTACAATCTTCTGCATTGCTGGAGACATGGGGTAATACCGTTGTTTGATGGGTGGCGATTCCGCTTCAATCGCATGCTCCACAAGATTTGTGCATCCCAGTTTCGTCCCCATTTTCTGTTTGGCCTCCTCGACAACCTCTCCCAATTCCATTTGCTGTCTTTCCGGAAGTTTCGATTTACTCTCCAAAGAGTGTAGTCGAACCTCGGCCTCCTGCTCTTTAAACCACCAACTGTCATCCTCGAAATCTGTCACAATTTTCATCTTTTTGCAAAAGTCTACCCCCAGAATGAGCGTGTGCGGTAAATCCGGAGTTACCAGCACCTCCTTGACCTTCACTCTCCCTTCTACCGCAATGGGGATGTCCACTTTCCCTAATACCTTAACTACCCTTCCATCGGCTACATTAATTACCTTCCTCGGTGTGTTCTTAATCTTCACTTTCATTTTCTCCAACTTCTCCCAACCTGGCCCGCCGAGGACGGTTGTTGAAATTTATTGAAATTATATTATTAATTATTTTGAGAGTTTTGAATTTTTTTTTTCCTTCTTTCAAACGGTTTTATACATTTTAATTTCTTTGTGATTACTCTGAGTGGGTTCAAGCCCCACGACTATAGGATCGTAGTCCTTAAAACCACGTTGGGCGCCAATTTGTTACGTGCGAATTTCACGTACGGCTCGGCTGAGCTCAGGGTTGGGCGCGGATTCGGGAAAAGTAAAATTTATTTAGGGCGCCACGTAGTTTTAAGGACTACCTTAATTATACCTTACAAGAGAATTGGTGTTACGAATATTCGATGAGGAAGATGAACAACTAGACGCCATAGATTTAAACTCCACACTAGACGCTACTATCACAATCCCTGCAAGGTGCGAAGCCGTTATTGAAGTCCCTATAGAACGGGATGGAAATTTTATATTCTTTAAAGACGAAATTAAACCGGGGGTGTATTTGGGAAATTCATTGGCCAAATCCAAAAACTTAAAAGCCACAGCGCTAATACTAAATTCTAATGATTTTGAGGTCACAATAAATAAAAGTGAAATATGTCCCAGATACGATGAATTAAATAAATACGATGTTATAACTTTAAACTACGATAAAGATGTTGTGTCGAACCGACTCCAAAAATTAGGAAACTTATTACAATTGGAACATTGCAATGACGAGGAAAAATTTTCGATATTAGAGATTTGTCGCAGGTACAACAACTTGTTTTATTTGGAAGGTGATGTATTAACATGTACGGATGCCATAAAACATGAAATTCATACCCCAGCAGGTGTACCTTCAACGTATGTTAGACCTTACCGTTTACCCGAGAGTCAAAAACAAGAAGTAAATAAACAAGTACAGGAAATGTTGGACACAGGGATAGTGAGCCCAAGTTTCAGTCCATGGAACTCACCCCTGCTTTTGGTTCCTAAAAAGGAAGATAGCGCTGGTAATAAACAATGGAGAGTTGTGGTGGATTTTCGCCGGCTTAATGACATCACAGTAGGCGACGCATTTCCATTGCCCAATATTTCAGACATCCTGGATCAGTTGGGAAAGTCAAAATATTTCAGTACACTTGACCTCGCGAAAGGTTTCCACCAGATACCGATGGAGGAACAACATAAAGAAAAAACAGCCTTCAGTACTCCTTACGGACATTTTCATTTCAACCGAATGCCTTTCGGGTTGAAAAATTCTCCAGCCACTTTCCAGCGGCTGATGAACAATGTGATGACAGGTCTTCAAGGTATCAGTTGCTACGTATACATGGATGATATTGTTATACATGGGTATAACCTCAGAGATCACAATGAAAAACTCGTACAGGTGTTGCAGCGACTCGCTCGACATAATTTGAAGTTGCAACCAGATAAATGTAATTTTTTGAAACGAGAGTTAGCGTACCTAGGCCATATAGTAAGCGACGAAGGGTTAAAACCAGACCCCAAGAAAATTGAGGCAGTCGAATCTTATCCCATCCCTCAGCGAGAGAAGGATGTGAAATCATTTCTCGGGTTCGCGGGTTATTATAGGCGATTCATAAACAACTTTGCAAAGATTTCTAAGCCTTTAACTAACCTTTTAAAAAAGGGTTCTTCTTTTAAATGGGACACCTTTTGTGATGAAGCGTTCAATCTCCTCAAAGCAAAGTTAACTACTGCACCTGTTTTAGCTTTTCCTCAGTTTGACCTGGAATTTCTAGTGACCACGGACGCCAGTGATTTTGCACTAGGTGCCGTGCTTTCGCAAGGCAAAATCGGTGAAGATAAGCCGATAAGTTTCGCTAGTCGAACAATGAACCCTGCGGAAACTAGGTATTCTACTACGGAAAAAGAACTGTTAGCTATTGTGTACGCAGTTGAACAATTTAGACCCTATCTTTATGGAAGGCATTTCAAAGTAATAACCGACCATAAACCCCTGATATGGCTACTAAGTCTTAAAAATCCCTCTTCGCGACTAATGAGATGGCGTATCCGACTCGAAGAGTATTCCTACGAAATAATACATAAACCGGGTAAATATAACGTTAATGCGGATGCTTTAAGTCGTATCCAGATCGGAGATCATACACACAACTCCAATAATATAAACATAGATAATAAAAATAGCGTCCTTGTAGTTACACGAAGTCAACGGAAGAATTTAGCCGAGAAAATAGAAATTGAAGAAAGTCCTGTAGAAGTACCCAATGAAATTAATATCAGTCAGGATGAAAACAAGAACACTGATGATTCATTCGTAACAATAAACCGCGACTCAATTATTCGACGGAAAAATATAAAACATAAATTTATTATATTAACACAGGCAGCAAACGATATAGAAGACCAAATAAGACAAGAAATAAACGATTTCAAGATGACTGAAATTGGTGAAACAAAGATCTGGAAAAGTTGTTCTGACAACACGTACATAGTTGTTAAAGTATTTCTTCCAATGCGATCCTCAAACGACAGAGAAGTTCTGTCTAAATCCCTAAATGAATTCCTTGAATATAGTCGTATACACAAGTTGAATAGGGTAGATATCTCGGTACCCCCAATAGACCAAAACTCACTGAATAATGTAAAGGAAATGTGCAAGGACATATTCGGTAATAAAATGACCGTCAGTCTTTATCTAGATAATAAACATAAATTAAAAAGTACGGAAGAAATAGGGAAGGTACTGCGGGAATACCATGAGAACCCTCTAGGGGGACACCAAGGCGTTTCACGAACCTTTAAGAGGCTTAGCCAGAATTTTTATTGGCCCTCTATGTTACATGATATCAAAAGTTTCATCAGAAAGTGCGAGTCTTGCCAGAAGAACAAGCTTAGTAAACGCACTCTCATCCCAATGAAAATTACTACCACTAGTAGCAGGCCGTTCGAAAGAGTTGCACTAGACATCGTCGGCCCACTCAACGTCAGTCACGAAGGAAATAGATTTCTTTTGACATTTCAAGATGACTTGACAAAGTTTTCAGCCGCATTTCCTATTCCTAATGCAGAAGCCCATACGGTGGCCGAAACTTTTGTGAAAAATTTAGTCTGTCTACACGGACTCCCCGAATCACTACTGACAGACCAGGGCACAAACTTCCTCAGTAAACTATTTCAAGAAACTTGTAAATTTCTAAAAATTAAAAAACTACAGACAAGTGCATACCATCCCCAAACGAATGGAGCTCTTGAGCGCAGTCACCGTACACTGGCAGAATATCTCAGGCATTACGTGGATAAGGATGCCACAAATTGGGACACATGGATCCCATACGCTATGTTCACATATAATACGACTCCCCATAGCAGCACAAATTTCACGCCATATGAACTCCTTTACGGCTTTCCAGCAAACATACCTAACTCATTTCGACAATCTCCCCAAGTCTGCTATAACTACAACGACTATGTTAATGAATTACGCGCCAGACTACAACACTGTCATCAAATAGCCAAGGACCTCTTAATAAAAACCAAAGAGTTGTCAAAGCAATACTACGACAAACATTCTAAAAATTCCAATTTCAATGTAGGAGACGTCGTATGGTTAAAGAACCACACTCCTAAAAACAAATTTTCACCTAAATGGCTAGGACCCTACGGCATTACCAAAATCAATTCAAAAGAAACCTCCACAATCAAAATAGGAAAATCGGAAAAAAACATTCATAATAATAATTTAAAGCCATTTAAACAGATTTAACATATGGGCTAAGGTATCAGTTGGCCTTAGTATCCGATAAATCTAAAAAAAAAATCCTCATAATCCGTATTTCTAAAACTACACATTATTTCAGAAATGATGCTGGGAATAATTATTATAATGGGACTCTCAACGGTCAATGCAGCAGGACTTCGTATTACATCTATAACGGATAACCCTGGACTCTATTTTGAAGAATTAGGAAAAATGTCACTTTATTCGGACGAATGGAAGGTAGTAACATTCTTCGACCTGCAGGATTTCAAAATCGAATTCACTTACATAAATAAGTATTCCACCTACCTCAATAATATCTGTAATTCTCTAAATGAACACGGTAAATTTACGCAGATTTGCAAAACAACCTTGACAGAAATAAACCACATACTATCGGATATATCGCAAAGAAATGAATTGTTACGGAGTAACCAAAGACGGAAACGAGGACTATTTAACGCGATAGGTATTCTAAGTAAATCTCTCTTCGGTACCTTGAGCTCAGAAGATGCCGAACATTACAATAGCCAAATTGAATCGCTACGTGATAATAATAAGTATATGGAAAATCTTATTAAAAATCATACCATTTTGCTAGATGCCACAGCCAACGTGTTCAATAGGACACTGAACAATATTAATACGCAATTCTCCCATATTGGAATAAGGTTGCAAAAACTAACAAATTTAACAATAGACAACGAGGCCATTTTACAAATGGAATCTGCATTCAACAGCATCACGCTTATTCTACTCCGTTACCAGAAAACACAATCGGTAATTTTGGACCTGATTACGGACGTGCGAAATGAAAGGTCTCACCCCACTATAATTAGCCCAATACAGTTAAACAATATCTTACAAAGAATACAAAAGGAAATTCCAAGTTCCGTATCTTTACCAGTGAATCCAAAGGACAACACTCTACTACAATTATATAAGAACGGGAAAATGAAAACTGCTATACACCAAGATAGAGTTATTTTTGAGCTTAGTATACCATTGCCAATTAAAGAATTTTATCAATTATACAAATTAATTCCTCTACCCACTCCTTATAATAACACATTCGTTTACATACAACCTTCAACAGGATTTCTAGCAATAGATTATAATAGAGAGCACTACTATAGCATAAACAAAAATGATCTAGTCAGCTGTTACTCGGAAAACCATTCAGATTACTTATGCAAACTAATGCATCCCATTTTAAACATTCTATCTAACAACCATGCTTGCGAAATCATTTTACTCAAAAGAGAGAAACTCCCACTCGAGTCGTGCGATATCAGACAAACCAAACTAAGTTCATTTTGGATCCAATTATCTACTCCAAATAACTGGCTATTTTCAACAAATGAAACTGTCATTTTAGATGTTATCTGCCAGGATAAAATAAGCCCCTACACTTTAACTGGTACGGGCATACTTCACATCTATCCTAACTGTTATTTGCGCAGCAAAGAATTTATCCTGCGTTCAACAAACACAAAACTCCTAATAGAACCAAACTCCTTTATACCAGCGATAAATATATCAGATTCTCTACCCTACATAAAATACGATTCTACTTCGCAGAAAAATCAATCGAAAACAACTATACTTAAATACTCGACTGACAATGACTTTGATGCCTTATTAGTGGCAATTAAAGAACAGGAAAGTTTAGAGAGAAGTCATAGAGTCATAGATTCACATAATGTCCACCACTATTCACTAGGGTACCTATTATTGTTGATAATAATAATTTTTGTAATATACAAGATCAATTATAAAGTTAAATTATGCAAAAGACAGAATTCAGGCATTGAACAGGAAGAGACAAATGTTAATGTAGAAATGTCAAGTAATATAGGCGAGACTAGAGCAACCAGGCTCACGCTTAATTTATAGATTATATTTTTTTTTTGTATATGTACATGCTATTAAGCACATGCTACAAAAACGAAACCTTCTTAAATCTTTTTTTACAATTTTACATATTAATTTTATTAAAAGCAGAAGCATTATTTACTATAATAATATAAGAAAATAGGAAATAAGAAATAAGAAGAAAAATTAATTTAGCGTTTCCTAGGAAGATTTATAAATAAGAAAAACAGTCAAATATATATGAATATCGTGACGACAGGTTAGTAAGACCGGTCACCAGTAAAAAAAAAACAATTTTTTTTTTGAAAGGAAAAATACCTTAAATATTGTGACGACAGGTTAGTAAGACCGGTCACCAATAAAAATATAATAAAGGAATAATAATAATAAATAAATAAAAATAAATAAATAATAATAAATAAAAAAAAATAAATATATATATACCTATGTCTTATATATAGTCTATACAAATAATCCTATTAATTATAATCAAAATATAAATAGATTTTAGATTCCTTTTTTTTATATAACTTTTAAAAAACATTTCTCTAAAAAAAAAAAATATTCTTAATTATATTATATCAAAAATTTTTATTAACAGTTTACAAAAATCTCTTTTTGAGCAAGTAATATGCTAGCTGTAAGAACAAAAATAAATTAGAAAAAAAAAAACACGTAACAAAAAATATTGCACAAATTATCTTCCAAATCAACTATTTTTGACCAGTGCGATCCCATGATTCCATGCTGAAATTGTTTTCGTTTTTTTTTTAGGGGGGAAGGATGTTATGAACCGGATTCCCAAGTTCAATTTCCTATTTCATAAAACGAAATCAATTTAATCCTTAACAATTGAAGTATCCATTACATACATTTCATATGTACATTATGTACATTCAAATATATACATATTGTTAAATAACAAAGGAAATGCTGACTTTTCAATACATACATATATTCATAATTATTTTCTTAAAATTTCAATGGACAAAGGAAATGCTGACTTTGTTTCAATTTGTATATTCATACATGTATATTTAATTAGCCACAGGAAATGCTGGATAAAATTTCAGACAAGCTTCCATAGAATTCAATTCAAATTTTACCGCGTCAGCATTTCGAGAAAAACAAAACTATCATATTACGCGCGATAAGAATTATATCGCGCACAGAAAAAACCTTAATTAGCAGTTTTTCTTTGAAATAATTGAGTACCTTTAGTAAGGCGAAAATAATGGAAGTCAGTTGGAATTTAACATCGAAACAGCCAACTCGGGCTCGCTCGCTCGTGTCAAGAATATCGTTTTTCCTTAAAATCTTACAGTTGAAAGTCAAGAAATAATCTTACAGTTGAAAGTCAAGAAATAATCTTACAGTTGAAAGTTAAGAAATAATCTTACAGTTGAAAGTCAAGAAATAATCTTACAGTTGAAAGTTAAGAAATAATCTTACAGTTGAAAGTCAAGAAATAATCTTACAGTTGAAAGTTAAGAAATAATTTTACAGTTGAAAGTTAAGAAATAATTTTACAGTTGATAGTCAAGAAATAATTTTACAGTTGAAAGTTAAGAAATAAAAGTTCTTTTAAATATATTCATATATGCAAATAAAAATTGAAAAATTAAGAAGTTCGTTTGAATTAAAATAAAAAAACGTTAAATACAGTGGAAGAAAGAGTCCTAAGAGCGTTGATGGAGGAAGAAAGAGCCCTAATAGCGGATATAACAGCAAATTTAATATTGCTCGAAGCCAGAACAGATTACCAGAAAAAGAAACCAAGAAAACAAAGAGTATATGGTGGATACAGAAAATTTCTCTCTCTTCAGCTTCTCGTATCCCACTGTTAGGCTCCGAAGAAGCTGCGTTTAGCTCAGCTTCTGAGAGCACTGTATCAACGCAAACCTTTGCGTGAGTGTGAGTTCAATTTAATTGAATGTGTTGGAGTTTTCACGTTGATTTTCTGTGGTAAAGAAGCTGAAGATATTACAGCTTCCCCATGTTGTGTAAGGCCTCGGCCACTATAAGACCGGTGAGAGGCACTTTAGTATTTGCCACTCTGTCGCTCACCGCTCGCCGCTCGTATGGCTACGGCTTTACTCTTTGTTTACAGTAGGATGATAAATTTCAATTGTACATTTTATATAAAGAAATCTGTACATTGCATCTTTCGTGTTTCCAGAGGAGGAAATATATTAAGATTTTTCTTCTAAAAACTTGATATATTAAAATTAATTTTTATTGAGTTGCCTATTTGGCCAAGGGAAGCAGTGCTTCCTTTGCTTCCAAAGAGGAACCGCCACTGGCCCAGCTTTATATCAGGAAAAGCCCACGATTCCTCTAATTCCCATTATTCCTCACCATTTCTAACCGTCCCACCCCACCGGGTGGGCTCGATTAAATCGGTTGGAATCCGGCTAACTTCTCTCAACGGAAAAATTCATATTTGAAATCAATTCATATTTGACATAATGCTACACCTCGGGAAATTCAGCGCTACGCATATTCTCGCAATCGGCGAAGGTACTTGAGCATGATAGCTCAAGATATGCTGACGGATTTCCCGGGTAGCTGGAGTTTTTCCTTTTCCAATCTCGAGCACTCCCTGATGGCCTTCCCTCTGCGCGATCAGAGTGGACTTGGAGTCCTAGGAGCTGCTGACCTTTTTCCACTTAGATGGAGGCCCTGTTTGACGCTGAGGATTGCGGATCGTTCACAGCATCGATACTACTCATAGGTAAGTTAAGGGTATAATAATAATTAATAATAATAATAATCTCCGTCTTATATCCTCCTTCCAGGTCGCGCCGGTTGCCGCCGATTCCTTTTCCCGTAGGTCATGGGCACCTTGGCTGTCAGGAAATTCGAACTCCATATTTCCAAGCGACGCGCCGGACATCTCCCCGAATTCACGCCCTTCGGCCAAGATCTAAAAAAAAAAGATTGATCAGCAGTAAAGTTCTTTAAGGGACGACATACATAGGTAAGTATCCATAGCATATTATTATATTTTAAATATTAATGCCTCTCTATTTTTAGGTCGTAACACATCGACGAGGAAAACTTTCTTCAAACATACCGCCCGACATTCCATATAATCGACTGTAAACTACTAAACTTCTTGCTTCGTCACGAAATAGTTTTTTGTCTCTCCTGAAAAATCTACTTTTTTGAGTTGTGTCACTATTGTAATACATGTGCGATTACCATGTAAGGCATGCAGGATAAATTACTGCTAGTCTTTTCAGCATTAAAAACGTTGCTTTCCGAAATTACCATTCCATTTCTGCTACATTTGGTGAGGATTTTACCAGCAAGAAATCTTTTTGACTGCACTTTGTCACGATCCACTCTGAACGAATTTTGAGGACGGAATAAACTCAAGAAAAGAGGCTTCGGCAAAACAAAGACAAAGAATAATAAAAGCACATTACATCTCCAACTAATATATTCCACAAGTCATTAGCTAGTTGCTTACCTAGCCATTACAAGGTAAAGACTTCCAATTTCCTAAATTTCCAGTAGAATTTTTCGATTACCATGTAGGCCGTTACACAAATCATTAAAGAATTCTTGGGTTACAAGAGTAACCCCTCGCTAGTTTTCCCGCTAAAGTTACTCGCGATGAAAGAATACCAGTGTGGATTAACTTGAAGAACCAGCCCTGCTGCTGCTGAATGAATATTAGTCTAGAAACTCACAATGACATCCTTTGTATTGTACAATTGTACTAACACCACGCTCTAAGCAACTACTTGGCCTCTACTAGTCTGAACAAAATTTGTCCATATCGATTCATCCAGTAAAATTAAGCCTTTTTGATTCCTTTTTGAAATATAAAAAAAGCAGCTAAATTGGTGCAATAGAAACTGAGTCCTTTTTCGAGCGAATTTGAAACGCGCCTAGTATTCCTGGCGTCGCCGAGTTAGCAATTTTTGTGGAAAAAACGCTTTAGTTGCAGTTTTTTGCCAAAAATCTTAAAAAAAATAAAAACCATAAAAAAAATTTAAAAACCAGAATTTTAATGATTGGATATTGTAAAGAGAGTCTTAGAGCATACGTAAAAAAATCAGGACCAACATGGGAGTTTTTCTTTTGGCGCAGTAACAAATTTAACTTTTTAAATTCACTTAATTGCAAAATTCATTATGCAAAAACTATTTGACCGACCGTGATGGGGTTTTGGATATAAGTTAATCATGCCTTTAACTATTTAATTCCAAAATTAAATTGGAAGATAATGGTCTCTCCTTTCCTTGTGCTCACTTTAAAGTGAGGTACTTTTTTTCGCGGTTTTCGGCTATTTTGCAATGCAAAAATTCAAATTTCAAAAATCCACCTTAGGTTAAGTTTTAGCAAATCTAATAACGAACAAAACTTGCTCAACAAATTTTTCGCCTAAAAGCCTTCGTTAAGAGATATTTAACAAGAAAGGCCAAAAAACAGAGAATTTTTAGTGAACTTTTCAGTTTTTGGGCTACCAAAAGTTTTCCAGGGAGTTTCATGCTTGCGCACCCCCTAAATATTGTTGAAGATATCATTTCTGACCGATTCCACCAAAAAAGTCCGTTACATCACGCCAAAACCAAAAGTTATAGGTTTCACTGCTCTAGCGCCTGGACACAAGGAAGGGCACTGCAGTTGTGCGTCAAAGTTAGGTTCTTCCGAGAAAGCAAAAGCAAAAATAAAATCAGGAAAATACAAGAAGAATCAGCAGAATATCGTTAAATCCAATGTTGTCACGTCTGTAAACAATATAAAATTACCTGAAAAAAGGAAATTCATAACGGTATCAATAAATGGCATTTCAGTAGAATTACAACTAGACACTGCTTCTGACGTTTCAATAATATCACGTGAAATGTGGGAATAGGTTGGACGAACACGGTCCGAACCAACAGACCTTCCTGCAGTCAACGCCTCAGGTGATCGATTGGAATTGAAGCATAAACTCATGTGTGAGGTTACAGTGAAGGGAGTTACGAAACAAGCAGCATGCTACATCACAGAAACTCCAAATTTGAATCTTTTCGGTATAGAATGGATGGAATTATTTAACTTGTGGTCCGTACCAATAACAGAAATATGTTCTGTCAACAAAACATCTGTGGAAGACATACAACCTAAAATAAACCATATCACTAAATTTTTTCCTGAAGTCTTCAAATCAACAATAGGGTTGTGTACAAAAACAAAAATAACTCTACATTTGAAAGAGGATACGAAGCCAATGTACATTCCAAAGAGGCCAGTATCTTACGCCGCGTTACAAAAAAATCGACGAAGAGTTGGAACGGTTGCAGAAATTAGAATTTTCAGCATGGGCAGCACCCATCGTCGTAGTGAATAAACCAAACGGAAAAATTCGTATTTGCGCAGATTACTCAACAGGATTGAATGGGGCGTTACAGCCAAACAAACACCCATTGCCATTGCCAGACGACATATTTGCTAAATTGGCAGGTAAACAATTTTTCAGCGTAATAGATTTTTCCGATGCTTATTTCCAGTTGGCGGTTGAGGAAAAGTCACAACAACTATTAACCATTAATACACATCGCGGTCTCTTCAAGTTCAAACGGCTATCACAAGGGGTTAAAGCTGCCCCCGGTGCTTTTCAACAAGTTATCGATGCAATGGTTGCTGATCTTCTATTTGTGAGTGCATATTTAGACGATCTCATGGTGTTCAGCACAACTCAAGAAGAGCACCTTCTACTTCTACATATAACAAAATTGCTTGAACGAATACGGGACTATGGGTTTTCACTACAAGCCGAGAAATGTCAATTTTACATGCGAAGGGTAAAATTCCTTGGGCACATTATAGATGACACGGGTATTCGTCCAGACCCAGAGAAAATCAGATGCATCGAAACAATGCCACCACCATCAAATATCACAGAATTGAGATCTTTTCTTGGAGCAATGAATAACTACGGGAAATTCATCCCAAACATGCAACAGATTATACGTCCAATAGATGCTTTACTAGTAAAAGACACGAAATGGATCTGGTCAATAGAATGTCGTAATTCGTTTTCAAAAATTAAGAATATATTACAGAGTGAATTATTATTAACCCATTATGATCCTTCATTACCTATCATTGTAGCTGCGGATGCTTGTAATACAGGCATTGGTGCTGTTATATTTCACGAATTCCCAGATGGCAGCAGAAAAGCTATTTACCACGCAGCTAGAACTTTAACAAAGACTGGGCAACGTTATAGCCAAATAGAAAAAGAGGCTCTGGGATTTATATACGCTGTAACCAAATTTCATAAAATGATATCGGGAAGACATTTTGTTCTCGAAACCGACCATAAACCTTTGCTACACATCTTTGGCAACAAAAAAGGTATACCAGCAGTGGCGTAGCAAGAAATATTTTCAGGGGGGGTTAAATAGTTGTAGGTCGAGTCCTGAACTCCAAACATTATCTTTCAAAATTGATATAATTTTTAGTTATGCTTTAATAGGAATAAAACTAGAAGAAGTGTTATAGAGGAATTCAGTTTGTTCACTTTTGACATACATGATAAAAGTCATAGTTCTATGTTTCTACGCTTTTCAGCAAATTTGTTGATTACTTCCTTAGCCGTCTTATGAGCTCCTTGGTAATTATGTATCTATAGAGATGGCTCAAAAATTGAAACAGCGTGGGCTCTGTTATTTTTTCCGAGGTATTGAATATAAACACCTCTCTTCGTCTACCTGACCACTGCAGCGTCTTCCAAGCGCAAGTCACTGCCATATGGGAGGCTCTCACAACATCTACGACCTATAAACTGGCTGGGAAAAAAATCAGCTTAGCTCGAGCTGGGCTGAGATGGACCACAGCAACAGTGTTTCGCACTCTTCCCATAATATGGCGGAAGGTGCTGACCGGTTATTGTCCCTTTGGACCGCACGCCGAAACATTGGGACTTCCCCCCCCAACATATGCAGAAGTTATGAATATACCGAAGAAACTGTCTCCCATCTTCTCTATTCAAGTTCCGCCCTTGCAAAGAAAACAGGGATCTTCCTCGGCTCACCTTTCCTTAACGGATTGAGCGAGCTGCAAAATACTGGGGTTCCTGACCTTTGTCGCCTTATCAAAGGGTCCAAATGACTTGAAATGGCCTGAATTTTGTCCCAAAACTGAAATAACATCACAATGGGCCCAATGGTGTGCCTAAGTGCAGCCATTTCAACTTAACCTAACCACTTGCGATCCGCTTTCGAGGCACAATAAGTGATATTTCTAGTGTATTTTCTTCGCGCTGAATGTACCACCAAAATTACAAAATGATATTATAAATATTCAAGTTGAATTTCCTTCATACAAAAGTCGTTTCGGGGTGGGTTTGGTCCCCAAAACCACCCCCGTTCCTACGCCACTGTATACCAGTCTACACGGCTAATCGACTCCAGAGATGGGCATACACATTATTATTGTATGATTTTGAAATCCGGTACATATCAACGGAATCTTTTGGTTATGCGGATGTATTATCTAGACTGATTAATACAAATGTCCAACCAGATGAAGAGTTTGTTATAGTATTAGTTCAACTTGAAGCAGCAATCAAGCAAGTATAACAGGAATCCTTGAACGCACTACCTATTACATTTGAAATATTGCAACGAGAAACCAAAAAGGACAAACTCATACAGAAAATCATCAAATTTTTAAAAGATGGGTGGCCAACTGGGAGAAAACAATTTCCGGACGAAGTTCATCCATTCATATCCAGAAAAGACACATTATTTGTGGTAAATGAATGTCTTATGTTGGGAGAACGAGTTGTTATCTCCACAAAATTGCGGAAAAGAATCTTAGCAGAACTACACAAAGGACACCCGGGAATAGAGTGTATGAAATCATTGGCGAGAAGCCATACGTATTGGCCAAAGATAGATCAAGACATTGAAAATTATGTACGAGAATGTCAGCATTGTGGAAGCCAAAATGGTTTTACATTCGTGGCTAATCTGTTATATTACAAAAACACACTAATATAACTTTTTTTTTAAATTGTTTTATTAATATTTTATTATTCCTTAAAATTCTCTTTAATAAACTTGAAGTTGTTTTCCTACCTTTTTTTTGTTATTTCTTGTTATCATTGGTTTATAGCACGACCTTACTTTTTTTTTGCATATACATACTATATAAATGTTTTCTCAATTCTATATATATTTATTTTTGCTTTTCTTTATGAAACAATTCTCAAACAACACAAAATTCTTGCTCTTAAAAAATTCACAACAACATAAAATTATACTTTGAACCGGCCCGTATTTGTATTTATTTATTTTTTCTTTTATATTCTTCTTACGGGTTTAAAAACTCTTTCATTATCATTAAGCCCAACAAAAACAATTAGAAGGAAAGTCTCGAGAACGCGATAAGCACGGACATCGATTTCAGTGTACACAAGACAGAAGATCGCGGTCAATCATTAACGTATCCTTTTAAAAAATGCATTTGCCCGTGTTTGGGATATGGAGACATGAGTTGGGGCCTGCTAGTACGAGGTTCGTCTAATTTCTCGTTTCATCGGGTGTATTGGTGGCCATTGTATGTAGGGCCCGTTTGGGTCGTCTAAATGTTTACCTTTTCTTCATAAAATGGTTTTAGGCGGTTGTTGTGAACTGTCACTAACCTCTTATTTATTTTTACGGTAGTATTCACTATACTTGGGACTGCGACCACCGTGTAGGGGCCGATCCATATTTGAGAGAGCTTGTGCTAACGAGACTCGTTTCGTAGGAGGACTTTGTCCCCTACATGGAGTGTCAAGGGCCGTACTTTCCCGTCATAGTATGCCTTCGAGCGGTTCTTACTGGCGAGTAGATTCTTACGAGCCAGTGCATATGATTTTTGCAGTTTATACCGGAGTTGATGATAATAACTTTCGTGATTGTATATAGGCTCCGGCTCTCGTTTTAGATTGGATGGGACGTCGGCTGTGAAGCCGTAGAGGCAGTCCATCGGGGTTAATTTAGTCCCCTCGTGTACACTGTTGTTGTACACGAATGCTGCTGTCCGAAGGAAATTGTCCCAGCTTTGGGGGCTCTCGTCTACGAGAGTGCGCAAGTATTCTATTAAGGGTCTGTGAGCGCGTTCTAGTGCTCCATTGGACTGAGGGTGGTACGCTGAAGTTTGGAGTTTCTTAACCTTTAAGAGCCTACACACGCTTTTGAAAAGGTCACTCAGGAAGTTTGATCCCTGGTCGGTAACTATTTGTTTTGGTATGCGATAGCGCGTGACGATTTCGTGGAAGAAAATTTGTGCTACCGTTTGAGCTTCCCTATTGGGAATGGCATACCAGTCGACAAATTTTGTTAGGTTATCCTGGACCTCACCGATGTATCTACACCTTGACGTGGTGGTGAGGCTTGCGTGGTCCCGTTAGAACGCCCTGACTAAGATAGATACTTAAAAGCAATGGATAAAACAAAGGAAATTTGTACCCCAGGTGGTAAACCTGCAAGCCAGGGAAATCCACCCTCTACGGAGGTCGGCCTCATGGATTCTGGGGGAGGCCATCTATTGCTTACGAGGAACAGGGAAGTGGACGACTCGCATGTCAACGCAGTCACGCAGGAAAGCGTAGAAGCGGCGGCGAGCGAGCTAGTGAAGCTGAACCTGGAGGTATGCTCAGAGAAGGTGGACAATGCGATGCAGCAATGTGTCAAGAGGTCAGCCGGCTCTGGGCCTACGTTAGCGCAGGAATCCGACTCGGAAATGAGGCTGCGAAAGCAGCTGAAGCAGAAGAGGAAGAGGGAGCGCAAAAGACAGAAGAAGGCAACTTCCTCTGTTGGGGGATCGGCCGAGTCCACTCCGGAGGAGGTGGGACCCACGAAGAGGTTTAGAGGTGAAAGTCTCTGCACCTCAGCCGTGGGCTCTACTGTCGAAGGGGAGGATAAGGCCAGGGAAAGGAAGGGTGGACAACCTCAACCTGTAAAACAGGGAGGAGTCAACCCTTCTGTCTCGGGGGTCGTGCGTGCGGAGCCTGTGGCGGAGAATACCTACGCAGGCATAGCAGGCTGTGACCTCCGTTTGGGTGTGACCGACGATGGAAGGGAGGAGGGTCTGGGCACGAAGCAGGTAACCGTTTTTAAAGCGGCCCTGCTCAAGACACTAGACTCTCTGCCTGACAACGCTGGCGACATCGGTATTACCGAGGTAGACTTGGAGGACGGGGTCATTGCACTCAGGTGCGTGAACCAAAAATCCAAGGCCTGGCTGTACGAAGCTGTCGGAAAGATGACTGACCTATGGGAAGGAGTCAATCTGAGAGTGGAGCGCCTTCACATCCTTAAGGATGTGAGGAGGATGATCATCCGAGTTCCCGGTTCGCCGGAGAGCAAGGAAACCATCCTAGCCAGATTACGTCGTCAAAATGCCTGTGTGACGGACACTTCTAAGTGGAGGGTCAGTCGCATAGGCAGATATGGTGACGCGAAAAACGGCGGTACCATTCTCACCGTATGGTGTCCGAAGGAGGAGGCGGAGGCGGTCAGGCATGCAGGGGGGAAACTCAACTGCGGGCTGGACCTTGCCTACGTGCGATTCCAGAAGGACAAGCCGGAGGAAATGGTAGAGCCGGCCGGAAAGGCAGCTGAACAAGGGGACCAGTGAAATGGAATCCTCGTCAGCTGGGCGGGAGGTGGGCCAGTTCCGGCAATTAAAGGTTTGCCAGTTGAATCTACACCATAGCAGAGCAGCATCAGCAATGATGACGCGAGGCTTCGGTGAGATGAAGCTGGATATTGCTCTCATACAGGAACCCTGGATCTACAAGGGTAGGATTAGGGGACTATCTGGGAGCTTTGACACTCTGTACGTTCCCAATGCGAATGAAAGAGTGAGGACGTGTGTGCTGGTGAAACACGGAGTGCAGGCGGTTTTACTGCCGCACTTGTGCACACCAGATCTCACAGCAGTACGCGTAGGTACTGGAAGTGGGGCTTTCATTCTAGCCTCAGCCTACCTTCCGTACGATTCGCCAGATCCTCCGCCCACCAGGGAGTTGGAAATTCTGGTTATTACCTGTGGCGAAAAAGGCACAGGGTTAATAGTTGGTTGCGACGCAAATGCACACAACACGGTGTGGGGAAGCACCAACGACAACCATAGAGGAGAGGCTTTGCTAGAATTTGTGGAATGCAACAATCTAGTTATTGCAAATAGAGGGGTAGAACCAACCTTCGTCGATGCTAGACGAAGGGAAGTCATAGATATAACTCTATGCAGCAACCGGATGTTGACAAGATTGACCAACTGGGAGGTGATGGATCGGACGACTATGTCAGATCACAGAGCCATTTCATTTGAGATAGCGTACGGAACCCCGGGCAGGGGAGACGGAATTAGAACAACGAGAATTCCCCGCAACACGGACACGTCTAGATATACTGAAATGTTGCGCAGGAATCTCGGGGAGCGCGTGCCAAGGGCACCGAAAACCACAAGAGAAGCAGAGTCTCAGTTGCATGTCCTGCAGACAGCGATAGAGAATGCTTTTCGAGTGGCGTGTCCTCCTACGTCAGTGGATGACCATGATCCCACACCCTGGTGGTGTAGGGAACTGGAGAAACTGAAGAAAGAGGTCAGAAGGGCTTTCAACCAAGCGATGAGGTGCAATGACCCGGTTGCCTGGGAGAATTACAAAGCCAAAAAAAGAGAAATGAAACAAACTCTGCGACGACGGAAAAGGGAGTCGTGGAGGGACTTCTGCTCGAGCATGGAGAGCATATCTGAGGCCAGCAGACTTCAGAAAATGATCTCCAGGGACCCGGTCTCCAAAGTCGGACTCGTTCGTGACCCGTCGGGGAGGATGACGGAGACGCTGGAGGAAACCAACAAGATCCTGATGAAAGTTCACTTTCCTGGCAGCTATATCTCGGGTAAATCTTGGGCTATTCGTAACAGAATGGCTACAAGGATGAACCGAGAGGAGGCTAACGGGGTGGTGACGGAGGAAGGGGTGAGACGTGCAATAGACACATTCTCTCCCTTCAAGACATCGGGGCGTGACGGAATATTCCCTGCGCTGCTTCAATGGGGCAAAGAAATCATTGCACCCAGGCTTAGGGGAATATTCGTTACCTGTCTAGCAACAGGATACATTCCGGCGGTGTGGAGGGAAACCAAAGTGGTATTTCTCCCTAAGCCAGGCAAGAAGGACTACACCGAGGCGAAGTCCTCCAGGCCAGTCAGCCTAACATCCTTTCTGTTGAAAACAATGGAAAGAGTGGTGGCAGACCACCTGGAGAGTACTATGCTAAGGAGGCACCCTTTAAGTAGAAGCCAGCACGCTTACCAGGCTGGCAGATCTACAGAAACGGCACTTCACCAATTGGTGCGAGTAGCCGAGGGGGAACTGTATACCGGAGGCATAGCGATGGCCGTTATTATGGACATCGAAGGCGCCTTCGACAAGATACAGTTCAACAAACTCAAAGAGGCTCTGGTGAGGCGCGAGGTCAGCCCCATGATTGTAAGGTGGGTGGATAGCATGCTGAATAACAGAGCGGTAAGGATTCAGACAGGAGACTCGCGGCTTCGAGGGGGGTCAGCAAGGGATGCCCACAGGGCGGGGTCCTATCGCCCCTCCTGTGGAACATCACTGTGGACACTCTGCTCAGGCGGCTAGAGGTAATGGGCGTGCATACCGTTGGGTATGCAGATGATGTAGCGATTGTGGCACGTGGCAAGTTTATGAGCACTACGGCGATATCATGAGGAATGCACTCCAAGTGGTTGAGCAGTGGTGTACGGAACAGGGCCTCACCATAAATGCCAATAAGACAGACGCGATAATCTTCACTAGGAAGATTAAAGATCTGGATTTTCAGCCCCTCATGCTTTTTGGATCGAGGATCAAGGTGTCTGGGATGGTCAAGTATCTGGGTGTATACTTGGACTCGCGACTAACCTGGAAATACCACGTTGAAGAGAAGATTAAGAAGGCGACAAGGGTGCTTCACCAGTGCAGAAGAGTATGTGGACTAAGGTGGGGTATCTCACCAAGGTTAGCATACTGGACATATACCATGATGGTGAGACCCATCATAACTTATGCCTCGGTGGTCTGGTGGACTAAAGCCACACAGAAAACCGTCAAGAGGCATTTGGACAAGGTGCAAAGAATGGCCAGCGTAGGTGTGAGCGGTGCTTTCCGCACCACACCCGCCGCGGCATTGGAGGCGCTGTTAGGTCTGCTGCCGTTAGATCTCCAGGTGATGAAGACTGCGGCAGCCTCAGCGATTCGGATGAGACGGGATGCCGCATGGCAGGCGTCAGGAACCTTATATGGGCACATGAAGATCCTGGATCGCATTAAAGGGATTAGGGAGCTCATGATGCCCATGGAAGGGATCACAAAAATGAGGGTGACCGAAAGGTATCATAAAACCCTCATAGGGAACGGAACGCTCCCGGAAGGGAGACCGGAAGACATATATATCTTCACGGACGGATCCATGATTGACGGCAGAGCAGGTGCGGGAGTCTTCTCAGAGGACTTAAATCTGACCTGCTCTCTGGCTTTGGGGAATTACACCTCAGTCTACCAGGCGGAAATGCTTGCTCTGCTGCACGCGCTGGATCACATAAATGAGGGTCAGGTGCAGGGAAGAAGTATCTTTATAGCACTGGACAATCAGGCTGTGATTAAGCGCATGAATCAGACAGAGATTAATGCGTCTCTGGCGTTGGAATGTGTCCAAAAACTGAACAGGTGTGCGCAACAAAACAACGTGACGCTAGCTTGGGTTAGAGGACATACAGGCATCGATGGGAACGAAAAGGCTGACAACCTGGCAAAACAGGGGTCAACCTCGGAACTCTGGGGACCGGAGCCATACTCTGCCATTGGCAGAGGGTTGGTAAGGAACTACATCGAGAAATGGGTCGCTGAGGAACACCGGAGACGGTGGGACGCTATGACCACGTGTAGGCAGGCTAAGATGGTGCTTACGTTGCCGATTACCGCAGCCAGAAGAAGGATCCTGCATATGCAAAGGAGAACCCTCAGATGGTTGGTGGCACTGATTACAGGACACGGATGTTTCAGGTATCACCTAAAAAGAATGGGAATTCTGGAGGATGACACCTGTCGGATGTGCCTGGAGGAACCTGAGACGGCCACACACATAGTGTGTCACTGTCCGGCGGTGGCGAGGAAAAGGGCTGCCATAACTGGACTCCATTGGATGGAGGACATGAGGCAGACTCCCTTCAATCAGCTGCTTGCGATAACTAGGGGAGTCGAAGTAAGGGAGCAATGGGACAACCCACTGCAACCCCAATAAGATGACTCTAGGCAGAGGGACGAAAAGGGACCCGCAAATAGTGGTCTGATTCGATATCCCTCGAAAATCTATATATATAGGTTATCCTGGAAGGTTAGGATGTACTTGTTTCCCGAATGTGTTTCTTCCAGGGGGCCTACTATGTCTAAATAGACTTTATCGAAGGGTTTTTCAGCTATGTCCGTGATAACCATGGTCATTCGGAATTGTCTAGCTAGAGGCCTTCATGGTTTGGCATTTCTTGCACCTTCTTATGTAGCGAGAGATATCGCGGAACATACGTCTCCACCAATATTTTTGGCGAATACGGTTGTAGGTCTTCACGACTCTCTGGTGTCCACCGAAGGGGGAGTCGTGGTAATCCTTTAGAATTATATTTATCTCCTCCTTGTGATGACTTCAACTTTCTTCTTCCCTTTGGGGTTGTCGTCTTTGGGATGGTCTTCTGTTGTTTCATCTTCGATCCCAGGCGGTTTGGGCCCTTCCTCCGAGTGGGGGGTATGTTATGTTTTATTTGTTGGAATGCGTCTTCACACTTTGGTGTCCAAGAAAATTTTACGCCTTTGCGTAGAAGGTTCGTTAAGGGTCGGACTATCTTGGAAAAATCTGGGACGAATTTTCGGTAGTAATTGGCAAGGCCTAAAAACGATTGCACTTGTCTGATAGTCCGTGGGGCAGGGAACTTCTGGACGCATTCCGTTTTACGTGGGTCTGGTAGGGCTCCTTTTTCTGAGCAAACGTGACCCAAATAAACAACTTCTTTTCGGAGGAATTGGCACTTCTCTGGTTGTAATTTGAGGTTATTTTCCCTCAACCAGTCGAAGACTCTACGAAGTTTAGTATTATGGTCCTCAAGGTTTTTACCGTAGATGACGATTTCATCCAGGTAGACAAAACATTCGAGGCCTTGCAGGCCTGTGAGGACATAGTTCATGAGCCGTTGGAACGTAGCTGGGGCTCCTTTTAGCCCGAACGGCATACGTTTGAACTCATAGTGGCCGTAGTTTGTGCTGAAGGCTGTTTTAGCGCGATCTCGTGGTTCCACAAGTACTTGTTGGTAGCCACTGGCTAAGTCGAGGGTAGTGAAATATCTTGAGTGACCGAGTTGGTCTAGAATGTCCTCGATTCGTGGCAGAGGAAATGCGTCGCCTATAGTTTTTTCGTTGACTTTTCGAAAGTCGACAACTACTCGCCACTTCTTCTCTCCATTAGGTCCCGCCTTTTTGGGGACCACTAATAAGTGTGAGTTCCATGGGCTCTTACTGGGTAGGACTATGTCGCTGTCCAACATTTCTTCTAATTGTTCGTTAATTACCTGCCTTTGTGTCTCGGGCAGTCTGTACATTTTCTGATTAACAATTTGGTCATAGACCATTGGAATTTCATGGGAGATAGCGTCTGTATAGGTGAGCTTATCTCCTTTTAAGTGGAATATGTCTGCGTATTCGTGACAGAGTTCCTTTATGGACCTCTTCTCTTCGGTCGTTAGTGGGTGGTCGAGGCTGAGTTCCTCGTCAACTTTTTGAAGGCGTTGTGCACGCTCTAGGTCGTCCGGGTCTTCGTAGTCCGGGAATATGTGTCTGATTTTTAGTATGTTGACGGCTTCCTGGTCACTGCTCTTGTGACCCCGTTTTGATTTGGCCGTTAGTTTTTTCTGCCATTTGCGGCTTGTTTTGAGCGGTGGGGTGCCGGTTTTAGCTACCGGTCGTTTATTCCTGCACTCGCCGTTGCCTTTCTTGGCAAAGGGCCTTGGGCTAGAACTAGTAGAGTAGCCATTTGTGGGGACGAGCGTTAGAGTTAGACTCGTTAGGGCTACTGGATAGTTGTTAGCATTGAGGAGGCCAACAGATACTCTTTGGTTTCCAGAAGGTAAGAGGGCGTTCGCGAGGAATACATCTTCGCAGGGCTCTTGGGCTTTACAGAGCATTTCTTCCTCTAAACTTAATGGTATTGGCACCACCATCTGGGACCGGCCTGGGATACAAATTGATTCCGTTAAGATTACTTTTTGTCTCAGGTCTTCATTGGTCTCGAAACCGTTAAGGTTGGTATTTAACCTTGACCCATCTTGAGATTGGCAGCTTGTATTCCTCTCGGAGGGTACCTGGGAGACACCACCGGGGGTCGTCTCGGCTTCTACGAGCTGAGACTTCCTGGTCTGGGTTTGCTCCTGCTGCTCCCTGGGTTTCGGTTTGGTTTGTAATGGAATGGTAATTTCTTCCGGATTAATTTCCGTGCGAGGAAATCGTAGTGTCTTGTTAGGACCCTCAACGTTGCAGTGCTGGGAGAGGAAGTCGTTTCCTAGAAGGCCATCTTTGGGAATCTCTGGCATGTTTTGCACTATTTGGAAAGTGCAAGGAATTGGAGTTTTCAAATTGAAGTTTCCTTGGCAACTTCCGAGAGTCTTCCCTTTGCCGAATGGCGTTTGTAGCGAGCAATTTTGAGAAGGGTTTATTGTGACATTTTGTCGAAGTTTAGGTCCTTCTCGGAGTCTGTGAGGGACACGCTTACCCAATTCAAAAGATCCTCTGTGAAACTGTCGGCGGGCGATCGGGTGTCGTCGACTTTACAATTTTTTCCACTAAATTCTAAATTTTCTAATGTTTCTGAATGTACTAAATTTTCTAAATTAGGGCTTTCGCCTTGAAGAGGGCGCTCGAGAGACTGAAAATTGGCTAAATCCTCTCTAAATTTGAGGGTGCTCTGCTTTAAGTTTTCTATTTGTGTCAGGCGGCTTTCACGAGTTCTTTTTGTTTCTCGTTCTACTGCCTGACACGCGATGATATTTATGTCACCTGTCTCGAGCGCTCTCTTCAAAATTTGATCTAAACTTAACTTAAAACCTACTTGTTGATTCGCTGTATTTCCTAAGATGGTATCGCTTCTCAGCTTCCTGGGTGATCCAGCTACTGTTGTTGGCGTCGATGTGTTGTCTGCCTGTCTGGGTAGAGGACTAGTGTCGTTGGGCCCTGGAGCTGTTGAAGGGCCTGCTATTAGTTGGTGATCCCTCGGTGGGGGAGTTTCTGAATGTTGGTTGTCCCCTGGTTGGCCCTCTGACATAGGGCGTATCCTGGGCACGGATGAAGCCCGCTATAAGTCCCTCGTCGAAAAAAAAACTTAGGGGGGTAAATGCGTGCTCGCCTGGAGCAGAGGCACGTAAAGATGATTACCCCCGAGCGTTGATTCTTTGGAGGATCTGGGAATTTTTATACGCTGCAGGTAGACGCTAACACTGCCCCCAAGTTAGGCTCAGCCTTGGGTTCGAGATCAATGGAGCCTTGACCAGCAGTATTCACGCCTTTGTAGTTAGCGCACACAGATCCTACCGGCTGCGCCAAAAACACACTAATATAACTTTTTTTGACATGAATCAAGACCTTCTCAACTACAGGCCATGCAGCTGTATCTGGCACCAATACAACCATAGCTGAGAATGGTCCCAAGATTTGACAGTTGCTGAGAATTTAATGGCGCAGAGTACGTTCGGAAGTGTTTTCGTTATAGTTTTGTGGTAAAAAGTGGTAAATTATTGAAATTTATCGCTTTAAACCATACAAGGATTATCAGTGATTATTTCTTTAGTGATTTAATAAAAAAATATATAAAAAAAATAGTGATTTAGTGTATTTTTGGTGTCTTAATTGTTAAGGTGATCAATTTATTTTACATTCGCGGTGTTTTTTTCGTGTATATTAAGGGAAAATATGCTGAATATTTAATTAAAAGTGATTTTAAAGTCATTAATTAATTTATTTTGCAATTATTACTAAACATATAAGTACAGAAAAGTGCGAATGGAAAAGTGAATAAGAGAAGTGTTTTTCGGCACCTATATTTTTAATAATAATATCATAATATATGTATTAATCACTTTAAAATCACTTTTAATTCCATAACTACACAAAACATTAAATATTCAACATTTTTTTCGTAAATAAACATGAAAAAACCACCGTGAATGTGAAAAAAAGTTGATCGCCTTAACAATTTGAACACTTAAACACACTTAATCACCAAATTTGTTTTATTTTTTTAATGAAATCACTAAAAAACTATTCACTGATAAATCCAAGTGCAGTAAAAGTGTTAAAATACAATATTTTATCACTTTTTACTGCAAAAATAAACACAAAAATTCTGCGCGTACGGCTTCCGCGCCATGTTACTCCGGTGTGCGGTGACTTTTGGGCCTATTACCAACACCACGAAAAATTCATCTACGAGGCCTGTAGTTGAGAGGGTCTTGCATGAATATGTCTTAAGCTGGTGACATATCCAAGCCGTACATGCATTGCATTCAGAGGCTCCATGAAATCCGGCGAATTTCCTCTGACACAATATTACATGGTTGCGTTCCGTGCCGGCTTTCACACATAGCCCGAAAATCTAAGTAACGTGTTCATGTGTTTGTGTGCTTATGCTTGTGTGTGCTATCTCGAATGCGGCAATGCCAAAGCCTTCTATATTTACAAGCCATGCACGAAGAAATCTCACACTCACAATGAAAGCACAATAGGACTTCAATTTAGCTGTCAAACTGTGTGGAGTGCGGCTATGTGGGTTTATTGGGAATCAATTTATTTTTTTTAAGCAAATTAAAACAAAATTTATGGACATTAATTGTAACATTTATTTACTACATATTACAAAGTTGTGTTAATAATGTAAATAATAAATGTAATTGCAGCCCTTTCTTCCTTAATGAATATTATTTCAAATTTCATTCTATGTTTACCAAGCAAATATCGTACCTGGAGGTAGGAGAGTACCGCTAAAAACAAATTTATATAAATATTTAGGAATTTTTAGCATACTATTCGTTTCAACTTATCTTCATTTTCTCATTTTGCTTTAAAACTGGAACTGGCTGCAACAGAAACTGGCTGGTCCTTCAGGTGACAACATGCCCTCAGAGAACAATTTCGGGTATTTAAGTAAAAATCTAAGCCCAAACGAAAATTTTGCTTTTAACTTTTTAAAAAACTGTTATTTTTAACAAAAAATCACGGCACTTTCATTAATAAAAGCCTTTTTGTGGCACGAAACACTTGTTTTCCTCGTTATTAAAGGGATTTTGACATTTTATTCTTCCTTTACCAACATAAAACCCGTAAATTTTAGTAGTAACATATGTATATTTAATTTGCAGTCTTATGTTACTTATTTTGGGCACTTTTTGCACTGTAACACGTTTTTTATTTTGAGGAAATAAGTTTTATTTTTAATAAAATCACACTCGTAACAGAACTTTTCGCGACACGAAAACTTCTTTCCCTTTGATTTTAATGGGATTTTGACGTTTCACGAATTTTGGTTGGGACTTCATACAACTATATACACACACCTACAGCATGGCTTGTAAATGTAGAAGGCTTTGGGCAATGCAGAAAAAGTTGAAAGTAGCCCGACCTTTGCGTGGCATGCCTTCCATTCACGGGATATTCCGTCAGCTCGCATTTGAATACACACACTTCTATATTATCTGTCAACGAATGCAATCAAAGCCTTCTACATTTACAAGCCATGCACAACAAAATTTCACACTCACATTCAAAGGTGCATGGGACTTCAATTTTGCTGTCAGACTGTGTGGAGTGCGGTTATGTACGTTTATTGGGAATAAATTATTGGGGATAAAATCTTCTTTAAACCAAATAAAAACAAAAATTATGGACATTAATTGTAACATTTATTAATTACATATTATAAAGTTGTGATAATAATGTAAATAATAAATGTAACGTAAATAATGTAATGTAAATATGTAATAAACGAAAATTTTGCTTTTATCTTTATAAAAAAACTATTATTTTTAACAAAAAATCCCGGCACTTTCATTAATAGAAAACTTTCCGCGGCACGAAACACTTGTTTTCCTCGTTATCAAAGGGATTTTGATATTTTTTTCTCCATTGCCAACATAAACCTCGTAAATCTTATTAATAACACTGTTTATTTAAATTGCAAATTTATGACAGGTAAATTGGGTACTTTTTGCATTATTGTACGTTTTTTACATTGATGGAATAGCTCTTATTTTCAATAAAATCACACTCGAAACAGCACTTTCCGCGGAACGAAAACTTCTTTCCCTTTGATTTTAATGGGACTTCGATATTTCACGAATTTAAGTTGGGACTTCATACAACCACACACACACACCTACAGCATGGCTTGTAAATATAGAAGGCTTTGAATGCAATGCATGTACGGCTTGGATATGTCACCAGCTTTATCCCTGGAGTCTATTCAAAAGAATGTGCGGAACGGAAATCGGCACATTCCTTGACTCATTTTGTTTTTGTTTTGCTTTGTTTATTCTTTCGTCGTCATTGGGTGGACTTTTTTTTTGTTCAATCGCTGCAAGTTCTTGTTCCAAGAGTGAGAAAAAGTGTCGAGGATTTTTTACTTTGTGCGAGATTTTTTAAACAGCTTAGAAAAGGTGTGCTTGAGTCGTCGTCCGTCGCGCGATATTTTTGTGTTTTCGAAGCGGGGCGGAATCAGAGTCGATATCAGGGAATTTTCTTACTAAGCAGTTTGCGGTCGCGGTGCGTTTAGAATTTTTGCAAAAGCACAATTTTTTTATTTTGAACGATTTCGTTTCGTGTGTTTGTATTCTGTTACATTGTGGAAAAAGGATAAGGTGGTTGAAGGGTATGTATTGAAGCGAGACAGATATATATTGTTGTGTGCATTCCTTTCGACCCCCTCCAGGAGTTCTTTCCAATAAGAACAAGAAGGTGATTTCCAATAAGAACAAGAAACAAATAGACCCCAGGGATAAGACATATTCATGTCTACTGTGCCATCGAGAAGCCATGGCACTTCCCGTCTTTTTTTTTAAATTGTTTTATTAATATTTTATTATTCCTTAAAATTCTCTTTAATAAACTTGAAGTTGTTTTCCTACTTTTTTTTTGTTATTTCTTGTTATCATTGGTTTATAGCACGACCTTACTTTTTTTTTGCATGTATATAAATGTATTTTCTCAATTCTATTTATATTTATTTTTGTTTTTCTATATGAAACAATTCTCAAACAACACAAAATTCTTGTTCTTAAAAAATTCACAACAACATAAAATTACATATATTTTAAACTGGCCCGTATTTGTATTTATTTATTTTTTCTTTTATATTCTTCTTACGGGTTTAAAAACTCTTTCATTATCATTAAGCGCAACAAAAACAATTAGAAGGAAAGTCTCGAGAACGCGATGAGCACGGACATCGATTTCAGTGTACACAAGACAGAAGATCGCGGTCAATCGTTAACTTATCCTTTTAAAAAATTGAAGGCAATTATCGCGCCCGCCGCGGTCAATGGTTAAAACAACACTCTACAAGGGCGACCTCCCGCCGTTGCAATTCAAACAAAAACTCTTCGAAAGATCACCGCCGTGAAAATTTCATCAATTTCTTTTTCAACCCGCCACGGATGATAGTTGAAACAATACTCTTCGATTTTAAAAATCGATCGCGCTTTAGTTACCTAAAGCTTTCTTTTCGAAAAATCCTTCGGTTTGCATTTTTCTTCCGGGCCTTCAACCTTGGTGCAAAAGTCACCTGCTGGTGCTTGACCCAAGGCTGAGGTCGCCGGCCGGAAAAACGCACCCGTCGGCTTTTCTCCAAGTGCCCGGCGCAATTTGCTTACGAGCTTCAATTTCTTTCGCAAGCCAAATTGCGCTAAATTTTTGTTGTCAATTTCCTTTGGCGTTTCAGGTTACACCTGGATGTTGTGCACGGGTCGTTTACCGGCCCCGTGCACTTTTAGTGAACACAACATTCGAAGTTCAAGAATTTTAGATGTTTAGAAATAGTTTTGGAGATTTAAATAGGAAATTGACTAATTTTGAGAGCTGCTCAAAATTTCTACATAACAAATTCCAGAATTTCCGTGGGACCGAATTCACATTGATTACGCGGGACCATTTCATGACTATTACTTTTTAGTAATGGTGGATGCAAAAACGAAGTGGCCAGAAATTTTCATGACCAAATCAATCACTTCGGAAATAACATTAAAATTCATCAAAAATGTTTGCTCAAGATTTGGAATCCCAAAAACCATTGTTTCTTCAGATAATGGGGCGCAATTCACCAGTCAAGTTTTCAGAGAATTTTGTGAAGCCAATGGAATCGAGCACCTCAGATCTCCTCCTCATCATCCACAATCAAATGGACAAGCGGAAATCCTCGTGGATATATTTAAGCGAGCCATATGTCAAAAATTAACGAGGGAGAGGGATTAGAAGATACCTTAAATACATTTTTATCAACTTATCGTTACACACCAAACAAAAACATAAATGGGAAATCACCGGCAGAAGGGATGCTTGGTCCTAAGATCAGAACAATACTTGATTTACTTCACCCAAAATCGGCAACTTTGTGTCAGAAGAATGATAAACAGAACGAGCAGTATAATAGACAACACGGTGCCGTATGCCGAAGACTTATGAAAGGTGATTATGTTTTTATGCTAAAGTGTATCACAATAACAGCTGGAAATGGGTGCCAGGCACAATTATAGAAAAAGTGGGAAATGTGATTTTTAATGTCCTACTACAATCACAAAGAAATCGTTTGATAAGGGCTCACACAAATCAATTGAAATCCAGGAATATATCAACAAAAGATCGCACTACTAACAACAATCAACATCAAAATCAGTTGTCACTAGATATATTGCTGGGCGAATTTAATACATCTGCAGACTCGGATACAAACACAGAGGTCTTTTCAACACCATCATCATCACCATCAAGGCAGGTAGAAATTCCTCAGCATACTTCAAGAAGTCCAACACTTAACATCAGAACTACTCGTACCTAATGTTAAACTTCCACTGCGGTTCGGAGATTATGAACTCTATTAGAAGGGGGAGGTGTTGGCAATATTGGGAAATGGACGAAAGGCAGTGAACAAGAAGAAGAGAAAAAGTTAGTTGATTGATGGAGTGAAGTGTACGCAAGTGTGTAAGCCAAGGGTAATAAATATTATAGGTATATAAAATAATAAATAAAATTCATCTGTACTGTAAGCATTGTTATACGCGTGTTATTATTTAATAACCCTACCAAAAATACAACACCACCATCAGGAAAGTCAAAACCTTATTTGACAATAAATTGAGAAGTAAACTCCTTAATGCAACCTCTGGTAGCAAAAACTTCTTCAGCAAATCCAAGGCCGATTTATTAGCATCTCTGTTCGTTTCAAATTCTTCTTAACCTGAAACTGATACGCTACCACCGGTTCTCGAGCACAACGCTCATTCAGCATTCATTCATTCAGCTTGATGCTATCAAATCCACTGGATCTGATAATATACCCCCTATCGTCTTAAATCAATGCGCCTCACCTTTGGCTAAACCTCTGCGCAAACTTTTTGCACTATCATATTTTTCCGGAGTTTAGCCAGACTCTTGGAAACTTGCCCATATTCAGCCCATTCCGAAACCATGGAAACGATAATCGACAAAAAACTTATGAGATATCTAGAATCCATCCAACCTACTCATAAACGACAGACAGTATGGCTTCCGACGAAAAAGATCCACTGGCGAGATTTTAGTTTTTTAAAGCTATTGGAGTCGACTCACTTCTATAGAAGTGGATCGACAGTTTCCTTTCCGGCCCTTCAATCAGGGTAGTATTGGATGTCGTCAAATCCGCATCCCACCCTAGCTCTGCGAGGGTCCTCCAGGGATCAATTTTTTCTCCTGCCCTCTTTCTTATTTTTATAAATGACCTGCTTTCAATCCCCTCCAACCCACTTCTCAGCTTCGGTACCCTGCGTTACTCTTACGGCTTGGATACAAGACAAATACGTGCCAGACCCTGTCTTGATGGCCGTGAACTAATGTCCAACTCTATTAATAAAGATATTAAACTCATTCTAGAGTGGGGGAGCAAGTATCGTGTTGAATTCAACCCTACCAAAACCAAGGACTTTCTTATATCAAAAAAATAGTTCAACACCTCTCCATCCGTGACGGTGGGTGAAGTTCAACTAATGGACGATCTCTCCCTGCACATCTTAAGCGTGACATTAGCTAAAGACTTTCGATGGAATGACCACATATATGTATTTCAAATCGTCAAACAAGCATCCCGGTGCTTGGGATTTATTAAGAGGTGTAAGTTCCTCCTCCAGCCATCGGCCCGTGCTGTTATTTATAAATCCTACATTCGGACTCTTCTCGAAAACAACTCTCTCATTTGGGGCGGCGCCTCGGCAACCACCTTGAGATGGTTAGGTAAGGTGCAAAAAGGGGCCCTTAAATTAACTGATGACGTTACTGTTTGCTCCACCGTCGACCCCTTGAGCCACCGTAGGAATCTAGCAGCACTGACAAAATTCTATCGCTACTATCATAAAGATTGGTCCATCGACATAAATGCTCTCCTGCCTCCACGGCAATTTTATACCCGCAGATTAGCTCCTACAACATCCAAGAGTTCAAATGCAGAGTTCATCGCCATGTTCTTCAACACGCCCCCCCTCGCACCGTGACGTGACAAACGACACGACGGACTAGTAGTACAAAAGGTAATTCCTGAGCTTAGCACTGCCACATAAAAAAGGCACATTATTTGAAAAAAGCCTAGATAAAATGAATCTTCTAAATTCGCTCTAAAAATGATTTGTTCTAGTACAAAATCCTTTTTCTTCCTTTTTACAAAAGCTTCTTGAAGCTTTTTTCTCTTTAAGTAAAAGGATTTTCATGAATCACTTCAGTTCCTCTAAAAGCACGTTACAAGCCGGTTGATAAGTATCACAAAAAGGCTACCAAACGCCGAATACATTGCCTAGCAGCTCACACTTACATTAGCTGCGATTAAACCGTATTTATTGAAACAGTGAAGTGTTGTAAGCTTTTTCAATTGATTTCCTCCTAAATTTTCACAGTCCTTTCTGAAAATTGAAAACTGAAGCAGGTATTACTTAAGGAAACATGTAACTACAGTGAAAAAAGAAATCGAAAACTACTTTTACTGCTCGAACAAGGAGAAAATTCCGGCCCGATTTTTGCTACCGCCATCACAATAATTGTACTACAGCTCCATTAAAGGGTCCGTTTCTACAGGAGACAAAACAAGGAATTAGTTTGTTGTAGTAACAGGAAACGCTGTAAGTTGAACATTCAAGAAAATTATTTTTATTGCGGTCTTATGTGTATTGATTAATTTCAAAATTGAAGCTGGAAAGTTTTCCTCGATGTGTGTAGTGTTAAAAAGGCGATGGTGACCTTAAATTCCTTAAAAGGGGAATTCTGTCGCGCCCTGTCGCTATTAATATTTTTCCTTGTTTTATGGTCCTTTTTTGTTTCAATGATATTTTCAGTATTATTTGCTAAAATGTCTGAAAACCCAAGTATAAGATTTCATTTTCACAGATCAACTCCCAGTGCTGTTTTTTATCCTTGTTGTCAGAGGTTTTTGGGGATTAGGATAAAAATAAATCCTTTAATTAAGGAGAAAATGTAGTGTTGTTGTCACATGCTCTACAATTACCCATATGAGAGGTTTAGCTGCATGATCTTATAAATGGTGGTCCTACACCTTACTTACCCCTGCTGATAAAATTAGACAGAGATTATTTTACAACTCTTTTTTTATCCAGTATGATTAGTCAGTTCAAGTTAGCTTTTTATTTTGTTTTAATAAAATTTTGCTAATATCGAGAAAATTTCTTAGAAAATAAATGGCAAAGTTATCAAATATCACTGATTTAGTCTACGAAGCTGGTTGCTATAAACCTGGAAAATATAATTTTAATTTGGAAACTGAATACTTATTGTTTTGTAGGGCGTTAAGACCTTAAAAGTCACGATTTAATGATGTCGATTTCATGTTGTCATCCGCTAACTTTTCCATCATCCGCACTCTTGAGCAAAATTTGATAAGTTCAGTAACAACGTGTATTATGATATTTCGTCATGGAAATCAAATTAATTTCAATTGTAATTGAACAAAGCTGTTTGAAATTATTTTGAAAGCGTGTATTATTACAGCAAATCTATTATTTCTGTATAAATATGATATTGAGAAAAGAATGAATTTTCTATTTAACAGGTGATTCCATATTGTTTTGTACTGAGCTACATGAAAGTGTACATTTAACAAGTTTATTTTAATTAGTTTTTTGTTTATATAACCGAAAAAAGAACGGCATAAAAACATACAGGCACATATGTACATATACTTGCAAAATTATTTATTTAAACTTAATACATATTTTTGGAAGAGTTATTTGTAATCTATATAAATATAATTGGAGTGTCTGTCTGTGATTTCAAAATAATTGTGTATTTTTAATTTTATATGGTCCATGTCCATTCAAAGATTTCTCAACATTGTTTTCAAAAAAATAAAAAATTATAAAACTGTAAATTCAACATAACAAAAATAACCTGGAAAAAACTAAAGCAACTGCTTCAAACAGTTGGTTTTTGGTTGAAAACCGCCTTCCGCGCAGTTGTCTTTTTACAATTTCCCACAAATTTTCTATAGGGTTTAAGGCTGGTCGTCCACTGGAAGCGTATTCGAGCGGCTTCGCGCTACGGCCATACATATGAGCGGCTACAAGCGGCTCATTTGTATGGCCGAAGCGCGAAGCCGCTCGAATACGCTTCCAGTGGACGACCAGCCTAAATCGGGTGATTAAGCCATTCTAGCACATCAACCTGATTATCCTGTAGCCACTGCCTCACTACAAGTGATGTGTGTTTTGGATCCCGATCATGTTGAAATCTCCAACGTAGTGGCATTTCCTCCTCCGCATAGGGTAGCATATTGTTTCGCAATATGTCTCTGTACACAAATTTATCCATTATGGTGTCAATTTTGACAATAGGTCCAATTCCTGCTCCGGAAAAACATCCCCACACCATGACGGATCCTCCACCGTGTTTCACTGTTAAGTTGCAGTACTTGGGGTTCAGTCTCTCACCTTTCGGCCGCCTTACATGACACATTCCGTCGCTCTGGATCAAATTGAATTTCGATTCTTCCGACCACAATACACTCTTCCATTGTGTTTCAGTCCGTGTTATGTACTTCCTTGCAAAGCTGACTCTTAATATGCGATTTTTCCTTGAAATAAGGGGCTTTGATGCTGGTCGTCTACTCCTTAAGCCTACTGCAAGTGCTCGTTTTCTGATTGTTCGCGAGGAAACTTGTAAACCCATGTCCCTGAGAACTACTTCTGAAGATATTCCAGGCATTTGTCTTATTTTTCTTATTATTAGAGCATCTCCACGTGCCGTAGTTTTCCTAGGACCTCCACCTTATGTACCGTTTGAATACTTCCTGTTTCATTAAATTTTTTTAGAAGTCTAGAGACAACGGATTTTGGTACACTGTACCTTTCAGCAAATGTTTTTTGACACACACCACGGGTAAAGTCGTCAATAATACACTGTTTGGTGATATTGTTATACTTATTCCGCGCCATTTTTACGCCAATTTGCATAACACGTGCTAATCAACGGCTCTCCTTGTACTGAACACTTTTCAAGAAACTTATAATAAGAATAATATAAGAATATAGGTAAAGTCCCACGCTTTTTAACATTTCGAAAGGTCGGTTATTTGGCCAATATGAGATCAGGACAGTAGCAGAGATTTCGGCAACTTTACTCACATCGGGAAGAACAGCTCATTCTATGCTTAAGATACCGAACGAAGAAGATCATATGGAAAATCCTGCCTGGAACAAATATAAAAACCTGCATGGAAAAAATCTAAAGTTTTACAAGACTGCATGATGGATGTCTGGGAATGCGATGAGTGTACTATGGCAAATAAAGTATCTATTAACAGAACACCGCGAGATTTAAGAAGTAAAAACCAATTATTTTGGGGAGTAACTGTTTTATTGGCATAGATTTCGGACAAATGTTTCCAGCTGTTCCGATAAATATGCGGGCCGATGATATTGATGCATGTCTGAAATGATCACTGATTTAGGGACATATTGGAAAACGTCATTTAAAGCAAAAGATGAGAACGCCATCGGAAAACTCAGAATTCAGTACTATTCTCCTCAACATAGGATATACAATAGAAAATGTTCTGAGATTAATGAGAATGATGACAGTGAGCTGCTGGATGTTGTTTGAAAGTTCGTAATAGACGAGGAAATTTTGATGAGCGACATTTATGACGATTTCGAAAATATCAACTCAACTAAATCGACTCAACTCAGTAATGACACAAACATTGTAATACTTACAAGTGAAACATCTAACATCGTTTATAAACAAGCGTTACATTGGATTGTTAACCAGTGCCGTGCGGGCGGTATGACCGGAAACGACGAAACACGAAAACGGGAAGCAGCAACTGTCCTTTTTAGGATCAAATCAGTAGTATCGTCTTAAAATGTTGGCAATCTTCGTCTCAAGCCATGTTCACCATGGGGCAAGTTCAGGGTGCCAATTATCTGGAAAGGTCAAATCTACGCGAGACATATTCTGAATATAATTGGCTAAGTATCTGTTGTCCACGTAGTACAAAAGTTTTCCGATTGGTCATGATTAGAGCGCGGATTATATGCAAATGCATATTTCTTATTTATACTGTTCTTTGTGTCAAAACTATTAAGAAGGTTGTTTTATGGTATTTACAACTTAAATATAATAATTTTTTTTGCATATTTTACATATTTGCATACAATTTGCATATTTGCACTTTTTTGCATATTTTTTGCATATTTGTATATTTTTACAGTTTTGTGCCATCGTATTATTGCTTGAAATTAGTTTAAAAACTTAGAATCATTCAAATTTTCGTGTGAATTGTACCTGAAATTCTAAGGTGGGCAACACAGAAGTTATTTCAAGTCATCTGTTTCGAGTTTTCCATTGAATTTTTCCATTTAAAACTTGTAATGGGGCCCATCCACAGGCCAACTGGTTGCCCAAACTGAGTTGTGTAAAGAATTGGTATTTTGCCACAAACGCTTCAACTGAGTTGTTACTTCAACTGTCAATTCGATATTTTATAGGCAATTTGAATGTTAAATGAAATTGTAGAAAACTCGCGATTAGGTTTTATAATAATAAAAAATTAATAACAATGATTTTTTATATTAATTATAATTTTTTTAATTATTAATATAAATATTTATATGTTTTTAAAATATAATCTAAATTCTAAAAATATAAATATTGAAAATAATTTAATAATATATGAACTTTCAAAATTCAAATTAAAAATAATGCATAACAGTGAAGATATAAACTAGCAAAAAAAATATATTCTTCGAATTCAGGCTTAATTCATTCAAGTAGTTTGCCAAACTGCAACACACACAGCGCGACTAGTTGCCCAAACTCTAGGCCACGCCTCCATAAAATTAAAAGGTTTTGATTTATCCCAACTGAAACCCCAACTGTCAAATCAGTTTGCCAACTGCCCCACACACGTTGCGATTCACTTCCAACACAACTCAGTTTGGGCAACTAGTTGGCCCGTGGATGGGCCCCATAGTTATGGGGCCCATCCACAGGCCAACTGGTTGCCCAAACTGAGTTGTGTTGGCACTGAATCGCAGCGTGTATGGGGCAGTTGGCAAACTGATTTGACAGTTGGGGTTGCAGTTGGGATAAATCAAAATCTTTTAATTTTATGGGGCGGGGCTTAGAGTTTGGGCAACTAGTCGCGCTGTGTATGTTGCAGTTTGGCAAACTACTTGCATTAATTAAGCCTGAATTCGAAAATTATATTTTTTTGCAAGTTTATATTTTCATTGTATTGCATAATTTTTAATTTAAATTATGAAAGTTCACATAATATTAAATTATTTTCATAATTTATATGTTGAGGATTTAATTTATATTTTAAAAACATACAAATATTTATATTAATAATTAAAAAATTTATAATTAACATAAAAAATCATTACTACCCATTTTTTATAATCATAAAACTTAATCGCAGGTTTTCTACAATTTTATTTAACGTTCAAATTGCCTATAAAATACTGAATTGACAGTTGAAGTATCAACTCAGTTGAAGCGTTTGTGGCAAAACACCAACTCTTTGCACAACTCAGTTTGGGCAACCAGTTGGCCTGTGGATGGGCCCCTGGGGCCCATCCACAGGCCAACTAGTTGCCCAAACTGAGTTGTGTTGGCACTGAGTCGCAGCGTATGTGGGCCAGTTGGCAAACTGATTTGACAGTTGGGGTTTCAGTTGGGATAAATCAAAATCTTTTAATTTTATGGGGGCAGGGCCTAGAGTTTGGGCAACTAGTCGCACTGTGTGTGTTGCAGTTTGGCAAACTACTTGAATGGATTAAGCATAAATTCGAAGAATATATGTTTTTTACATATATGTTCATAGTTTTGCATTATTTTTAAATTAAATTATGAAAGTTCATATAATATTAAATTATTTTCATAATTTATATATTTAGAATTTAGTTTATATTTTAAAAACATATAAATATTTATATGTATTAATAATTAAAAAATTTATAATTAATATAAAAAGTCATCGTAAATCATTTTTTATTATTATAAAACTTAATCGGGGGTGTTATACAATTTCATTTAACTTTCAAATTGCCTATAAAATATCGGATTGACAGTTAAAGCAAAAATTACCCACAAAGATACGACACTCTCAAAATTTCCCATAAGCTCCCTTGCGAGTGAATATATCAATCGACAAGGTGCAAGCGAGATAAAATTCAATTTAAAAACAAAACAAAAATCGAAGAAAGAAAGGGTAAATAAAGAAATGTTATTTCACGAAGTGCGAAAGAGACGCACTGATTTCTCTTCTCCGCAATTTTTTGTGCCGTCTGGACTTTTATTTTGCTTGTGTGAATTCATGTACCATTTTCGTGTACTTCCTGCTCTGCATGTGTTTGTGTAGTTTGCCGTTGCTCCGCCCTCTCGCCATTCCGGAGTGCGTATATGAATAGAGAAGTTGATCATAGATTTTTACTTTCCTTTTTCTTCGCACAGAAAGGATTACATTGTCGTATCTTTCTGAGTAATTTTTGGTTAAAGTATCAACTCAGTTGAAGCGTTTGTGGAAAAACACCAACTCTTTATGCAACTCAGTTTGGGCAACTAGTTTATCCGTGGATGGGCCCCATAATGTTTTGCCACCCCTCCATATTTTATTTGTTTTTATCGGAATATAATACGAAATGTGTTTCAAAAGGATATATATATATATATATATATATATATATATATATATATATATATATATATATATATATATATATATATATATATATATATATATATATAACGTGACCATTTATTTTTCTACTCAAAACGGGACATCGGTTTATTTATGTCAATTAGTAGAACCAATTCATTAAAGACTCAACGTTGGTTCTCAATAAAACGTCCTCACAACACAAGCATATTTGCGCAAGCATTTTGCTTTTTATGGCTTTTTTACGACTCGGTCTTCTTTTTATGTCTTTTTATCGATCTTGCCCCCTCCGCTTTAGCTACGCCTTTGCCCCTCTCATTTACTCTTTCCGGCCCGACAATTATTGCGCGGTTTCTGAAAACGGACAATTTTGCGTCCCCAGGTCTTTTTCGGGGACACCGGGACGAGCAACCGAAAAACGGGACGGTCCCGTTCAAAACGGGACGTATGGTCACGTTATATATATATATATATATATATATATATTGTATATATATACATATATGTAATATATATATACACTGTCGGACAAAATAAAGTGCAAAAACGCATTTTTAACCCAAACATGCTTCTTCTTGATAAAATGACAATCTAACTTTCTTTTAAATGCATCGAAAGCTTTCGGGGGTTCCCCAGTTTTCCGCGTGTAAAAGCTTTTCTTCATTTGTGTTGTTTTAGTGACATATTCTTGCAAATTCTAAACACCCCGCAATTTTCTCCGGACAAAATAAAGTGTAAACTTTAAAATACTTTAACGTTTGTCAGTTATAATTGAGAGTTTCTGATTTTTTTAACCCAATAATAACAGGTAATATATTTTAAATGTTTTTCAATCCATTAAGTCATCTGCAGTGAAGTGTTAATACTAAAGAATGTTGCTTCGTTTAGATTCTTTAAAATGAAGCCGCTGTCTGAGGAGATTAAGGAACTTCTGGTTAAGGATCGTTCTAGTGGTGTCAAATATAAAGAAATATCTGAAAAGTACAACATCTCAATATCATGAGCAAGAAAAATTTTTGAAAAATACAAATCATTAGGAACAACGGCGAGTTTGAAAAAGAAATGCGGGAGGAAAAAAAAGACAAGTACACAGACTGACAGATTAATCAAGAGGCAAGCTCAAAAGTCTCCACTAAATTCTGCCAGAATTATTAAAGAGGTATTGAATTTGAATATTTCGTCACGTACAGTGCAAAGAAGATTGAATGAAAGCGGATTGAAAAATTTTTACGCAAAGAAAAAACCTTTGCTGCGGATGGCCAATATAAAGAAACGTTTCGACTTCGCAAAAAAATACGCTAATATGCCTCAAACTTTTTGGGACGGCATAATTTGGTCAGATGAGTCAAAATTTGAGCTAAAAAATCCTAAAAGAAGACAAAGAGTGTGATGCGAGCCATCTCAAAGGCAAAAATCAAAGTTTATACAGCCCACTGTTAAGCATGGGGGCGGATCTCTAATGGTTTGGGGATGCTTTTCTTCGAAAGGAGTAGGGAACCTTGTTAAAATTGATGAGAAAATGACAGGTCAATATTATGTGAACCTATTGAAGGAAAATCTCGATCAATCTGCTAAGAAAATGGGACTAAACCAATTTGTGTTTCAACAGGATAATGATCCTAAACACACGAGCAAGGTTGCAACGAACTATTTTCTCGAAAATAATATAGAAAAGCTGGAATGGCCACCGCAGTCTCCGGATTTAAACCCGATAGAGCATCTTTGGACAATATTAGATGAAAGAATCCCGCTAAACACACGCACAAATCTTTTATCTTTTTGGGAAAATATGAAAAGTCAATGGGAAGCTATGCCACAATCACAACTACAAAACTTGGTTAAGAGTATGGCCAAACGGTTGGCACAAGTCATAAGCAACAAAGGAGGGCACACAACATATTGAGCTCTTACATTCCTTTCTTCACCTTTCACTTTTACTTTGTATAAATGAATTTTGCACTTTATTTTGTCCAACGAAATTTATTGTTTTTTTAAATAAGTGTTATTTATTTTTTTAAGTTGAATATGTATTGAAATTTTTTTCTTTTGTTTTTATTACTATTCACTAAGGATACAAATTATGTTATAATAAAATATTTAAACTCTTCCGTTTGTCTATTATTCTTTAAAAGAAATTTTACTTCTGTTTTGCACTTTATTTTGTCCGACAGTGTATATATATATATATATATATATATATATATATATAATTTTTTGTTTGCTTTCAAAGTGGTTCGACATTTAGCATTAGAACTAGCATTAGAATTAAGAGGATTGCCATTAACCGAATCAATTAGGTACGTCGAAGATGCTATAAAAAAATTAAAATAATTCCTGGGGGTTTTGGCAAAACGGTTACAGATAAACTTCAACAAGTTTTAGATAAAAATCTTGGACATAAAGCAAGTTAGTATGATGCTACGAAATGACAACATAATTAAAGAGTTACCAAAAGTTTTCAAACAACTAAGATAAATATCAATTTATTAAGCAAGTACAAATTTGCTCCCATGTCATCATGTGATGTAGAAAGATCTTTGTCTGCATATAAAATAATATTAACTGACAAACGTCATAACCGTACATCCACAAATATCGAAAAAATCATGATAGTGTATTGTGCCTTAAATTATATATCCTAAAAATAAAAAACCATTTCTTAAAACATTGTTTTAATTTGTATTTTGCATTGCATATTTTTTACATATTTTGAATTATTTTTGCATATATGTATTTGCATATTTACTGCATATGCATTTGCATATTTTTGCATAAAATTTAGCATATTTTGATATGTTATGAAAAATGGATTCTGTAAACAAAAGTATTAGTAATTACAAAATTAAAAAAAAATTATCGATAAAAATATAAAAGTTGCATATAATCCGCACTCTGGTCATGATTAACCTCGAATTTTAAAAAAAGTTGTAGGTAACATAACCATGTTATGCATGTTTGTTCTTTGTTTCATTAAACCCTTTTTTATCCCGGACTACGCACACATAATTTTGTTTTATTAAAAGCCGTTGCAAAGCACGCGGGTTTTTGTTAGTTATTTATAATCAACGATGTCACATTCTTTTAATCTTATACTTTTTGAAGTTATGTATACTTATTTAGGTGCGTTTTGAAAATATATTATGAGAGTAAATTTTGAGGAATTTGCAACACAGGAATCCGAGAAGGTGCAGCTCGGAGGTTATGGGCGAAGGGGTGGAGGCAATGGAGGGCAAGCATTTCAATTTCAACTCCCATTCTTCATGCGCACTGGGATTATAATTTTATGGGCATATGAAAATTCGTAGCCGTTGCCGGTTCACGATGTCGATGGGTGAGGGGGTTTTTATCCTGAGGCTATGGAGGGAAATAAATTACATGTCCAAGTCTTCAGCTAAGAGAGAGTTTGGGTTTTTTGTGGGCATAGGAAGATTCGTAGTGTTTAAGCCACAAACATATTAGCCGCGCCAATCTGGCTGTGCTTTTATTTTTGTATCGCTGACTTACATTTGTCAGAGCTATTTTACCAGTATACTTATTTTCTAGTTCGCCCGTAGACTGATATTTTTGTGTGTTCCAAGTTTACTATTCATTTATATTTTGTTTTGATTGAGTTTGCTTGCTAACGCCAAAGTCTAGAAATTAACAAGTCTTTCATCTTCATATGGTTAATGAGTGAAAGGCGAACAGCTATATGCGCAAGTTCTTCAAATGGCGATGTCAGGCGAGAGAGAAGGCAACGTTTTTATACGCGCTCGCACACAACTATACAGCGGAAAGTTTTATGAGTTTACATATATGGGGATAAACTTGATGTATAGATGCATATGTTCTCGTTGTTTGAAAAAACAGCTGATTCAATTTACCTTCCTTTTCTGTTTTACATACTTTATCGAAGAGAGAGGATCTGGCTTTGCCTCGCCGAGTTCACGATGTTTGCGTTGAATTGTGTTGAGCAGTGCTGTTCATATATGCACGCACACAACTAACGGAGGGAAAATTTTTTATGAAGATGAAAGACTTGTTATTACTAGACTTTGGCTAACGCTGCCGCTTTCACAATGCCTTCACTGGTTATTTTTCTTACAAATTCATTTGGGCGCATGATTAGTTTGCGAAGTCTAGCTGGAGCATGTATGTCAGGCTTGGTGTAATTTTTGCTGATTCATATATTGTTTTGGCTGCCTTCAAGCTACGCAGCTGACTGCAAAATATATTATCAAAATACATTGTCTTATAGAGCAAGGTTTTAGTTTCTCTTGGAAGCGTCTTAGAATTAATTAACGGCTTTAGTCTTGCTACTATTATACGGGCGTTTTTCAGTTTGAGTTTTAAGTGTGGGTTCCACTTGAATCTGTGATGCATCTTGTCTCCCAGGTACTTCATAAAATATTTGGGTTTAATTGTTTGACAATTAATGGTTATTTTGCAGAGTTTTGATTCCCGCGGCGCGTTTCTGTCCTTTACCTGAGGGATTCCTGAAGCATTTATTAAACTTTTCCCTTGGTTAATTTCTATGTTCCACTTATCTAGGTAATCTATTATTTTGTTGACGTGTGTTTGGAGTTTTTCGGTGGCATAGCATGGCGTAGCAGCCTGGGGTGGCGTAGCAGTATACATTACTCCAAATCAAAAATCTAATTTTTGAAATAAGTATTATGGCCATTCACAAAAGACAGAAGAATTTCTTGGCAGAGACGAAGATTCGGGTCCACCTATTAACTTTCTCCAAGATCATGTAAATCTAACCATGAATAACGATCGGTTGGTTTCAAAAATACGGCACGGCACCACCATTGATGCCGCATTTGCCGGATAGGTTAATGTCCTTAGTTTGAAACTGTTCGTATCATTTTTCAGTTACCCTAACCCGCTACATTCAATTGAGTAACCACTAGAAGAAGAATCTAGGGGAGCGAACATAATTTAGAAGTGACGTTTATTTCAGTAGCGGCAACGGAAGTAGAATAAATCTACCCAAGGTCGATGAACCCACAGGTTCATAATAAACGTGGAGGGATGGGTCACGAGAGAGCATGGAGAGGTGAGTTACGAAAGCATACCTCCATCTGGAGCGCGTTTTCAAAACCCTTACCACTAGGTAAATTGTGGTTATGCTGCATCACTTCACTTAACCATGAAAGTTTAAGTTTAACCACGGAGGTTTTTGAACGCACCGTGGCTAACTACGAGTTAAAGAAAATGAAAAAAATTTCCATAAAATAATCTCTGCTATTTGCTTCAATTATTTCGTATGTGTCCATTAATTATTTATTTACAATAATCTCACAAATCCCACTTTAATTTGTTCATGTGTTTAATATTAAAACAACTGTCAAGGAGTTGCTTTTCTTCTTTTTCTTAACTATCGCCAACCATGCCCCCGAGCATAGTAAGGTTTTTGTACTCGTTCCTGTTCGGACAAGATGAGTCCACGCAATGCCCGGCATTCCTAAATGTGATAGAGGACACAGACTATGTCCTTTTGGAATGCCGGAGATTAGCCGAGCAAACGGCTGCCCTGTAGCCGCCAGCAGAGAACGTCATAGACTATAATGGTACGATCGTGTAAATTCCATATATCAAGTGGAGGAGAAGCTAAATATCCTTAATTAGAAGCTAAGGCGGAAAGATACCAAAAGGAAGAGGTAGATATAAGCTGATGCGGCGACGGCGACGCATATAAAGCTTAACCTTCATTACGTTTTCACAGGAAATTAGCCAGTCTTAAGAGAATTTGATGAGGCATCTTAAGCCCATCTTATTACCATTGTAGTTAAGCCTAATGAGTCGACTAATAAGTGATTTTAGTTTGGATTAGAATCCGTTATAACCGGCAGGCTGGAGCGTGTCGGCATCATCATGATCCCACCTTCTACGCACGAAAATAAAAAGAATTCAATAAATTATTTGTATGCAAATTAAAAATTAGTCTTAAAATCACGCCAAAGAAGTATAACTTCTAATGCGCGTACATAAGTACACACACCCACTGTTTTTATATGTGAAAGTCTAAGCTTAGGTGTCACCCTTTATAGTGCTAGTCCGTCATGTCATTCACGTCATGGTGTAATATCTAGTAGCAATAGTGAAAGGATATGATATGATAAGGGTATAGTCGGGAGGATGCATCAGGAGGAGCCAGTAAACCTCGTGTTTGAATTCTTGGATGCTGCATGAACTAATTTTTTTAAGCAGTCGGCTGAGTCACAATAGTCGGTGTTAGCAGGAGACAGCCTCGTCGCGGTGTCATCCGTCCTGAAATAAGACTATCAGGTGAACAAAGAGGTGCACCGTTTGCTAGGTGAAGACTCAACTTAAGCGGAAATATGGTACCCTGTTATTAATCAGTTAAGCCGTCGGGATGCCTTATTAGGGCAAACTACGAAACACGTGACATTTAGGTTATTATAAAAAGTAGGTGATAGTATAATCTAGAAGAAGGTAGTCCGTGGTTCTAGCGACTTACCCTCGAGTAACAGATTCAAGATATTGCTATGTCCGTAGGGTTTTGAGGTCCATGCCTTGGATTCTCTCAGTTTGAAGGCATTACACGAGGCTTGAAGTTTGATATAAAGGTCGGTGGGGAGTAGGTAAGGGAATACCAAGTACGATCGTGAAGCATGTTATTATAGCCCATGTTGCCTCTCTTACCCCTCCCAACTTTATGAGAGATATTATAAGTTCAGCTCAGCACTGAGCACCATACTAGCGAATCATACGTGGTAATTGAGCTTACTACAGAGCATCCATATAACCATGTTTGGCTTAAGACCTCATCATAGAAGGCTATGTAGGACGTTAAGAATGCCACTATATGTAACAGTGGGTAGGTAGCTCTCCGTGATGTGTGGGGGGGGTTTCTACTGAAACGCGTGGGCGTCAAAGATGTTGGGTTTGGTGATTGAAAAAATTTTATTAGTAAATATTTGTTTGTTAGTTAAATCTCTTAATTTAACTATGATAATAAACTTTAACTGTAATAAAGAACTCAAAAACAGTTTGTCCTACAAAATTGACGACCACCCTCAACATTTGTCCCTGATAGCGTTAATTCAAAAATCCTTTGTATTGTATTGTCGATCGGAATCTTGCGTTGATCAAAACGTAGTCCAACCGTAGTCTAGCCGAGTCTTTGCCGAATGGATGTCGCTAGGTGAGTTGGTGGATGCCGAAAAATATTGTTTGACGCTGCGAATGAAAGCAGGCTTAAGCCGTTGTCGTTAATTACTCCGTGTCCGAATTTGCACATCGCTCCTTCCCAGCCGGTTCGATCTGCTCCTGAATGTGCGTTGAAGTCCCCCGCGAATATTATTAATTCGGTTCGAGGTATCATATCCACCATAAGAAAGTAGTCCGGCAGGCTTAAGGCTAAATCCGACTAAAACAAAAGAAATGCGGATAAATGCAAACACCATTGAACGGACGGCACTGAATAACCGTGCCGTGGAACTGGTAGATAAATTCTGCTACCTCGGTAGTATTATTACCGAAGATGGTGGTGCAGAGAGAACGTCAGTTCCAGAATAAATAAAGCACGAGACGCATATGCATGCCTGTTCCACATATGGAGATCAACACAGATCTCAACTTACACCAAACTGCGGCTATTCAACTCCAACGTTAAGGCAGTACTTTTGTACGGTTGCGAAACATGGAAAGTCACCCATTTCATCACAGGGCGCCTACAAGTCTTCATCAACAGATGCCTGCGTCGTATCCTAAAAATCCGCTGGCAGGATAGAATTTCAAATGAAGAACTATGGTACCGTGCCAGCCAAGAAAGCATAGACGACCAAATAAGGCGAAGGATGGTTTGCCACACCTTGCGACGCGAAAACGCCCTCCCTTGACTGGAATCCGTAAGGAACCCGTCGAGTCGGAAGACCTAAAACAACGTGGAGGAGAACCCTACTAGCAGAAGCCGCAACAAGTGGGAGATCCTGGTCGGAGCTGAGAGCTGTCGCGCAAAACAGAGTCCGCTGGAGGGCAACTTCTTCCGCCATATGTCCCATGAGGGATTGAAGGAGCGTGAATGTTGGAGCTGATGGTAAAATTCGTCTTTGTTCGCATCCGTGCTGGCCTCGGATGTCGCATAAACGGATATGATATGGGTCTTGATCGTTCCACCGATGGTTATAACCGCCAAACGCTCGGATTTTAGTTGGAATGCGATAACGCTGCTGGCAATCGATCGGCCATAAACTGGACGCCGGCCTCTCGTCTCTCACCACCAGAATAGTAAAGCGTCATCGTTTCATCAATTGTTGGCGGAACGATCGTCAATGTCCCGGATCCGGCAAGTCGTAGTTTCGATAGCGCAGCAACTGTTATTTTGCATTTCAATAATTTCATTGCTATGATTTCCTTTTGACCAACGTGACACTCCCCGCGTCCAATTGAATTTCCATTTTCGGTGTGACTAATTTGGGTTTTCGGCCAGTACCCCACTTCTCACCAGCATCCATGGTCCCCAGCGCTGGCGCATCGGCTGCCCCGGATAAAGTAGCATTTTTTCGTAAATAGTTAAGTCGTGTATCAATGCTGTAAATGTATCAACAAAGAGGATTCGTCAAGTTCATCTCAAATTTCTCACCACCAGTGATCACCTGGATCTAAAACATCCAATTCAATGTATTAGAGTCCAGTCAAGTTTAATTTATTTATTCTGTTATTTCGTATCTCGTTTCAAACTTTTTCTTTAGTTTTTTTTATTTTGTTCTTTCCATTTCATGCAATGCAATACAATACTTTTTTTATTTTACAAATTTGACATACACACTTTTCTTTTTTTTCTTTTTCAAAAAAATCAACGTCACGTAGCAACCACATAAAGTTTAAGGTTTTAAAGTTCAATATTCCAAATTCAAAATTTTGACAAACAACATTCTCCCCCGGTTCGCGAGCATTATTTCGCGGACTCAATCTCTTTCATTCATTAAATCCTACTCAAATATAAATTCCTTGGATATTGAAACTTCTTAATCTTTATGTTTTACTATCGTAACTAATTTTGCAACCGGTCTGAGCATTGTCTGTCCTCTTCCCAGAAATAACTTGGCTGATCTCGCGCGCCCATCTCCACCTAGGATAACTTCGCTTACTCGTCCTCTCGGCCAAACGTTTCGCGGTAAATTTGGATCAGCTACAAGCACCACGTCTCCTGCTTCTATATTCGGTTTCTCTTCTGACCACTTCTTCCTTGGAATTAAATCTGGCAAGTACTCCTTCACCCAACGCTTCCAAAAATGATCAGCCAATCGTTGAGCAATCCTCCATTGCTTCTTCAAATTCAAATCATCATCGTCAAAGGATCCTAAAGAGCTGTGCAGGTTTTCTCCAATCAAGAAATGATTCGGTGTTAAGCTTACTTCGGCAGAGTTTTCAGACGATACATGAGTTAATGGACGACTATTAACGATGTTTTCTACTTCGGCCAATAATGTCGATAAGGTCTCTTCAGTTGGAAAGCGTTCCTTCAGAATAACTTTCAACGACGACTTCACACTTTTGATTAATCGTTCCCAGGACCCACCCATATGTGGGGCTCCAGGAACGTTAAATTTCCAGTTGATCCCCTTGTTAAAGGCCGCTGTCCCTAGTACCTCTTCATCCAACTCTTGAATTGCTTTTCTCAACTCCTTGTCAGCTCCCCGCAGATTCGTTCCATTGTCTGACCACATCACCGCGACAGATCCTCGACGAGCGACCATCCTTCGCAAAGCCATTATTGTTGAATCTGTAGTTAGGGAATGCGCTATCTCCAAATGGATCGCTCTGGTTGACAAACACGTGAATAGAACACCCCACCTTTTCTCATGCCTCCTTCCAACTTTGATCAGCATGGGACCAAAATAGTCGATACCACAGTTGGTGAAAGGCCGTACGTGATGATCCAATCTTTCTGAAGGAAGATCGGCGATCCTTGGAATCTCGGGCTGCAACCTCAATATCCGACATCTCTGACAACTAACTGCAACACTTTTTACAGATCTCCTTAAACCTAAAATCAAATACTTTCCTCTCAATTCATTTACTACTGTTTCAGTGTTTCCGTGCCCAAACTGAATATGATATTGCTGAATGATAAGTCTAGTGTGCTTGGATCTTCCATCCAAAATAATTGGCCTCTTCATACCCTCCGGAACGTCCACTACTCTTCTTATTCTTCCATCCGCCCTCAGAACTCCCTGTTCATCCAGGACTGGAGATAACTGCAATAATCTACTCTTTCTTGACAAAGGTATTTTCTTCTTCAAACATGCTATTTCTTGCCCAAAGGACTCTTCTTGACATTGGACGATTAACATATTTTCAGCTTTCTGAATCGTTTCCAAATCTAAATTCTTCTTAATTTTCAACCTTTCAGATCTTTTGATAGAAAAGTACCTAGCTGCTTGGAGTATTCTGGCCGCACTTCGAACCAAACGCAACCAAGATGAGAATCTTGAAACTTCCGGCAGAACTTTGGTCGACGGATTTGTAACTAAACTCACTGAGTAACAAACGTCAACTTCTTCTAAGTTTTCATCTTGGTTTTCATCGTTCAATTTTGGCCACTCATTTTCTGGACGAAAAAGAACTTCTGGTCCTTGCAGCCATCTTTCATTTTCTTCAGGCCATTGTCGCCACCTGGTCGCATCATCTGCCACGTTCTCCTTGGTTGTTACGCACTTCCATTCCTTTACCTCAGTTCTTTCATCAATTTCCCCTAGTCGATTCGCAACAAAGGTGTTGTAACGTCTAGCATCGTTCCTGATCCAACAAAGTACAATCCGTGAGTCAGTCCAAAAGCATCGGCGTGTAATTTTCAATTCCAATTCTTGAACAACGGTTCCTCCCATTCTACTTGCAATGAGTGCAGCTTGCAGTTCGAGTCGTGTTGGCTTTACTGGAGCTACCTGAGCTTTTCCCATCACGAAGGATACTTCAACGGAACCATCCTCATACGTAGTTCGCAAGTAGCATACTGCAGCATAAGCTTCTTGGCTAGCATCGGAAAAAACATGAAGCTCCACATCTCGTCTTCCCATCTTTGAAAAGTAACATCTCGGAACACTGCAACTCCTAATTGAGGTTAATCTTTCGATCCACTGACGCCATTTTAAGAATTCTTGATCTTCTAACTTCTCATCCCAGTCTATTCCAGATCTCCACACTTGTTGCAACAACATTCTTCCTTGCACCGTAAACGGTACCAACATGCCAAGAGGGTCATAAATTGACATGACGACCTGCAAAACCTCACGTTTGGTCGGTCTTCTTTCCACTTCTTGTAAGTTTTTGGGAATGTTTATCTTCTTTTCATCAAAAATTATCTTATCTGAATCTGTGTTCCATTGTATTCCCAAAACTCTGTCGATTGGTGCCTCAGCTGACTTCTCATTCCATTCGCTTTCAGGTATTCCTTTTAGCACTTCTAGATCGTTTGAGATCCATTTTCTTATTCTGAAACCACCGCTTTTGTGTATTATTGTAACTTGCTCGACTAGCCGCCTTCCCTCTTCGACCGAATCGACGCTGTCTACGTAGTCGTCACCGTAATGCTTCTTCACGATTGCTTCAACAGCTTTTGGATATATTCCTTCGTACTCTCTTGCGTTCATATTCTTCACAAATATTGCGGTACAGGGGGAAGATGCTGCGCCAAAAATGAGGGATTTCATCTTGTAAACAGAAGGCTTTTCGTCAGTGACTTTTTCTCTCCAGAGAAAACGTTGCGAAGACTGATCCTCCTGCATAACACCAACCCTTAGAAACATGTCCTGAATATCTCCAGAAAAACCAATTTTTCCCCGACGAAAATTCAGCAACACGCCAAGAAGAGACTGCAACAAATCAGGACCACTAAGCAGTTGATTGTTCAGGCTAATTCCATCTACCTCGCTCGCTGCATCCATCACCACTCTAACTCTTTCAGGTTTGTTAGCATTGGTCACTCCAAAATGCGGCAGGTACCAGGTTCTTTCATCTATCTTTTCGGGGTGTAGAACTTTCTCGGCAAATCCTGCTTCGAGTAACTTTATAATTTCCTTCACGTACAGCTCTCTATATTTCTCATCTCGTTTGAACTTTCGGTCAATTCCCAATAACCTCTTCAGTGCCACATCATAACTTTTTGGTAACTGTACCTTATCGCTCTTCCACAAAAGTCCTGACTCCCACTTTCCTTCAACTCGTTTAGTTGTTTTCATGAGGATTTCTTCAGCCCGTTTATCGAGCCTCGGTTTCCTGGCATAGTTCGTTATACCTAAACTATCCATCTTGAAACTGCTCTTTACAAGCAGATTCAGATTGTCTTCTTCGTCTTCTTCAGTTCTTTCTGGCGCTTCCACGGATAGAATAAAGTTGCACTCTTCGATACCCTTCAACGTTCCGCCGAACTGACCATGTACAACCCAACCTAAAGTTGTCAACGATGCTACTGGCAAATTCTTCTTCCCAGCTCGTATAGCTCTTGTGATTATAAGATCCCAATTGTCTTGTCCGATTAGCATCTTTGGGGCACCTTCTAAAGTTTCGATGTCAAGATCTTGTAAGTGTGTCAGTCCTTCTAACTGATGTTTCCTCAGCGTTGAAGAACCAGCAGAAAACCCAGGAATTGTCTTCACTCTTTTCATTGTGTAACGCCTGTAATCGGCTCCTTCAATCTCCAATGTCACTAACCGAGACTTCATTGTTGAAATTGTTCCCATCACTCCTCTAATACTGATCGCTTCAACGGTTCCTTCAAGGTTGAGTTCATCTGCCAGCTCTTCATTCATCAAAGTGACTGTAGACTCTTCGTCCAATAAGGCGTTGACTACTTTAAATCCTTTCGGACCAAAAATCTTCACTGGCAAAACCTTCAACAACACCTTCCCGTTTACGAATGCATTATTAACTGTCTGCACCTCTGTTTCGGTTGCTGTACTTTTCTTCTTTTCCTTAGAAACGTCGGTTTTTTTCTCATCGTTATGTAGCGTTTATGATGGAACTTGTTACAACCATTTTTCCTGCAAGGAGGAGCTTGGCAGTCCCTTCTCAAGTGACCCTTTCCCAAACATTCGAAGCAACACTTCTTACTCGTAACCCAATTCCAGCGTTGGTTCAATGGAAGTTTCCAGAGGTCGGTGCAAAAACCAGTCGAATGTCCCTCTCTAAAACAGTAATCGCAGTTTCTCACTTCCTCTGGTCTGATCTCCTCAGTCTTATCAACCTCTACTGTCATCACGTCATCTGGATTAGATCGTCGGTATTGTGGCTTCTGGAAAGTCGGTTTGCGCTTATCAACGTGTTTCGGAAAATCCAAAGCAGAGAAACAGGAGGTTTGAGCTCTACACGCCATATCTGCTTCGCTGAAGAGAAATTCGGACAAATGGATCAATGCCTTATCTTCATTTCTTCTTTCGTTCAGGAATCGATGATAATGCGGAAGTAATACAGGTGGCATCTTTCGCATTATTAGATCCGCCAGTTCTGAGTTATGAAGAATTCCTTTATGATTCGCAGCTTCCGCCGCAGCTACCCAGTTTTTAATTTTTGTAGTAAATACCACCAAAGTATTCTTCCGGTCATCAACTGGAGGCAGTCGTCTGATTTCTTGTGCAATAGACTGTGCTATCACATTTGGACTTCCGAAAGGCAGTTCTAAAACGTCCATCACCGCTTGAACTGTAGATGAATTTGTCATAAGAGATATGACCGGCTCGCCTAAACATGTGCCACTCCAAAGGGTTTCCCTTGAACACCATGAACTCTTACTCAGGTAACCATTTTCCAGATCCCTTTGAATTTGATTTCTCACCCCCAACCGATTCAATAGTTTTTGTTAACGCCTCGGTGAGCTTGGCAATTCCTGATTCAGCAGCTGATCGTTCATTTGCCTCCCTTGGTTCTCCACACGCACCCTAGGTTATACAATCGTCGCGTCTCATCTTCATTGAACTCAAAGTTCCTGTTGTCAACTCCCTCGGCGCTATGCCTTTCTACACCAGATAACCAATCAGACATTCGTGCGGCACTTCTTGTATACAGAGATCCTGATACATCCGGTTGTGCCCGATAATTTCTAAGGTCGGCTCGTTCCTGCGCATCAATATACTCCATTTCGATTCGAGCTCGCTCTTCTACCAACCTTTTTTGCACTTCGGCACGTTTTCTTGCAGTTTCCATCAAAATTGCATTTTCTCCTAATGACCGCTCAGATATCCTACGATCAGACGCGAATCGAACTGACACATTTTCTTGGCTTCTTTCCCGACGTCCTGATTCTGAACCTGCTGCTCTTGTCGGTCGAGCACCGAGACCAGAACCGTTTCCTTGAAGAGACTGAGGAACTCCTGGTCGAGAACTCCTGACTGGGGCACTTTGTTCCCTTTTTTTACGTTTCACCGCTGCAAGCGGAGGCAAAAGTTCGCCTTTTCTCTTTGTCGACCTCAAAACTCGATTTTGATTATTCATGATTTTCTTCTCCTAAAAAAAGGCTTATTTAGTCAGTCTTTCTTACCCGCAAAAAAAAGAAACGTTTTCTTTCATTTATCATTTTATATACATATGTACATATATACATATATATTTTTATAACAATTTTATCATCAATAATTTTGGCTCACTTGCCCACTTGAGAATCAATTTGTTGTACAACATGCTGGATTTCTCAAACATCCGGCTCGAAGGACCAAATGTAAATGTATCAACAAAGAGGATTCGTCAAGTTCATCTCAAATTTCTCACCACCAGTGATCACCTGGATCTAAAACATCCAATTCAATGTATTAGAGTCCAGTCAAGTTTAATTTATTTATTCTGTTATTTCGTATCTCGTTTCAAACTTTTTCTTTAGTTTTTTTTATTTTGTTCTTTCCATTTCATGCAATGCAATACAATACTTTTTTTATTTTACAAATTTGACATACACACTTTTCTTTTTTTTTCTTTTTCAAAAAAATCAACGTCACGTAGCAACCACATAAAGTTTAAGGTTTTAAAGTTCAATATTCCAAATTCAAAATTTTGACAAACAACAAATGCGGTTTCTTGCCTAGTTTCTACGGTTTCCCGATTCTGGGCAATTCGGCAGGTCGACAACCCTCCTCCTTTCACACCATGGACTTGGGACCAGACGGCGGCGGAGTTAAAGCCTTTATTATTAAAATTCATATCACTTCAACTTCAAAATAAACGGAAGCTACTATTGGGTTCCTTATGGGGGCAGCGAGGCGCATCGGGCTCCAGCTAGTTTTCAATAAATAGTGGAAAAAGTAATTTTATTTTCTTAAAAAACAAAACTTTCACTTACACCACATATTTTTCGGTTTTGGTTCGCCATATTGATTCTGCTATCAAATTTGCAATCAACAAGTCAAAAGATTCCGTTATACCGGTTTCTGTTCACTCATTAACAATTTTTTCACATTTTTGGAATCCTGATCCACTGTGCGCTAGGATTATCTTACTTCTGTTTTAACATTCCAGAACCCTATTTGGCCTTACTGTCGAGGGGTGAATTGGGTCCTTAAACATGTTCCAAGATCTTCAAGCAAAATTTCATTTAGTTTTGCTTGCTTTTGAATGGTAGAATAAGGCGAGGAGACCACTTGCACAGGCTGTAGGTGACGACAATTCATGGATATTAATTTCCCTAGCTTCTTAGTTGATAAAATATTAATACGAGGGCCAATAGAAGTAGCCTATTCTTGAATGTTGTAATGGATATTTAATATACTATAGTGCACAATTAGTTTTGTTATAGATGTGATTTTTACCTTCCCCGTTTTTATTTTACACGAAGGTAGGATCTGAATGTAATTTTAGAAGTAAGTTTCATGAATTTTGATCACATCATACCGAAACCAACTCAATCAATCGCATGTCTCTGACTAATCCTGATTTTTGTACTAATTAAATATTAAATTACATTCATCTTATTCTATCTCACTTGTTGCATACTCGTTTTATTTATATAGAACATAAAGGATCGTAAGGGTCCTAAATTTAGATTCTCCCCCCAAGTGCTATATTTCACCAATGTTTTTCTAATGTAGAACATTGTATACGCATACAAAGCACCCTAAATATACAATTTTGACTTGAAGAACTAGTGGTTGTTAATATATTTATTCAGTGTAGTGTAGACGTCACCAAACTAGAATCAACACCCAACCGAGATATGACCAGAATAAGAAATTCGTCTCAAGATTGAAATTCCTTTATCCTTGTTGGATTGATACCGCATAATCCTTTACACTTGAACTAAAAATACCGCTCCCCTAGAGTTTTATTATAAAATGATAGTCAACAGAAAAAGGCGCCTTTCTGCTTGGCCATAGGAATTTGTGTGCTCCTGCTATTGAATATTCTTAAGAGGAACGGCAGCGTTTGCCCACCCCCACCTTGCTCATATACGTAACTACAGAGAAAAAAAAATCAGATTTTTATCAGCTTGAATAAACTTTCACAATTTTCGGATAGGAGGCCAAAAATCAATAGCCAAGGGGGAATGAACTTTTTATAATCGAAAATTTGAAACAGGCTTTTTTGATAAATGGTTATTGCCATAAATGGCTTATATTTGGAACACAATATAATTAGAGCGCAAGGGAGTGAAATGTGATTAGAAGAATTTATGTCTAACAAAGGGGAAAATTATCCTAACAATTCAAATAATTAAATAGTTTGTCTGCTTGTATGCAAACAGGAAATATGTATTTACCTTGAATTTTCAGTTACACAAACATGCAATTATCATATATGTACGTATATAAGCAGTGCCGGCGGATCGTGTTGGGCCCCGGGTGCGTAGTCAGACAAACACATTCCTTCCTCTGAAACTGATATTTGGTAACAACCTTTTCTAAAAAGGAAAGAAGGTCACCTGATTGTGAATTGGAAGATGGGCCGACGGTGTACAGAAAAAATATGAGGTGTGCTAGGACCTCTCCGGTCGATCACAATGCATCATGATGTGTTGAGGCCTCGATGAGATAGAGTTATGTGCGAATGAAGCTTTCTGAGATTTTAAAGTGTGGTCTGAAAGCACTGGTCTACCGTTTGCTGAACGAACAGCTGTAACTGCGGTGATCAGCAGCCTGGGAAAACAAGTATCCATAAGAATCAAGGTATGAGAACAAATCAATCACTCACAGCTCGCCTTTGGGGGATAAAGCTTCCGCTATTTGTGCGCAATATCCACCGTGGGTTCCAAACCAACCCATCGCCTCCTGTTGGTGAGAGTGGTAAACTCAGTCTAGCTTTACGCAGTGCCAGTATGGGTAGTAGCAAGAAAGGGGGCTAACAGCAGAAAATGGAGGGTCGCATACAGACTAAAGTTGGAAACAGATTTGTGCGTGCGTACAGTGCCTGCGGTGTATGCGGCGAATTTTCGCTGACAGACATTTGCGTGCTTCTCTAGTCTTTTACAAATAACCACAAAATCTAAGCGACGAGTCTTTGGATATTTGATGCTATTGAGACAGCGGCAATGAGGAAAAGTTGGAAGTAGATCAACTTTTGCGTTGCGTGCGTTCCCTTTATCTAACTATGTCAGGGCCGCGCCGACCCCCCACAGCGCCTGTGTGCGAAACCTATGAAGCGCCTCTTTTTTTCACGAATCTTAATGTTTCAACTTATTTTTATTTCTTATTTGTTAATTTTGACCGAAATAAATGTTCTCTAGTTTTATATAATTAGATAATATCTTCCTAAATAGGTAAAACCAGTTCGTTTTCGGTTGCCAATTACTGCGAAAAATAAAACGCGAATTAAATTTTTACATACTTTATTTATGATGTTCTATCTAATCGTATACTATATATTAATAACAAAATAACTGACTTTTTTCTAATTAATACTAATTTAACTATTACGTATGCTATGTTAAAAAAACAACAAGAGTCTAAAATGTCTAAGAATATAAATGAACATATTTAAATTATATTATTTCCACTCTTCTAGCTTTTTTGTTTGCGAAATCTTTAATAGTTTCGTGTATGTCTATATGGTCTAATATGGCCTCCTCTATGGATATTGTTGCTAAATTTGTTAATCTTTCCTGGCTCATTGTTGAGCGCAGGTAATTTTTTAATAGTTTTAATTTATAAAAGGACCTTTCCGCGCTTGCTACAATAACTGGCATAGTTAGCAAAATTCGTAATGCTATTGTTATGTTAGGGCATACAGCTGTCAAATTGTTTAAATATATAAATTCGAGAATTTTCGCCACATCATTATTTAATTTTTTGAAAAAAAGACTGACATGACATAATTTCTTCACACAAATCATCGGCGTTAATGTCCAATGAATCATTTGCTGTAAGTTTTTCCTGCAAACGATGACAGCTAATTTTTAATTGACTATGTTCTTGGTCATCACTTAGTTTAAATAAAAAATTAAACACGTCATTATGATTATTCAATAAATTAAATCTTTCGTCTACGGAGGATAAAGCTTGATCCAATATATATAAAAATACATTAATTTTAAAAGCGATTTTCGGATCATTTATAGTGTGGTCTTCGTGTTCATAATCAAAACTCTTTGGGGTCTTACGCACTCTTAGGGGTCTGGATCTGGAAGTTTCAAATTCAGCCTCGACATCTAATTTTTCGGCAATTTTCATGGCATCATTTACAATTTCTTCAAAATTTGCGTCGGTTCTAATTTTCATCAAAAACTTCTTTAATTCCGTTAAAGCATCTAAAGCAACTTGCATATTCATATCGATGGACTGCAGAATTTTGCTCACAAAATTTACTTTTGTCAATATTATATGCCATATATTTAGTGAACAAATGAATGAAAAGGAGCATATTTTTTCTGCTAGACATTTAGCGTCATATTTTGCCTTCTGATCATATGATACACCATTTGATATTTCATATAATGCATCATAAGTTTCTGGTAAATTTGTAAACAGCGGTTTGATAGCATCTATTCTGCTTGACCATCTTGTTTCAGACAATGGTTTTAAGGTCAGATTTATGACATATTTTTTAATAAGCCCCACCTTTTGGTAGAGGACGAAAAATATTTATATAATTCTTGCACAATACTAAAAAATCCAGTCGTATGATGATTGAGATTGGCAGCGTCGTTTACTATCAAATTTAAACTATGGCTAGCGCACGGTACATAGAAAGCGCGGGGATTTAGATCCAGCAATCTTTTTTGAAGACCATTATTCTTACCGCGCATATTTGATCGATTATCATAGCTCTGTCCCCTTAAGTTGTTTATGTCCAAATTAATAATAAGCGCAATATTATGTTTCGTTGTTTACGAGGCATTTGGTGCGCCTATTATACCTACTTGCTACTTACTTATCGATACTCCACTACAAAGAAATATGTTGTTGCGTAAGTGTAACAGAAATAATTTCGATAGCGGCGCCTCTATTGTCTTGGCGCCTGTGTGCGCCGCACACTTCGCACACAGGGGCGGCGCGGCCCTGAACTATGTATATGTCTGTTTAAATTTGAATTTAATCACTTCTATTATATCAATCACTGCACGCACCAACGTACGCATATATCTGTCTCCAGCTTAAGCATCTTTTGCCCGTGCTGCGCTTAAGCGTCCTTCGCTCGTGCAGGGCCATATCCAACGATGCGGCGTGCGTGATGACGAAAATTATACCCATAGAGATACTGGCGAAAGAAGGCATGCATCGCTATGATCCAGAGACCAGAATATGTTAGAGGGGCGACTGTTTTTGTATCAAAAAAACTCAGAAAATAAAGAAATCCGGCTCGAAGGACCATATGTTTTTTTGTTCAAAGAAAAAAAACTACTTTAAAACAAATGAAAATTATTTGACACCATTTGGCCTCTAGTTACAGCACACACTGATAAAAAGGAACAAAGAGTAAAGTTCACTTTATAATTATAATTCACTTTTATTTGACTAATTCAATTTTAGGTTTTAGATACACAATTCAAAATAACAATATATAATTCATCAATATAATTCACTGAATCAATGTCATTAAATTTTTACTTTTAAGAGCTTTGCAGTTATTAAGGAAAATAATAAAATTATAAGAAGGGTTAGTTTATAAGATTGAATTAAAGTTTACTGTATTCACTCGATGTGAACATCCACTCAAAAAAATATATATATTATTAATCACCCTCATCAACGATGTTAGCTAAAATAAACAATCCACTTAATCACCTCAACAACGATGGAAACTAAAATATCAGATTAATTAAATTCCTCATCCACGTTGATCACTAAAATCACTTCAATTTCAAAGCAGAGAAACAAGTTAAAATATTATTGTAACGAATCAAGGAAATCGTAAAAAAAATCGTTCACCATATCAAATATTATTTATTTAAAGAATAAAAGGAAAATTATGAAATATGAATATTGTATTGTGGTAATTAAGTACTCACCTGACCTTGAAAGTTGGCCTTGAATTTTAATTTGGTTGCGGACAAAGGGATTGTTAAAATCAAGGTCAAGGGAAAGAGGAATTAGAAATTACTGTTCATAGTCTGTTCCCATGAACAAGGAAAAGGAATGTTGTTAATATTAATTCTCGGTCTATTCCCGAGAATTAAGGAAAAAATTAGTAATAATAGTAGTTCTCGGTCTATTCCCGAGAACTAAGGAAGATTAGTAAATAGTTGTAGTTCTCGGTCTGTTCCCGAGAACTAAGGAAGATTAGTAATAGTTCTCGGTCTATTCCCGAGAACTAAGAGAAAAAATATTAGTAATAGTAGTTCTCGGTCTATTCCCGAGAACTAAGAAAAATTAGGAATAATAGTTCTCGGTCTATTCCCGAGAACAAAGGAAAAATTTAGGAATAGTTCTTGGTCTATTCCCAAGAACTTTAAAATGGAGGAAGGAAATATAAAATTGAGGCCAACTTACCCTCGAGGCGCTCGGTATCCAAAGAGAGGAAGATTCATGGGTGCAACGATTTTTGTTAACTCACTTGAATTCGATTCAAGTGGGGATAGAAATATATAACGGGATGACTGAAGTGATTTTTGTTTGAATAATGCAAGTGGGAATGAAAATTTTAATTGTGCATGTGTTGAGGTGAGAAGTGTTACCAGAGTATATTTATTCGAGTGAATGTATGAATTTTTGAGTGAATGTTCTTAAGAAAAAATTTGGGTTCTTAAAGTTAAATTAGTATTAATGATAATGATGTTAAATGATGCTACTCAATGTCCATGTGATCCAAAGATGATGTAAATTGTTGATAAGTTCTTGATGTTCCCTTGTTAGAGCTGAATGACCGTGATTGTTGCTACATATGTATGTAATTGCCCAGGAGTGTATGTAATTGCATCTGGTTTCCTAATGCGGCTTTATTTTTCTGAAATAAAAAGTATTAACGTGCCCTAAGGTGATATGGTGAACGAAGAAGGAAAAGAAAACATGAAAGATAAACTAGGGAGATTTATATTATGTTGTGAAGAATTGAACATACTCCCCCCCGTTGAAACACTTGGAGTGTTTTAATATGACACTTTGACCTGGAGGAGTTGAAAGCAATCAAGAGTTAAAGAAAAGAGGTTGAAAGAAATAAGAGTTTTTTTTTTTTTTTTTTTTTTTAAATATCGATGATGAGTTAGTTTAGAGAGAGGAAGTTCTTTTGTAAATTTTACACAAAGAAACGAGAGCAAGGTTTAAATATTTTAATGGTTGTGATTAAATTTTAATTCAATTTTGGAGGCATTCATATCGACTGGAAATAGACAAACTTTAAGTACTGGTATTTATTGACTGGGTAGAATATTGTTAGAAAAGTTAGAACATGAGGGTTATTTTGAAGAATAAATAAAATACGAAGAAACATTTGATTTTGGGTTTTCTATGCTACGTTGGACATCGTTCCTTGCATTGAGACGCTTGTGATGTTTTAACTGCTAACTGTTTGTCCGCTGCAGTTGAGTACTTTAAAATGTCCTTGTGTCTTGTTGTAGGTAAAATATTATTTGTAAAATTTAATGAGTTAACATTGATTAAAGAATTACTTGTGTAGCAAATTGGCTTAGACGAACTAATAAAAACATTACAATTATTAGGAGATGAAATTATTTTTAATTTAGGTAGGGATTCTGTAGATGTAATCGGCAAGAAATCTGTTTTCAAATCTGCATTTGTTTTATTTGATAACTTAGTTTTGCCGTTAATTTTATTGCTGAATTTTGTACGTGTAACATTTTTCGAGGACGAGATAGTCTTCTTATCAGCTGTTAAAGGTATAGATAAGGGTTTATTAAGCCTAGTGGTTGAAACATTTTTAGAATCTGTCACTGGTAGTGGCTTGGGAATGTGCGTGCACACAGGAGCTGTTGATCGTGATGAAGGCGATCCATTTAAGTATGGTTGATACGTTTGGGAGAAACCCTTGAAATTAGGTGGACCAAAATTAGTTAGTGTGGTTGTGATTGAATTTTGGTGTTTAGTGGTAATGGGATTAGTGGAACAATTTTGAATAAAGTTATGAGACTGTTTTCGATTTTCTTTAGAGGATCTTGAAACAAAACTTGAAAAGCAATTTGCAGGGAATGTGTTTAGGGCAGATAAATATGAAGATTGCTCTGGTTTTGGAAGTGGGGATATAGCTTCAGGAATTGCTGATTGTATGGTAGATTTTTCACTTCTTGAATTTATTGGTCCGAATAAAAGCCAACCAAGTAAGGTATTTTGAGCTGTAGGAGTACCTTTAGGGCCTTTAATTAGGCCATCTAAGATCAAATCTGAATACACATCGGCTCCAAGTAGTAAGTCAATTTGTCCAGGCAGATAGTATTGGGGGTCAGCAAGATTAAGATTAGTTAAATGAATCCAACCATCTCTCGGAAGTGGAGACGGTGGTAAGAAATTTGTGATTGAAGGAACAACTAGGGCCGTCACAGAAACTTGCTCTTGAGTTGTAAGATTTCTAGGCTGAAAAGAAAATTCTATTTGTTTATGAGCTTGGGTAATTGGCCTTTCACATACTCCATTGATTGTTACTGAAGCAGGGGAGCCTTTCAGTTGAAGTTGTCTCGCTGTTCTTTCAGTAACAAAAGAAACTTGTGACCCCGGGTCAACGAGAGCTCGTAGAGTCACAACACCTGTTTTGGTTGGAACATTTAGCCAGGCAGTGGAAAGAAGGGTTTTAGAGAAACTATTTTTCTCCTTAGTACAGCAGAACGATTGTGTAGAGAGCAATACCGTAGTTTCGGCATTATTAGATAAATTGTGCTCACTATTCAAGTTGGGAGCTGATGTCCTTGTAGAAGTACTTTGACTATTAAAATTTTGTATCTCATTGGAAATTGAATCTTGTGAAAGAGTTCTGTGTAATAAGGTATGATGAGGTTTACCGCATTTTCTGCATCTAAACTTACTACAGCAATTTAAAGTGGAGTGAGAATTTGAAAGACATTTAAAACATAACTTGTTTGATTTAACAATGTCATATTTCTGTTGATGAGGGAGGCTTGAAAATTTAGAACATTCGGATATTGTATGAGATTCTTTACAGCAAATGCAGGTACCGGTCGTCGAGGATGAAGCAAAGTGTGTAAGGAATTTAGGAGTTGATCCACTATAAGGGCGTTGTTGAGTGTTAATTTTGTGTTCTGAAATAGATTCAAGCATGCGGAAACGCTTCTCGAGAAATTGCTTAAGTCTTTCGAACGTTGGAAGTGTGGATTCCCCATTTAGTTCTGTTTCCCACATCCGATGAGATTCAGAAGGAAGTTTTTGAACAATAAGATAAATGAGAAAGGGATCCCAATAAGAAGTGTTAACACCTAAAGCCTCCAACTCGCACAAACACTCGTTAGACCTATCCAATAAGGATTTAATAGAGTTCACCGATTCACTAGATACTTGTTTAAGATTGAATAAATTTTTAAGTTGAGAATTAACTAGAACCCTGTTGTTATTGTATCTGTGGAGTAATGTTGACCATGCCCTTTCATAGTTAACATCTGTTATTTGAAATTGTCGGAGGAGATGCTCAGCTTCGCCAGATAACACGGACTTTAAATAATGCAATTTTTGTGCTTTGGAAAGTGAGGGATTTTGGTGGACCAATGAGTTAAATAGATCGTGGAAGGAACGCCATGATTCATAAGAACTTGAGAAAGAGGGAAGTGAAATTTTTGGAAGTCGCAGTAGCTGTGTTGACATTGATGATGAATTTAAGCGCGTCGACTCATGCGGTGAAGGGCTTGGTGGGGGTGTTTGTTCCTCAAATTTACTTAGGGCAGTTCTTATTCCACCTATAAACTCAAAATACTTATCTTCAAGATTTAAATATGTATCATTAACAAAGTAATCACAAGTGGGTTTATCAACTAAGTTTGCAAACAGTAATTCAAGCTGAATATGATTCTGTTCTATTCGCGACCATTGTTCTCGAAATTTAGTGATCCGTTCGGATATGTATTCCTTGGTTCTTTTGACAAGAGCAGTCTTCTTATAGTTGGAGATGGCTTTGTTCAAAAGATCAATGTGCACCTTTTGCAATTTTAAGGCTTCATGAAAAGAGGTTTCTGTAGCCATATTGACTAGTCAATCACAAACCTTGTAAAATAACTTTGAACTGATGTATCACGAATGTATCACTTGCACTTGATCACAGTTAGGGCGTTATCCCCTGAAATAAATAAATCGAGAACTAAGCTTTAGTAAATTGGGCGTATCTGTAAGAACTAAACTCTTTTAAACATGATGTGGAAGAAATTGATATAGGTGAGAGACTCACCTCGAGAGTGTAATAAATTGGGTTGGTATGAAAACCTTCCAATTGATTTGATTTGAAATGAGGGGATTGCCTCAGAAAATAATATAGTTGAGGACTAGGCTCATGTAAATGTAGCTTGGTGCTTAAGACCTTGCAACAGGTGAGGGACTTGCCTCGAGATTGTAATAAATTGGGTTGGTATGAAAACCTTCCAATTGATTCAAAGTCAGGAAACTAGGCTCGAGTTCAGTATGAACCTTGCAATTGATTGAAAAGAGGGACTTTGCCTCGGGAAATTAATATTTTTGAGAACTAAGCTCGAATAATTGTTCGGTATGAAAACCTTACAATTGTTTGAAGTGAGGGTTGCACCTCGGGAAATTAATATTTGAGGACTAGGCTCTAATAATTGTTCGGTATGAAAACCTTACAATTGATTGAAGTGAGGGCTGTGCCTCGGGAAAATAATATATTTGAGGACTAGGCTCGAATAATTGTTCGGTATGAAAACCTTACAATTGATTGAAGTGAGGGCTGTGCCTCGGGAAAATAATATATTTGAGGACTAGGCTCGAATAATTGTTCGGTATGAAAACCTTACAATTGATTGAAGTGAGGGCTGTGCCTCGGGAAAATAATATATTTGAGGACTAGGCTCGAATAATTGTTCGGTATGAAAACCTTACAATTGTTTGAAGTGAGGGCTGTGCCTCGGGAAAATAATATATTTGAGGACTAGGCTCGAATAATTGTTCGGTATGAAAACCTTACAATTGATTGAAGTGAGGGCTGTGCCTCGGGAAAATAATATATTTGAGGACTAGGCTCGAATGTTCGGTAATAAAATGCAAGAACTAGGTTCATATAAAAATAGCTTGGTTTGTAAGACCCTGCTATGGGTGAGGGGCTTGCCTCGAGAAAATTAAATTAATTTTTGAAACTAAACTCAAGAAACATGTCAATAATAAAATGTAAAACTAGGCTCATGTAAAAATAACCTGGCGTGTAAGACCTTGCTATGGGTGAGGGGCTTGCCTCAAGAAATTATAAGTTTTAAGACCAGGCTCGAAATAAAAATAGCTTGGTATGTAAGACCATGCTATAGGTGAGGGACTTGCCTCGAAAATAATAAATTGAAACACTGGTCTTAAAAATAGAAAGTCACTGAGCACTAGGTTCACACGAATGGTTGACACTAATATTCTTCGAATGGTTGCATGAGTTTAGGAACTTTACTTCCACTGAAACTTTTAAACAATATGCACTGCACTTAGAAGCACATCCGGCTCGAAGGAAAATATGTTTTTGTATCAAAAAAACTCAGAAAATAAAGAAATCCGGCTCGAAGGACCATATGTTTTTTTATCAAAAAAACTCAGAAAATAAAGAAATCCGGCTCGAAGGACCATATGTTTTTTTGTTCAAAGAAAAAAAACTACTTTAAAACAAATGAAAATTATTTGACACCATTTGGCCTCTAGTTACAGCACACACTGATAAAAAGGAACAAAGAGTAAAGTTCACTTTATAATTATAATTCACTTTTATTTGACTAATTCAATTTTAGGTTTTAGATACACAATTCAAAATAACAATATATAATTCATCAATATAATTCACTGAATCAATGTCATTAAATTTTTACTTTTAAGAGCTTTGCAGTTATTAAGGAAAATAATAAAATTATAAGAAGGGTTAGTTTATAAGATTGAATTAAAGTTTACTGTATTCACTCGATGTGAACATCCACTCAAAAAAATATATATATTATTAATCACCCTCATCAACGATGTTAGCTAAAATAAACAATCCACTTAATCACCTCAACAACGATGGAAACTAAAATATCAGATTAATTAAATTCCTCATCCACGTTGATCACTAAAATCACTTCAATTTCAAAGCAGAGAAACAAGTTAAAATATTATTGTAACGAATCAAGGAAATCGTAAAACTAGTTGGGATGTGGGTTCGACCCTTTCGGTCCACACGATCAACTTCCCAGTATGACGGATGTTGAATATTATGATTGGATATTTTAATAAAAATGAACAATAGGCAATGTAGAATATATGCATAATACCGAGAATTTGTCACTAAAATGTCAAACTAAATGTGCGCACTTACAAGATTAGGATGACGAAAATGTATATAAAATTGATGTAATAATGTTTTTCGGCACCTCAATGAAGTCGATATAGTTTTTAGTTCGCGCGGTATCGTGCAGGTATAAAAATCACTTAAGTCATTTAAACCAAAAACCCGCTGGACCGAATATTATACAAATATTTTCAGATTATATTGTCGCTAATACGCTTCGAACGGCACCTCAAGTAAGTCAATATCTTTTGTGGTTCGGGCCATATCGTGTAGGTACAAAAATCACTTACGACGCTTAAACAAAAAAACGGCTCGACCGAATTTTATGAAAATCTTTTCAGATCATATTTTGGTTAATACTCTTCGAACGGCACCTCAACTTAGTCGATATCTTTTATAGTTCGCGCGATATCGTGCAGGTACAAAAATCACTTAAGTCATTTAAACCAAAAAACCGCTGGACCGAATATTATAAAAATCTCTTCAAATAATATTGTCACTAATACGCTTCGAACGGCACCTCAAGTAAGTCAGTATCTTTCGTGGTTCGGGCGATATCGTGCAGGTACAAAAATCACTTACGTCGCTCAAACAAAAAAACGGCTGGACCGAATTTCATGAAATTCTTTTCAGATCATATTTCGGTTAATACGCTTCGAACAACACCTCAACGAAGTCGATATCAGTTTTGGTTCGGGCGATATCGTGCAGGAAAAAATGACCACATCCGTACGCACATACACACACACACACACACACACACATACTTCCTCCCAATTTTTTGCTTAAAATGCTCCTGGGGCCTTGAAAGATGAAAATACGTTGAAATTTTCGATTTCGATTTTCGGACCGATTACAATAACTTCCTATACTGGGAAGTTAAAAAATCGTTCACCATATCAAATATTATTTATTTAAAGAATAAAAGGAAAATTATGAAATATGAATATTGTATTGTGGTAATTAAGTACTCACCTGACCTTGAAAGTTGGCCTTGAATTTTAATTTGGTTGCGGACAAAGGGATTGTTAAAATCAAGGTCAAGGGAAAGAGGAATTAGAAATTACTGTTCATAGTCTGTTCCCATGAACAAGGAAAAGGAATGTTGTTAATATTAATTCTCGGTCTATTCCCGAGAATTAAGGAAAAAATTAGTAATAATAGTAGTTCTCGGTCTATTCCCGAGAACTAAGGAAGATTAGTAAATAGTTGTAGTTCTCGGTCTGTTCCCGAGAACTAAGGAAGATTAGTAATAGTTCTCGGTCTATTCCCGAGAACTAAGAGAAAAAATATTAGTAATAGTAGTTCTCGGTCTATTCCCGAGAACTAAGGAAAAATTTAGGAATAGTTCTTGGTCTATTCCCAAGAACTTTAAAATGGAGGAAGGAAATATAAAATTGAGGCCAACTTACCCTCGAGGCGCTCGGTATCCAAAGAGAGGAAGATTCATGGGTGCAACGATTTTTGTTAACTCACTTGAATTCGATTCAAGTGGGGATAGAAATATATAACGGGATGACTGAAGTGATTTTTGTTTGAATAATGCAAGTGGGAATGAAAATTTTAATTGTGCATGTGTTGAGGTGAGAAGTGTTACCAGAGTATATTTATTCGAGTGAATGTATGAATTTTTGAGTGAATGTTCTTAAGAAAAAATTTGGGTTCTTAAAGTTAAATTAGTATTAATGATAATGATGTTAAATGATGCTACTCAATGTCCATGTGATCCAAAGATGATGTAAATTGTTGATAAGTTCTTGATGTTCCCTTGTTAGAGCTGAATGACCGTGATTGTTGCTACATATGTAATTGCCCAGGAGTGTATGTAATTGCATCTGGTTTCCTAATGCGGCTTTATTTTTCTGAAATAAAAAGTATTAACGTGCCCTAAGGTGATATGGTGAACGAAGAAGGAAAAGAAAACATGAAAGATAAACTAGGGAGATTTATATTATGTTGTGAAGAATTGAACAGCGACAAAGTTAGTGCGGCGGCAGATGGCAAGGCAAGTGAGACAAGTCTGTTAAGAGTCGGTGGACCCCCAGAGACTTATCCCAAACGTTGATAGAGGGATTACGAGGGAGTATGAGAAAGTGAGTTATGACCTCGCGCAGGTCTTGAGAAGAAATGGAGGATATAGACGATAGCTCAGCGCTGTGACTGGTATGACGAAGTATCCAGGGTAATGAAAAGAGCGTTTTCTTGTGTGAAATTCGGCGAATGTGTTCCGGAACCAGAGGTATTCTTCATGTCACACGCTCATTTATCCTCAAATTCCGGGTTGGTGTTTTACCCATCCGGAATTTTTCGGGTGGTACTGCTACCCACCGTACCCACATTATCCGCCGGCTATGTACATAAGAAAATACTGGATCGTCAATTGTTACTTGAAGTCACCCACTATTTCTCAGATCTCTTTTGGCAAAGTGCTCAACAACTCCAGTTCGATGGCAAACGACTTTCTTCGCGCAGCTGTTTTTGTTGAAATTGAACTCATTGAACTCATTATAGGTTGGGACCGCAAGAATAGTGTCGAATTCAATGATTTCAAAACAAAGTATCAAGTTGTATTCAACAAAACGTGGAACACCTCTCCATCCGTGTCAGTGGATGGCGTTAGTTCAGCACATTAGTCAAGCTGCGTGACATTAGCCAAAGTCTTGCAATGACATAACCCCCTGACATGTATGTAATGGTAGGTAGGTGAAGGGCTGCCTCCAGTACTACCGATGGCCCAATTAGCGTTTTGAGCGCCATTTTGTTGGCACAATTTATGAACCTTGATTAAGGAATGGTTGTTTGTTCGGGTGTGACGGATGCTTAAAGGGATCCTGTGAAATTTAAGAAGCTTAACAGTGATCTGACCTCCAGTATGGAATGTAACTGCCGGCTAAAGCCGGGCACTTACATAAAAAGTGAACAAGTGTTTCTCTCTAGTTCGTCTTCCCACAGCTGTTACAACAGACGTTAAACGTAATGCCTAACTTGGCAGCATGGTCTCCTATGGCCCAATGTCCCGTGATGATTGCTGTGATTCTGGCAATATCTATCTCATCGGGGTCTGTTTAAGAGGCCCATTGTTATAAGTCGGCCAAGTTGCCCTAGATATAGTGCATGTCTCCAGTGTTCTCCACTTTTGGCTGGCTAAAAGGTGGTAGTAAAAATATAATTTTTGAGTCCACCAATAAGGTTCAAGTTATGGGAACAGATCAGGTACCAGGAAATTATGATGGACTGGAGGCTTAATTTTAAAGCACACTTGGAGGGCATCCGCTATTTGTGCAGCATTTCCAAGAATGCTTTCCAAGGTGGGGCAGCAATATTTAACAGGAAGGCCAACAGCAGAAAATGGATGACCACATACAGACTAAACCCACTCCGTGAGTGCTACGCGTATAGGACCGTGTAAGGGAGAACCATAGTGATCCAAGCGACATTTGCATCTTTTTGAGATAATGATGCAAACGCGTTTTTACTTATTGTTAAAAAATAAATGATTTGTTATGGTTATATTTGCAATGAAGTGATGCCTAGTGAACTAGAATAAATAAGAAAAATTGTTTTATTCAAATATATTTATTGAAAAAAAAAAGAAAATAGGGTTTTGGAAAAAATATAAAAATATAAGCTTAAGGCTAAAGTGGCAGATTGAGATTGTATGGGAATGAGACGATATTAATGTCCTTGGATTAGTATGGCATGAAAGATTTTATTTTTTTCTGTGCATTCCATTCAAAAAGTAAATATTGACAAAAATGTCGCTTGGATCACTATGGTTCTCCCTTACACCTAACGATAAGGCGTGAGTAATATAGGGTGCGCCAAAACAATTGGAAATTTTATACGAAGGCGGGGAAATGACAATTCCATACACATTAACATTTCATGTTTGGATTGTGCATTGATTTTTGCTCGTGAATTGTGATTTCCCCTTTAGAAATTCATTTACGGGCAACGACACTCTATCATAGTAGTCCGGGAGGCAGCGTTGCATTTTGGCGGCTCATTTCTTCCCACTTGATTTTTTTGCAATAGATAGTTTAGATAAGACTAATAACAGAAACAACCGTCAGACGCCAGTATCGTGGTGGGGGTGGTCGTGGGAAAATGTGAAAGTGGTAAAAAAAAAAATTCGTCGGCTTATTTCTTACCACTTGAGCATTTGCACAGCTATTGTTTAAGTGATAATAAAAATTATAAAAAAAGTCAGCTGCGTACCTAGTGGGGGATTATACGTCAGTCGCTTGTATAAACCTGTCAAAAAAACACATTTTATAAAATCATTTCAAATTCAATGAAACTTATACATAAAATTTCTTTTATAATTAGAAGAATAAAAAGCACAATCAGCTGTATGCACAATCGGGGTAACACCGTCAGCTGTCAGATAATAAGTGCTGATTGGGTTTTTAACGTTAGCATTTTATAATGTATTCAAAAAAGAAACTGACTATCTTCACAACGTTATGCCAGCAGCTATCGACAATTTTTTATGAATATAATCTGTAAACACATTATTTCAAAATATTTCTTGCCGCTGGAAAACAGCTTGGCTACAGTATGATGGATTAAATCCATTTTTTTGTATTGTGAGCATGGTTTTACTAAAAATGACCTAGCTGACTATCTTTCCCCCGTTATGTTGACAGCTGACGGCCAGTTTTTGTTAATATAATCTGTAGACTCATTATTGCAAAAGGTTTCATGCGTCTAGAAAACAGCTTGGCTAAGATATGATGGATTAAATCCATTTTTTTGTATTGTGAGCATGGTTTTACTAAAAAAATTAAACCTAGCTGACTATCTTTCCCCCGTTATGTTGACAGCTGACAGCCAGTTTTTGTTAATATAATCTGTAGACTCATTATTGCAGAAGGTTAGATGCGTCTAGAAAACAGCTTGGCTAAGATATGATGGATTAAATCCATTTTTTTGTATTGTGAGCATGGTTTTACTAAAAATGACCTAGCTGACTATCTTTCCCCCGTTATGTTGACAGCTGACGGCCAGTTTTTGTTAATATAATCTGTAGACTCATTATTGCAAAAGGTTTCATGCGTCTAGAAAACAGCTTGGCTAAGATATGATGGATTAAATCCATTTTTTTGTATTGTGAGCATGGTTTTACTAAAAAAATTGACCTAGCTGACTATCTTTCCCCCGTTATGTTGACAGCTGACAGCCAGTTTTTGTTAATATAATCTGTAGACTCATTATTGCAGAAGGTTTCATGCGTCTAGAAAACAGCTTGGCTAAGATATGATGGATTAAATCCATTTTTTTGTATTGTGAGCATGGTTTTACTAAAAATGACCTAGCTGACTATCTTTCCCCCGTTATGTTGACAGCTGACGGCCAGTTTTTGTTAACATAATCTGTAGACTCATTATTGCAAAAGGTTTCATGCGTCTAGAAAACAGCCTTATGCAATAATGAGTCTACAGATTATATTAACAAAAACTGGCCGTCAGCTGTCAACATAACGGGGGAAAGATAGTCAGCTAGGTCATTTTTAGTAAAACCATGCTCACAATACAAAAAAATGGATTTAATCCATCATACTGTAGCCAAGCTGTTTTCCAGCGGCAAGAAATATTTTGAAATAATGTGTTTACAGATTATATTCACAAAAAATTGTCGATAGCTGCTGGCATAACGTTGTGAAGATAGTCAGTTTCTTTTTTGAATACATTATAAAATGCTAACGTTAAAAACCCAATCAGCACTTATTATCTGACAGCTGACGGTGTTACCCCCATTGTGCATACAGGTGATTGTGCTTTTTATTCTTCTAATTATAAAAGAAATTTTATGTATAAGTTTCATTGAATTTGAAATGATTTTATAAAATGTGTTTTTTTGACAGGTTTATACAAGCGACTGACGTATAATCCCCCACTAGGTACGCAGCTGACTTTTTTTATAATTTTTATTATCACTTAAACAATAGCTGTGCAAATGCTCAAGTGGTAAGAAATAAGCCGACGAATTTTTTTTTTTACCACTTTCACATTTTCCCACGACCACCCCCACCACGATACTGGCGTCTGACGGTTGTTTCTGTTATTAGTCTTATCTAAACTATCTATTGCAAAAAAATCAAGTGGGAAGAAATGAGCCGCCAAAATGCAACGCTGCCTCCCGGACTATAGCATCTGACCACGACAAGAGTGACAGTGAGACTGATTGAATTGTGATTGAGAATATAAACGAGCGAGTGATTTGGATTTTTAAACGAACGGAGCGGAGTTGTGCACTTTTCCTTTCGAATCTAATCCAGATATTGTTACAGGGGAACCAAATACAGTCCGTAACAGAATGGAAAGAGAGGTTGGATGAGTCTGTTAACGATCGGTGGACACATAAACTTATCCCAAACATGGGAAGATTGGTTACGAGAGAACGTTTTGACGTGAGTTACGATCTCATGCAGTTTTTGAATGGAAATTTGGAAATGAAAGATATAGTAAACACCTGCATTAGTTCTATACAAGATCTGGAGGACGTCTTCTTTTATTATGTGATATTAGGCGAATATAAGGCTGTGCTATAGCCAATAGCTGAGGCGCCACTATCACCGAAAAACATCTTAGGAGACATGATCAGAGAGCCATTTTATGCTCCGTCCTCGTACCCAGGGCTCTTACATTAAGGCGACATCCAGATTTTCCTAAATGAGGAAAATCTGAAGGTTGTTTGTTGCTATTTTAGAGTTTTGGAGTTTGATCTGAAAGATTTCAAGCATTTTCCGATGCCCCTGAGCACTGTCCTCTAAACCAGAACCCTCCACCAGTTCATCCACATTCGGAGATTCCTCTTCTGTAGAAGGGCTTTTAAATATTTTCAGTTTGCTATATCGGATGCCAAACCTTTATCAGTTTTCATTCTTTTAGAATACCTCGAGGGACTCCTCGTTGATAAGGAGAAAGAATGCACTGCTAATTTTCAGCGGTTCCTGTGCTTTGATGACCACCCAGTCATCTATAGAAATCATCTGATTTTGTGCCTGGAGACCACAAGTGGAGTGGATAAACTTTCCAGGTTCCAGATTTAACAATAATTTGATTTGGTGGCCAGATGTGAGCTCTAGGTCTCCTCAGGATATCCGCAGTTGGGATTAGCTTGGGCCTCATTCATTGGGATTCATGTCGTTGAGGACTTCATCCTGCCGTCCATCAGCAAGCAGTGTTCTCACATTCCATGATCCGATTCGTGTCCTGGTTCAAAAAGCAAAGTTCGTCGTCGTTTTGCCCATCCGGTTCCGAGGCATTGTTTGCGGACTCGTAGAAATGGTGTTTTTTATGGAAGCGGGTTGCTAACTCTCAGCCCAACCGACTTAAAAACTCTGTTTTGCCGCGCAGGGAACTCGCAATTCGCCCTTTACCCGTTAGCTCCTTCTGAAGAAGTACCCCAGGGGGCTCGCGGGGAGGTGGGATTCGGACTTGCCAACAGGACTGCTAGGTGTTCGTCTGTAGTAACTCCTCTACTTTCCGAGACCTTTGTTAGCCATTCGCCGCCATTAATTGTTAATAACAAAATACTAATTTAAAACACTTTCTACAAAGATCTCTGCATTACCTTTAAAATGATAACTTATTCATCGTATCGTAAGCGGAGTTATAGCAATTTGAAAAAAGTGTATAATCGGCGAGTCACGTAATTTTTATCCCCCCCCCCTTATCTTTGAAAATATTGGCTGAAAAAAAAAAGAAAAAATATGGGTCCGCTTATTTTGTATAGGGACTTCGTAAAAAATTTGAAGCAAATCAAAAATGTTGATTAATAAAAGTGTTCGATTTGTAAAAGAATGCCCCATATCTGAAACTGCGCCCCCGTCCAAAAGCGCCCGGTGTGAGTGAAACATTTGCACCTATGAAAGCACCGTCACATATATTCCCCGACTCGTACAAATAAAAGAAAACGGGCTTTACGTTATCCTGGATACCTGTGTATTTTGGACACCGCTATAGAAGTATTTTCTATATCATCCATGTCCATATCCAGTTGTCATTATAATGACATCGTGTAAACACTGCGTTTAAAGGATATCATTGACGACTTTTATTACACGAATTTTTTGCTATTTTTTATGACAGAAATAATGACAAATTATGATACGAAATATGGCAAATAATGACATTAAAAATTACCAGTGTGTCATTCGTGTAAACTCACCATTAGTGTTACTTTGATTACAAACAATTATGCCATCCTTTTTTGTGTTTTTTTTCTGAAGTCGAAAAGAAAGAAAGAATTTATTATTTACTATTTAAATAATAAATGTGTATCACTATAAAAACAGAGCAGTCGGGGTTTCACTAATGAAAATGTACAAATCCTTTGCTGATAAGGTGGTTTATCGCGGAATCCTTACTAATATTATAAATGCGAAAGTAACTCTGTCTGTCTGTCTGTCTGTCTGTTACGCTTTCACGCCTAAACCACTAAACCGATTTTGATGAAATTTGCTACAGACATAGTTTAGACCTTGGAGACGGACATAGGCTACTTTTTATGGAAAAAAAAAGGGTTGAAGGGGGTGAAATGGGGTTCAATAAGTTGTAAGGAGATTTTTTATCTTTACTTTTTTTTTCTATTGTATAAAAAGTAACTGACTGACAGACAACGCACAACCTAAACCGCTGGAGCTAAAGGGCTGAAATTTTGACAGTGCATCCCTATAATGGCGTGGACATCCACTAAAATGCGATTTTTCGAAATTCATCCCCTAAGGGGGTGAAATGGGGTTTATCCAAACCGCTGGAGCTATAGGGCTGAAATTTGGACAGTGCATCCCTGTAATGGAGTGGACATCCACTTTAAAGCGATTTTTCCAAATTCATCCCCTAAGGGGGTGAAATGGGGTTTATCCAAACCGTTGGAGCTATAGGGCTGGAATTTTGACAGTGCATCCCTATAATGGCGTGAACATCCGCTAAGAAGCGATTTTTCGAAATTCATCCCCTAAGGGGGTGAAATGGGGTTTACCCAAACCGCTGGAGCTATAGGGCTGAAATTTTGACAGTGCATCCCTATAATGACGTTTACATCCAGTAAAAAGCGATTTTTCGAAATTCATCCCCTAAGGGGTTGAAATGGCTTTTATCCAAACGGCTAAAGTTATAGGGCTGAAATTTTGACAGTGCATCCCTATAATGGCGTGGACATCCACTATAAAGCGATTTTTCGAAATTCATCCCTTAAGGGGGTGAAATGGGGTTTATCCAAACCGCTGGAGCTATAGGGTTGAAATTTTAACAGTAGATCCCTTTAATGACGTGGACATCCACTAAAGAGCGATTTTTCGAAATTCATCCCCTAAGGGTGTGAAATGGGGTTTTTACAAACCGCTAAAGCTATAGGGCTGAAATTTGGACAGTGCATCCCTATAATGGAGTGGATATCCACTATAAAGCGATTTTTCGAAATTCATCCCTTAAGGGGGTGAAATAGGGTTTATCCAAACCGCTGAAGCTATAGGGTTGAAATTTTAACAGTGCATCCCTATAATGGCGTGGACATCCACTAAAGAGCGATTTTTAGAAATTCACCCCCTAAGGGTGTGAAATGGGGTTTTTACAAACCGCTAAAGCTATAGGGCTGAAATTTTGACAGTGCATCCCTATAATGACGTTTACATCCACTAAAGAGCGATTTTTCGAAATGCATCCCCTAAGGGTGTGAAATAGGGTTTTTACAAACTGCTAAAGCTATAGGGCTGAAATTTGGACAGTGCATCCCTATAATGGAGTGGACTTCCACTATAAAGCGATTTTTCGAAATTCATCCCTTAAGGGGGGTGAAATAAGGTTTATCCAAACCGCTGGAGCTATAGGGTTGAAATTTTAACATTGCATCCCTATAATGACGTGGACATCCACTAAAGAGCGATTTTTCGAAATTCATCCCCTAAGGGTGTGAAATGGGGTTTTTACAAACCGCTAAAGCTAGAGGGCTGAAATTTTGACAGTGCATCCCTATAAAGACGTTTACATCCACTAAAGAGCGATTTTTCGAAATTCATCCCCTAAGGGTGTGAAATAGGGTTTTTACAAACCGCTAAAGCTATAGGGCTGAAATTTTGACAGTGCATCCCTATAATGGCGTGAACATCCACTAAGAAGCGATTTTTCAAAATTCATCCCCTAAGGGGGTGAAACGGGGTTTATCCAAACCGCTAAAGTTATAGGGCTGAAATTGTAACAGTGCATCCCTATAATGGCGTGGACATCCACTATAAGGCGATTTTTCGAAATTTATCCCCTATGGGGGTGAAATGGGGTTAAGCCAAACCGCTGGAGCTAAACGGCTGAAATTTTGACAGTGCATCTCTATAATGAAGTGGACATTTACTAAGTAGCGATTTTTCGAAATTCATCCCCTAAAGGGGTGAAATGGGGCTACCAAACTACTGGAGCTACAGGGTTGAAATTTGGACAGTGCATCCCTATAATGACGTGGACATCCACTAAGAGGCGATTACTCGAAATGCATGAAAATGGGGATGAAAAGGGGTTAACCCAAACCTCTGAAGCTGAAGGGCTGAAATTTTTACAGTGCATCCCTATAATCACGTAGAAATGAATGACTCGAAATTCACTTTATTTAATATTCATTTGTGATTGCTTCATAATTTCGTACATCCACGTAAATAGGCGAAAAAACTTAACGAACGTTCGTCAAACCCTAAAATGTCACTTTTCTTGATGACATAACATGCCAATCTTTGCTTCAAAACTTGCAGATTTGTTGAGCAGAGGTGATATTCGCAGCAATTTGTTTACCATATTTATTAAAAAATGCACTATAATTAACCCTTTTTAGGGATAATAACAGCTGACTTTTTTGTTGGTTTTTTTAAGGAAAACATTGCACATAATAAACAGATTTTAAAGGCGTTGCAAGGCACGCGGATTTTATGCTAGTTTATATATAAAAATGTTTGTAATGTGACACTAAAACTCCAAAACTAGCCGGAAATTGAGCTGAAACTGTCGCATAATGTGTATTTTGACTAAATCTGGGTAAACCGCATGGTACGAATGCGATCGCGTAGATGTCGCCCAAGAAAAATAGAAAAAAGGGAATTGCAGAGGAAATATTTGACACAAAAGAAAAAAAGAAGGGAAACATGAACTTTCACATACCCAATCAACCCCAAATATTGCCCATATCTATACATAGTTCAAGTGACAATGCAATATGACATTTTTGTAAAAAAATCAAAAAGACGGCTCCAAGATGGCGGCCGAATTTCGCTATTGTGTTTTCCGATCCCCGCCATGGATATCAAATGAAAAGGTATGATAAATAGAATACAATTAGCTGTGGCTTCCTTAAAAATTCAAAATGGCGGCCAACGCAAAATGGCGGATTACCTTTTTTTTAGAAGCCACTCGGCATGGGTATCAAATCAAAGGGTATGACTAGTAGAATACTATTAGCTGTGTGGTTTATTCCAAATTCACAATGACGGCAAATACAAAATGGCGGGCAACACAAAACGGGAGATAACTTTTTTCTTTACAAGCCACTCGGTATGGGCATCAAATGAAAGGATATAACAAGTAGAATACTACTAGCTGTGTGACGTCACTCCAAATTAAAAATGACGGATTTTATTTTTCTTTAAAGGCCACTCGATTGGTATGAGTGTCAAATGAAAGGATATAACAAATTTAATACAATTAACTGTGTAGCACCATTCAAAATTCGAAATGGTGGCGAGCACAAAATGGCGGCTAACACAAAACCTTACCATACTTTTTTCTTTACATCGCGCTTGGTATGGGTATCAAATGAAAGGGTGTGATAAGTAGAATACTATTATCTGTGTCGCTTCATTCCAAATTCCAAATGGCAGCCAACCTAAAATGGCGGTTTACCTTCTCCTTTACTTCGCTCTCGGTATGGTTATCAAATGAAAGTGTACGACAGTAAGTAAGAAAGTTAAGCTGTATGACGTCATTTAAAGCCAAATATGGCGGTCACTACCAAATGGCGGAAGACATATAATAGAATAAAAATAGAAAATAATTATATGGTTTTAAAAATAAACTAAAAAGTAAAAAAAATAATTAAAAAAAAAATAGTTTTCTTTGCTCCAGCCAAAATATGGGAACAAACTACCTTTCGAAATGTAAAATTGCGTGGAGCGCTAACGAAAAGTTCCAGTGTTAATGAAATAGGAAAGATATTTGTATTAGGTTTTTGTATGGGTACCAAATTGTGCATTTATGAGCTCCACGATGGGTGCCAAATTTGTAAAATTGATTACTTGTAGGTGTTTTTTTAATTTGGAGGGGAGTTCTGCACAGGTGGTCTAATCCCCCGCCGCACAGTGTGACGAAAGGTATTGAAAAACGGAAATAAATCATTTTTCACGAATACTAATGAAATGTCCTGAACTTCTTTCACATATACCCAATGTACAAAAGAAAAGTGATAATTCCTGGAATATCCCTTCCAGGACCGAAAAATTCCAACTGAAAGTTGTAGTTAAGGTCGCACGCAAAATCCATTTCAATCAATTAGAAATTTGTATGCGAAGTTTCAACAAGTTCTGCAAAAAAACCAAGTGAAAGTAAATTTTTTATCATCCAACAGTTTATGGCATTTATAGTATTATTTCATTAAAATTATTTAAATAAGACTGATATATAACAATTTTGGTGAACATTAAAAAAATCATATAAAAATTATCACTTTTAATTCAATCACATCAGTTCCTTGAAGCTTTTAAAAAAAATGGTAAAATATGGTACAAATGTGGTCTTCTACACATTTTAGTACAACTAATGTAGTTTATAATAACATATAGTGGTGCCTGCGCAAACCCTCGCAACCCTTTTTTTAATATTTTTCAGAATGCGTCGTTAAAATCAGCGGCAAAGACTTCATGGAGGCGCGACGAAATTCATCGAAAAATGAAGCTGTGGAATATTTGTTCACCGAAATTTTGAACCGAATACCTGAAGGTTTTGTTCTGGAGGATCAGTTGGACGTCCAGGACATTGTACGATTTGAATTTTTGAATTTAAATAAGAAATTCATCGGGTGTGGCAGACGTTGGGATCGTTTCGAAGAAAAAAATTCTGATTATTTGGCTAAGGTTTTCAGTTTCACTTTGAAACGCGATGAGGAGGAGATGGAGGATGAAGTGTTCGAAGGTCAAGACAAACAGCCGGGTTCGTCAAAGCGTGGTCGTCCTCCAAGTGGTGAATTTAGTTCCCTCAGTGATCGACAGAAAAGGAACCGTCTGCGAACATTTAAAAAATTTGGATCGGGAGGATTGTTATCTGCGTCAAGAAAATCATTGCATGAGGAAGGTGAACTTAGTGGTGTAGATGTGTTAGATAAGTTGGAAAACTCACCAACTAAGGGCAACACCATGAGTTGGACATAATATGTTTATGACCATGGTTGATCAGGAAGTCATTAGCCATATTACCGGTAATAAAGGTTAGGCTAATTGCTACGTTTGTGGAGCTAAGTCAGGTCAAATGAACTCTATTGTAACTGATGGCCCGAGACAAATACCTGCAAAAGATGATAATTACCGATACGGAATATCCACACTTCATGCCTGGATTAACTCATTCCAGTGCCTACTTCATATTAGTTACAAAGTCGAGTGGCAGGTGTACCGGAAGAACAAGGATAATAAAGCTGCGATCGATGATAGGAAGAAATCCATTCAGGAAGCGTTTTTTAAGGAAATGGCGTTGAATGTGGATCAACCTTTAGCAGGATTCGTTAATAGCAATGACGGTAATATGGCGAGAAAGTTCTTCTTTGAATGAGAGAAAAGTGCAAGAATTACTGGAATTAATGCTGTACTAATTAAAAATTCCGGACGATTTTGTTGGCACAGGAAACTCGTACAAAAGATGTTCGGCGATTTCGACTGGAACACACACGAATGAAGATTTCATTAAGCGATTGTTCCTCTCTTCAGAACCATACATCAAGTTTTTAGGCGGGACAAACGCAAAGAAGGAAATTCCGAAAGATGAAGACGTGTTAAATATCTTAGATTTAGATGAAGATGATACAGATTCTGAGTACGAAGACGATGAAATTGATGTTGATTTTAACCAATAATGATTGTAATTATTCTAATATAATAAAATTTGTATATAGGCTAGTGCAAATAGGTTTTTGGAAAAAAAATTAATAGCAGGCAAGGCTCAGCAGTTAAATGTGGTCAAGGCTATAACTAAGAGAAAAAAAAACTTTTAAACACGAAAAAAGGGGAAATCTTAAAATGGCGATGCTATTTAGGGGTTGAAAACGGTTTTTTGTGATTTGCGGTGAAACATGACCTCCTAGTGGAAAACGCTTCATGCAAAAGTAGTAGATAATAAAAAAATCTATAACTTTTGTATATAACATATTTTGACATAACCTCAAATTCTATAAGAAAATGGCGGAAAACCGATTTTTCAGTTTTTAATTTTTTTCTCACGTAAAATTAATTCAATTTAAATGAAAATTTGTAAGAATATACCTTGTATTGTGTTAAATAAGCATGATTTTTTCTTGGTTTGAAAAACGAATGGTTTCCTAGATATTGACATTTTTCGAAAAAAATCCCCTAATTTTGCAAGAACAACTTTATTGGTGTTTTTTCGGATTTCGATGTTCAAATAAGTGCTCAATTAACCGTTGAAATGTCTACTTTCAAATGGTCTATATATGTTAATACTTTATTCTTCATTAAACTGCTTAAAATTAAGAAAAACCGAAAAAGGACTTTTCGGATCACGAATTTTTCAATTTTACAACTTTTTTAAAATTTTGAATTATTTCCGTTAATGACGGTTAAATTTTAATGACAGAACTTATTTTCATATAATATTACTTAAATTAAATAAAGTTAATTACAGAAAGTGGCACACACCATCCGCAACATTTTAAATAAAAAAAAATATATGTACGTATAAATTTTGTTTCACTTGAATTACCCGCCCAAACCCAATTACCCGCCTTGGGTGGGCGATTTCAAGACTGGCAGACACCACTTAAACGCACTCTACTAGTACGGGCCAAGATTTGTGATGCTGGCTTGTAGAAGAGCACGTGGTGATTAAGTTTGAAATCTAAATAAAAAAAATGTTTATCGACTAGAATCTGCATAAATTTCAAAAAAAGCTTCGCGCAACCCATTGCCCTCCATTATAAATCCAACTGCTCCTAGGAATGACATAAGGAGATGGAAACCGCCAAGCCTGACCCTAATGCTCCTGCTTTAACTTCATACAAATCATTTGGATCTGACTTTTTGCAAATAATACAAGCAGGTCTGTCCATGTTGTCAATCTAAAATATTTAAATTAAATAAATCAAATAATTTTTAAAAATCTCCCATAACTTTCATTTTGCAAGACGTAAAAATTGTATTGCAAAATTCAAAACATTTACCTAGTCACGGCGTTCCTCAATACTATAACGTTATCCCATTACCTACTTTTATAAAAGGTTCCTAAGCTGGAATACATTTTCGATTTACAGTACATATTTTACATTTATTTTGAAGCAATTCCTAGACAGTGTTAGATTTCTGCGTACACATTAAAATAATACGCCATACTAAAACTTAAAATTATAATGAGCGTGCAAAAATTTGTAATAAAAGTAAAATCATAAGAGTTACCGACAGTGTTGAATGCTAGGAAAAAATACTACCATAGATTTTCACCTTGTTATTTTACGACGAGAGCAGATTCTAGTCGATAAACATTTTTTTTATTTAGATTTCAAACTTAATCACCACGTGCTCTTCTACAAGCCAGCATCACAAATCTTGGCCCGTACTAGTAGAGTGCGTTTAAGTGGTGTCTGCCAGTCTTGAAATCGCCCACCTAAGGCGGGTAATTGGGTTTGGGCGGGTAATTCAAGTGAAACAAAATTTATACGTACATATATTTTTTTTTATTTAAAATGTTGCGGATGGTGTGTGCCACTTTCTGTAATTAACTTTATTTAATTTAAGTAATATTATATGAAAATAAGTTCTGTCATTAAAATTTAACCGTCATTAACGGAAATAATTCAAAATTTTAAAAAAGTTGTAAAATTGAAAAATTCGTGATCCGAAAAGTCCTTTTTCGGTTTTTCTTAATTTTAAGCAGTTTAATGAAGAATAAAGTATTAACATATATAGACCATTTGAAAGTAGACATTACAACGGTTAATTGAGCACTTATTTGAACATCGAAATCCGAAAAAACACCAATAAAGTTATTCTTGCAAAATTAGGGTATTTTTTTCGAAAAATGTCAATATCTAGGAAACCATTCGTTTTTCAAACCAAGAAAAAATCATATACAAGGTATATTCTTACAAATTTTCATTTAAATTGAATTAATTTTACGTGAGAAAAAAATTAAAAACTGAAAAATCGGTTTTCCGCCATTTTCTTATAGAGTTTGAGGTTATGTCAAAATATGTTATATATAAAAGTTATAGATTTTTTTATTATCTATTTTGCATTTTTTATTATCTATTTTGCTTTTATTTTATTTTGCATGAAGCGTTTTCCACTAGGAGGTCATGTTTCACCGCAAATCACAAAAAACCGTTTTCAACCCCTAAATAGCATCCCCATTTAAAGATTTCCCCTTTTTTCGTGTTTAAAAGTTTTTTTTCTCTTAGTTATAGCCTTGACCACATTTAACTGCTGAGCCTTGCCTGCTATTAATTTTTTTTTGTTTTGAAGCATTTAAATCGTATTTGCACTAGCCTAATACAGAAACATGAAATTAATTTTTTACATTATATTTGAATACAAAAAATTTTTCTTCCACAAATCGGATTTGAAGTTTTCAATTTTCATATACTCCCATACAAACTTGGTACATATACATAATTAATTATATTTCATTAAAGTTAATATAATCAACAAATTCTAATGATTGTATATGAAAGTCCGTCCATTAAGCTGCCTATAAATGAGAATATCCTTTTTTGGTCCTGAATCCTTTTTCGTCCTTTTTCGCAAAATGCTTGAAAATTATTTTTAGTATGCAAGGATTAGAACCATAATCAGCATTCAATATTTAATCTCATATATTTTTCCGTTTTGTCCCATAGCCCCGTCACACTGTGCGCCGCGCCGTAGCAAAATCTATGCTTACGATTCTGTTTGGTCTGTTGTGCACATAGTACACATTTTTTGATCATCGAATCTTAAAAAAGTTGTAACATACTCTAAATTTTTTTAAGTATCTAAAATCAATTTTTGCAGATCAATTTTTGCAATCCTTTTCTCATCATACCTTTTTCTTACCGCGGCTGTGCACAGATAATCTTTTTTATTGAAAGGCGTTGCAACGCACGCGGGATTTTGCTAGTATATGAATAAAATTGAAATTAAATTAAAATTATTTGTTAGAGTTTACTAACATATATATTTTATCAAGTCAGATTAATTTAATATTTTTAGATTTGTCTAAATGAATACAACTGTGATGCTATCGCATTTAGGCGAATCAGATCGAACGGAATCTTATTTAGCGACAGCACTTTCCGTAGTTAGTCATAAAAATAAGGATACATCACCAGTTACACTATCACCAGAATGGACAAGAATGTCAAGGCTGCTACTGCTTTCATGCTTATCAGTTGTAGGCAGTATTGGAAATGTATTTATGATATCATCTGTTATGATAGAGGATCACTTGAAGAGAGCTGGTAAGAATTATAACACTGTTTCTTGTTTAAGTTTAATCAATTACAAATTTTTAATAATAATACTAAGATAGTAGCGAACAAGTAATATTTATTAGTGCATATATTCAAATAATATATAGAATTTATTTGAAAACAAAAAGCATTTAGGCTAGGCGTAGGGAAATGATTTACAATTAAATAATTTTTTTCTAGTTCTTAAATAAAAATAATCGCTGAAAACTAATTAAGTTTATGGGTTTTGTTTGTTTATGTATTTGGGAAATTTGGGAAATAACTTTAATATAAAATATTTTAAAAATAAAAAGTTTATCTATTGTCTATCATATCTCTTTGAATTTTTAGTTATATTTATTTTCAAACTCATTCATTCATTTCATAGTAAACCTACGCGTCTTTACCGTATGTGGGCTTAATACGACAAATTGTCCAAACCTGTGGCCTTATGAAAAGCTATAAAGCGTAAATTTTGAATATCACTTATGCCCCTTTCGTTCGTCTATGAAAACATTTTCACCTCCGACCTCTTGTTTTTGAACACATATTACATTTCATTCATTTATAGTTACTTCTTCTTAAGGGTTTATATAGCTTAACTTAAATGTGGATAAAGATTGTGTAACAGGCAAATTGTAAAATGTTTTATTGTTTTTTTTTTGTTTAAATAAGTTTTTATCTCAAATTTTTTGTTTTTATAGGTAGCAAACAGCGCTTCATAAGGTTGCAAGCTGCTAAAGTATTAAGGTTAAGTATGACTAGAATCTTAAAAGTTGACCTGGGTGAAAATATAAGACTGAAAATTAACGGAGACTTTACTTAGGTAGTGAACAAAAGACGGAACCACGGAACTGAAAATGTACTAAAAATTGGGTAAACCCGACTGAATACTATGGACGTGGACGGAAATCAAGCGGAATTTAGACGGAAACATTTGGACATTTAGATAGAAGGAGTGACAATTAGAAATTTTCAATAAATTTTCTCAGTTCAAGAAATTCTTTCCTAAGAATATTCCAAGTCTTAAAAGTGATAAAAAATTCTAGCCTTGTTTCTGGTTCTTTTCAGTCTTTTTAACCGACTTCAAAAAAGGAGGAGGTTATCAATTCGACGTGAAGGTATTTTTTGGTCCTGTTCACGCATAACTTTGTAACGCAATAACTTTTTTGCTTTTTTCTTTGTTTAAAAGGGTAGTTTCCCACGGGTGTGGTCCCGTGCAATTTTTTCTTAATTCTGGTAAAGAAGTTCGAAGTTAGGCATAAAAAACTGAAGACAAGTGGGTGAGTTCCTTAACCACTTAACCATGGATCTAGCGTAGTATAGCGTTGCAGGTTCAAACCCCGGACGGGGCGACTCGATTTTTTCTCTTTTTAAATTCTGATTGAATTAATGTTATAAAGAATTATAAACTATCGTATACTCATGGAGACTGTAAGAGTATTTTGAATTGAAAAGAAAAGTTTTATTTACATATTTAGTCCACCCACGGTAATGGTCGCGCAGGGCGCAGAGGTTAAAGGTGTATTTTTCTTGTCCGTGGGTTTGCGAGTTTTGTTTCATGTTAATAAGTTTATTTTTTAAAATTACTCTGAAAATACGCAAATACATAAGTGCAAAAACTGTTTAGGTACTGCCTGCATCCTTATCGGCGGCGACGTGTCATGCTTCTCGTAAAGGTGGGTTCATACGCAACGATTTAGTTGTGCTGTCTGGCGTAAATAGATTTGTGCAAATAAACTGAATGAAAATGATGAGTGAAAATTACCGCCATAAGTTGGTGTGTATTATCTCTGCAAACATTGCGAATCGAGATCGAAACGAGACGAGAGTCGATATCGAAACGAAATCGATTTGTAAACGACGAAAACGGAATGATATAGCAAATCGCTTTGACGATCCGATAACGACTCATAGAAGCGACTTTGAATCGGAGAGCTCCTTATTAATTTTCTTTGATGAAAGGGTTAGTATTTCTGCGGTAAAAGCTACCGTTGACAATTAAATGAACTGGTTGAGAATCTCGCCTTTGGCGAGTGATTCTCTACTCGTAAACGAGATGTTAAACCTACGATGTTTGGTGAAAATAAGCAGTTAGTGTCATTAAAATTAAACCAGCAATCAACAATCAATAACGCCGTCGATTCCAGTATATGTAAAATAAATAAGAGATATAAATAAAGTATTTTCGCGTACTTTATTGTTCTCTTTTAGTATAATTACCCGAAATCACGTACAATACTTTATAATAAAATACGGGTGGCAACCCTAACTACTAACTGGAGACTACCATATGAACTTGTAATATTTCCCAAATAGCTTCTATTGTTTCTTGTACAATTAATGACACAGAAAAGTGAAGCTGATACTTTTTTAAAGGATGATCCTGTGGATCCTTATAAAAAATCCATTATAATTTTGTGAACTTTCTGCTTGATTTTAAACGCGTCACTCTGTGTAAACCTGGGGGCGAGACGATCAATTTGCCTGCAATTGTAATTTGAAATTTTGAATGTCAAATGCATTGCAATTTCATTCTTGCGAGAAACGTGCTGTTGTTCGTTTTTTGAACTAATTTTCTTTAATTTAGTCATTTTGTAATAAAAGAAAATAGTTAACAGCCTCAACTTTTACTTTGTAAAAAAATTTATGTTAATTCTCATCCTCATCCTCATCTCATCTCAGTAAGTAATCACCACTGTTTAGGATTTTTCATTTCCCGCCATTTTGTATTAATAAAAATCTGAATTTCTTACATATGCAACCATTGCATTTACAATATTGTATGCAATATTGCAACAGGGGCTAGACGATCAATGATGAATGATTAATTAATGTTGCAATGCAATATTGATCGTCTAGCCCCCGGCCCGGGTAAGACCCTCAAGCCCGACATTCTTTCGCCGCTTTGCTCTCCGCTTTCATCGTTGCTTTGCTGTCTGCTTCACTATGTTCTTACCCTAAAATTCACTTTTCAGTCTCCTTTCAGTCCTTCTTCAGTCCTTCTCATTTTCACCCGCGGAAGCAGTTGAAATATGGGCAGCGGTTGTATTTAATTACAAGTCTACAGTAAAAAGCCAGAAGTGCTTAAGTGCAAATTTGACGATTTTGGCTTTATTGCATTTTTGTATTCAGTATGTTATTCTTAATCATTGCTATAATTCTTATCTTAAACTGAGCTATGGTTGCTGAGTTATTGAACCGGCAAAAGTGGTTTTGTGCACAGTTCTGTATCTAAAAAAAACTTTGAGAGCGATTTTCTCGAAACGCATATTTTGCACTTAAGCACTTCTGGTTGTGTACTGCAGAAGTGGTAAAATTATAAGTGTGCATAAAACCGCACTTTCGAAGTAAAACTTTTTTGCCCAATAACTGCCGGAATTATTAAAATACTAAACAAGCGAGTAATATGCGATAGAAATAGTGGGGGTCTGTCGGATAGATTGTACACTTCACTTCACAAGAGTGGAACGAAGGTCTGTTGGATAGAGAGTACGCTTTCAGAAAAACTATGCCACCGACCAATGCAGGAAGTATAGTGACAAGCCTTCCGAGAACCTTGGTACAAGTATAATTTATAATATAATATTTATGTATTCCTATTTACATTAAAGCCTAAAAACGAAAGAATGGTTTTATGATATATTACTATGAAGTACTTATGTAATAAATATTTTCCATTGAAATTGATCTAAATACCGCATAAAAACAGCATCAAGTGACGTTCTATATGTCCTGGTGCTTTCGTCAACATTATTTGAAATCGTTAAATAAAATTGTTCATGCAGAAAATGTATGTGCCGCACAGTTTGTAATGAAAAATTAATATTGAAATCGCCACTCAAAATCATGGGGATTTCGTTAAATTTTCGACCTAGTAAAAGTGAACATTCAGAAGTGTACATGAGAAGATTGTCATGTATGAATTCCATTATTCTGTGTAGAGTTTTATGCGGCGATACATAAATAACTACTATCGCAAATATTTGCCCATTTTCTGCCAAATCTGCCTACACACATTTCACCAATAGGTCATTTATTATGACTAAGTGATAGCATTTGTGGCATCTTAACGTCCGTATGATGTGTTAAATCATTAGCAGATTCAGTGCAACTTCAGCTTGCTTAAATATCCGTTTTACATTTAAAGTTTTATTAATATTTATTTGGTAATGATAGTTTAGATAAGGCTAGTAAAGTCAGTAAATTTTTTCACGACCAGCCATACCACTACCAACACACCTGATGCTAAGAACATCAACTTGCTACACGAAAGGAATAACTTCCAAAAGGAATCAATCGAGGTGAAATGATGGTCCTTGCAACGCTGCCTTTAGATCTACAAGAAAAATCTTGAATAATTCATCGGTAATGGTGAATCGATATTCGTGTAATTATGTAACGAACCACGTTCGTTATAGTCCACGGTTTAGGATACATCGCATTAGTTGATTAATACATACTTAGAAATTTGTGTATAGCTTCATTTTTAAGAGTCCGACAAACTTTTTATCTATGATTTTTTTCAAAACCGCTGCTTTTTCGAGCTAGATCCTTTCAAACACGCCGAGTATACGGGTAATGGTTTTGTAATAAATACATATTTTATATTTAATGGTTCGAAAGCTGTTGTGATGAGAAAACTGAAAATAAAAATGTCCGACAAAAATACTGCTGCATCGAATATGCCGGTTATATGAGGTTATGTTTATTAATATATACATCATTTTTGTAGAATTAGTTGCCAATTATTAATGTTATCAAATGGTCATAATGTCCGACAAATTCGATGCGGCATTTTTGAAGTCCGACAACCTAATTATGTCGTTTATACGAGGTTATGTTTTGCGATCAATACATGTCGGACAGGAAGACTACATGATGAATTATGCTAATAGTAACTTGAATTTACATTGTCCGACCAAAATAGTGATTCTTAGAGTCAGTCCGACAAAAATAATACAAAAAAAATTTAAATAACCTTGCGCATAATCGAATCTTTATTATATGCAAGCTAAAATATTAATTTTGAAAAAAAAAAAACGTAAAATAAATGATTATTATTATTATTATTGTTCAATATTACAATATAAAATATAATATACAATAAATATTATTCATTTTCATCATCTTCAGCTTCATCCTCTATATCATCGTCCTCGTCTGTTTCCAAATCTTCTTCGCTGACATCATCCTCATCACCTTCCTCCTCATCATCGTTTTCAAATTCTGTACCTAATAACATAAAATCATTTTTTTTAAATATTGCAATTGCAATTGTGAACGGTCGGAGCTGTTGATTCAAATTAAAATTCATTATCCAGTGTGGAAAATATTACCATGACAATTTTATTTGTATTTTATAGTGATAAAATTTAATTTTAAATACGTAATATTAAATTGTAGTTATTCAAACTTACCTTTCTCTTTTTTTCTTATCTTCCCATAAAGACAAATACTTTTTAGTAACTTTGAAGTCCTTATAGCAGGAAGAGTGGTAGCCAATAATCTCATCCTCCCAACTTTCTGGCAAAATGGCATTTTTATTATTTAAATTTAAATATTTTCTGCACTCTAAATATTCGTTACACTGTAACCAAATGTCTTTAGAAAATTGTTTTATTGCTTCTCTTTTTTCACGGTATCTCGGGACCTCTGAGAAAGTGGAACAAATAAAACACTCCATGATTTTAAAATTTCAACAAAACACGTTTAATTTGAACAGCTTTTAATTTCTTGGCACTTCACTTTAATGTGGGCCGATAACAACTAACTCGTTATAAAAATTCATTTTGACTCCAAGTACAAATAAAATTGAAAACAATAACAAAAAAAGGGTAACGTTAATTCTTATTGTTACATGAGGAGTTGTAAATATTTTGTAAATGTATTGTCAATAAATTTAAGTGAAAAATGTGTAAGATGTGGAATATGAATAATAGAAAAATTATTTAATTTAGGAATTTACGATAATGCAATTAGATTTTATGTTTATATTAAAGAGCATAATTTTATTTATTTATTTAAATTAGAAATCTGTAGAAAGAAGTTGTTTTCTTTGGTAATGGCTTAACACAATTTTTATTAAAGTATAGCAGAATAATCGTTCATATTTGAAAAATTCAATCAGCGGAAATTTTTAATTTTTTCAACATTTTTTTTTCATTTTACAAATTTATGCAGCCGCGAATTTGTCGGACATGATTAAAACTATCTTTTGTTATCAAAAAGTAAAAAATATTGAAATCAAATATGTATTGATCGCAAAACATAACCTCGTATAAACGACATATTTAGGTTATCGGACTTCAAAAATGCCGCATCGAATTTGTCGGACATTATGACCATTTGATAACATTAATAATTGGCAACTAATTCTACAAAAATGAGGTATATATTTATTAATAAACATAACCTCATATAACCGGCATATTCGAGGCGTCGGACTGGCTCAATGCAGCAGTATTTTTGTCGGACATTTTTATTTTCAGTTTTCTTATCACAACAGCTTTCGAACCATTAAATATAAAATATGTATTTATTACAAAACCATTACCCGTATACTCGGCGTGTTTGAAAGGGTCTAGCTCGAAAAAGCAGCGGTTTTGAAAAAAAATCATAGATAAAAAGTTTGTCGGACTCTTAAAAATGAAGCTATACACAAATTTCTAAGTATGTATTAATCAACTAATGCGATGTATCCTAAACCGTGGACTATTACTAAGAACCCTCTCTTCGAAAAACACTAAAGTAACCCGTTTCAACTTAAAAGGCATTTCCTAACAAAGCTTTAGGAAAAATAAATATTTGCTCAGCAGGCTGGGTGATTCTCCTTTGAAAGCTCACTTCAAAGCGTTAAAGCTTCCTACGCCGACGAGCTTTCCGGCTATAAAATAAACGGCTTCACCAGGCTAAAATTCAGTCTTTAACCAGGCTCGTTCCGGAGAGGTCACCTTTTCCGGTCCTAGACCGTGTCGTGCTGTACGATCCGGCACGGTCACACTATACACTTTACACACATTACCAGAGGAATGTTGCCGAGGCCTTGTTGTGGTGGACGATCCGACTATGTGCCGAAGTAGCGATTCCTCTACCGTGTCGTGGTGTACGATCCGGCACGGTTACCCTATACACATTACCAGAGGAATGTTGCCGAGGCCTTGTCGTGGTGTACGACCCGACTATGTGCCGAAGTAGCGATTCCTATGCCGTGTCGTGGTGTACGATCCGGCACGGTTACACTATACACTTTACACACATTACCAGAGGAATGTTGCCGAGGCCTTGTCGTGGTGTACGATCCGACTATGGGCCGAAGTAGCGATTTCTATACCGTGTCGTGGTGTACGATCCGGCACGGTTACACTATACACATTACACACAATACACATTACCAGAGGAATGTTGCCGAGGCCTTGTCGTGGTGTACGATCCGACTATGTGCCGAAGTAGCGATTCCTAGACCGTGTCGTGGTGTACGATCCGGCACGGTTAGACTATAGACATAACACCTACCGACCGCATACCGACCGACTACCGAATAATGTGTGTAAAGTGTATAGTGTAACCGTGCCGGATCGTACACCACGACACGGTCTAGGAATCGCTACTTCGGCACATAGTCGGGTCGTACACCACGACAAGGCCTCGGCAACATTCCTCTAGTAATGTGTATTGTGTGTAATGTGTATAGTGTAACCGTGCCGGATCGTACACCACGACACGGTATAGGAATCGCTACTTCGGCTCATAGTCGGATCGTACACCACGACAAGGCCTCGGTAACATTCCTCCGGTAATGTATGTAAAGTGTATAGTGTAACCGTGCCGGATCGTACACCACGACACGGTCTAGGATCGGAGAAGGTGACCTCTCCGGAACGAGCCTGATTAAAGACTGACTTTTAGCCTGGTGAAGCCGTTTAATTTATAGCCCGAAAGCTCGTCGGCGTAGGAAGCTTTAACTCTTCGAAGTTAGCCGAGTGATTTACTCAGCCTGCTGAGTAAATATTTATTTTTCCTAAAGCTTTGTTAGGAGATGCCTTCTAGAGCTAAAACGGGCTACTTTAATATTTTTCTAACATTCGTGGAGAGGATTCTTAGTTACGAAACGTGGTTCGTTACACAATTAGATAAAGAACAGTATGTGCAACACAAACAAACGTACACCAAATTTTATGCAATCAGGCAAAGTGTGTGAGAACGTCGCGTTTCTTGGCTTCTTGTCCGCCTTTATCCTTTTCTTATCGTTATACGTTTAAATCTGACGATTAGAAACTGTGTAAGAATGCGAATGGAAGCAATTCAGTCCCAATTAAATATGGGCGCTGTTAATCAGGGGCGACGGAGCGCGTGGGGATGGAAGGAAAAGTGCACACGCACTTTCGCGTTGGGTGGGGAAATCCACACCCTAAATATTTCATGTACATCTAATAACCCAGAACGTTGGAGGGCGACGAATGAACGTGGTCGAAGGGCTATTAAGAACTGCATGGCCTAAGCTACCCCACCGACTAGCATTTAAAAGTGGATTGCCTCAGATCATGCCAAAAGATGGATTTCCCCGTAGGTTTCTCAGGAGGACCCCTGTAGGAAATAACGGACATGCCGAAAGACGGCTTTTCCTTTAGTTGCCTCATGACCTCCACACAAAAAAAAATCAGCAATGCTGAAGTGAGGTACGCCCTATCAGTTCCTCATAAGGCTAACCTCATTACAAAATTGGGGACCTCGGTAGCCTAGGGAGTAAGGCGTCTGGCTACCATCCCAGAGGTCCCGAGTTCGAATCCTGTCCAGCCACAAGGTCCTTCGCCTTTTCCACTTTCCCACCTACATAACTTTCCTTCTTTCTTCTTCCCTCTTTACATTCCTGATTCCTCCTGTCATAGCCTTCCTTAGCCCTTTCCCGCTCTACCAAAGCGCATGTCATTCTTTGGTTGATGAGATTCAATTCGTTTCGATAGCAATGGTTGGGAGTAAGTGGACTAAAAATAACGCGGGTAGGTTGTGGCAGTTCCTTCCTTTCCCGACTAGAGCTGCTGTTCGATATTGCACTCTATACGAAGAAAATATATTGTCGACAGTATAAAGAGCCTATCCTGAGACTCGAGTCTTACATATAAAAAAAATCAATCCCAAGATCTGCCTTACGTGTTCGAAAAGCTTTTTCAAAAACTTTAAGCTCTAGTTTTACTCATTAAAGGCTGTAGTTTTTGCTGTTGCCTTGCTTCACATTTCAATCAAATATCTGTTGGTACCCATGAAAATTGTCATGTAGCATAATCAGTATATCAGTTCTGATTCGATTACAGAGGTCAAGGAGCATTGGACGTGGTTAGTACTCAGTTGGGGAACTCATTGGAAAACGCCACTAGCGTTTAAAAATATAAAGGTTTCGGCACCGGTGCAGTTATTACTCACGGGTGTTTCTCACCAAAGTGGTAAAATCGCTGTCCTTGGCAAATATTACGTAAACTATGGCGAGAAATATTCATATTTCTGCAAATTTCAATTTATAACTATCGAAACTATAGTATACAATATAAAAAATATCTCATTTAAAAACCTATATGGTTTCAATAACGTATTTTTTAGATCTAAAAACAGTCCCCTAGCCGGTCCCCAAACCAAAATGTTTCCTATTGAGTTCATTAATTGAACTAATATTTTAAAAACAATTAACTTATATAACACAATTTAATCAATATGAAATGATATGCTATTAGACTCTAATATCAATTTATTTAAACTATTTTTTGATTAGTTTAATTTAACCTAAAGTTGGTCCCCGAATTTCATGAACAGTCCCCTGCCAAAGTTTCGAGTTACGCCTCAGGCCATCTACAGTAAAGACAGACTTGTTAATGGGCGTAACGAAACGTGAACGACATGAAATTAGCTTTGTTACCCCCAAAAGTAGCTATACCTCATTTTGTTTAGTGTTACAAGAGTTAGAGGGGCACATGCGCGTATCGGTACGCAACATTCGACAGTCCCCTGCTAAGTGTTATTTTTCTTTTTTTAAAGTGTTCCAGTTTTCTCTATTGTGCATAGTTTTAAATAAGATGGCTTATATTGTTTCTATATAACAAAATAAAGTCATAATGAAGGAATTTTATGGTACCGTAACAATTACACAAATTAAACAGTCCCCTGCCACAGTCCCCTGTCAACAGTCCCCCGCCAGTCCACTTGGAACTACACAGAGAACTTGGAACTACCAAAGAAGACTGTTTTATTTTTATATATATGCGTCATGAGGAATGTTTTTAAAGTATATATACTACTAATAAATGCTCATTTCACTTATATATACAGTCCTCTGACATATGAAACAGTCCCCTGACATATGAATTTTTTAAATTTACTCAATAAGTCCGAAAATAAAACAAATATATTTGGGTCCCTTACTGTTTATTATCCACCAGATAGATATCTATTTAATTGTATATTTTTTTTTCATATTCACGTAAAAAAGTTACTGGGACAGATTTCTTGCATAAATTTACCAGTTTACAGAGAAACACCCATATCGCCAACGGAATATCAAAAATTTTTGGAATCCTTTTTTCACTCGAGATCGTGTGGCAATAAGTTTTCATCAAGGGGTCAAACGGGGCATTCCTTATGACGAGGCACGAGTGAGACAAGGCGTTAGTTGCTCTAATAAGGCAACACACACGGGGTCCACATGAGCTAATGAGACTAGCCTTATAGAAGCCCTATCTTCCCCAGCCATAAATGCTATCAGGCATAACCCACTAACCAAAGAATTTAATACCATGTTCGCATTGAACCGAAATTACATAATTTCAGCTATTTTAGTGATTCCGCTAAAAATTCACGCTCAAAATCATGTGATTCTTCATGTATTGTGGCGATTTCAAAATTATCTCAAAGTTCGTAATTTTGGCAATATTACGAACAAAATCATGTCAGCAGATAAGGCTCAAATCTGAAAATCGAATTCAGCCCAATTCAGCACGTCACTTTTGATGCTGAATTGGACATTTTAATAACAGATTTGAATTTCATATTCTTCAAGATGCAAAAACCCATGAAATATAACAGAAAGAAGCTATGGGCTTTGCTGGAAGACAAATTGCTAGTGAAATTTGGGCAGAAAAAATTGAAGACATGCGTAGTGCTAGATCTAGATCTGTCAAACGAAATCATTTCAATTCAGTGCAAACGGTTCTGCATAATTTCGAAAAGACTTTCCAAAATCACATAATTTCGGCTCTGGGCGAACATGGTATAAAACTATAACCATGCTCGGGAGCATGGTTAGCGATAGTTAAGAAGAAGAATAGAAACAACTCCTTTACAGTTGTTTTAATGTTCACACATGAACAAATCAAAGTGGGATTTGTGAGATTATTGTAAATAAATAATTAATGGACACATATGAAATAATTGAAGCGAATAGCGGAGCCTATTTTATGGAAAACAAATTTTCATTTTCTTTAACTCGCAGTTAACCACCGTGCGTCGTTAAACATAAACTTTCGTGGTTAAGTGAAATGATGCAGCATAACCACAGCTTACCTCGTGGTTTACCATAGTAAGGTTTTTGAACGCGAGACATTCTACAATTGTCAATAGGTTGGGAGGTGGAGCTTTCCTCTAGTTAATTCGATTCCCTTTGTATGACGAATTTAGGTTGATCGACTAACATAACTTTTGCCTTGGAGTAAACTTGGGTTTAATGAAACCAAATTCAACCCCCGTCTTCATGAGCCCTATTTTAAGTTAAGCCAAGGTGAACTCTCTGCATGGGAATATAATAAATGCCTCCAAAATATCTCCAAAATGACGAAATAATTAGAATTGTATAATCAAATCCACACAAACCCGGCACTTTTAACTATCTAAATATTCCCCACATTAGCTGCTGTGTTTTATCAATGATGCGTCATCAAACCACATCTTCACCATACGGCTATAATAAGAGGCCATTTGCTTTTATAGAAGAAAATGTCGCTTAGTTTTAATTATAGGGAAGGATATCCACAAACGTTAATTTTAATTTCATTATGGAAATTTTTATATGCTCATAAGTGTTTTTCATCAATTAAATCATTAAGTAGGTATGTATATTAAAGCGATTATTTTCATTTGAGAATGATAGTAGCTTTATTAAAATGCCATTTACTATTATAATAATATGAAAAAATGAATTTTTGTAGTTTTTTAGGTTACGCTTTTCGAACGAATTTTAGCTCTTTTTGGTATTTCATAGAATAATAAATTATTTCTAAGCTTTTTTGCTGCCGAACATTTATACAATAAAAATTATTCATAGATTTATTAATTTTATAATTATTTATAGTTTTTATATAAGGAAAAATATTTAATTACTAAAGAGAAATAATTCGATAATTAAAATAGAAAGCATCGTAATCAACAATTTAAGAAAGGGCTGCAGAGTGTGGCAGAGACGATAATTTCTCGACCAACGTTAAATATGATTTCATAATATTGAAATTATTCTGTTTCAGGAAACGCATTTATAGTTAATGTAGCCCTAGCAGACTTATTAATTACGAGCGTATTGATTCCTGCCTCAACAATTGTTTTATTGGCTGGAATAGACGATGAACTTCCTGTTTGTCGAGTTCAATGGTTCTTTGCTGCCTGTGCATTCTTAGTCAGTGTAATTTCTTTGGCAGTAAGTAAAAATACTTGAAAAACATAAAACAAAATCAAAAACAAATAAAAAAAATCGTCTTTAATGTGAGCATTGATGTGAACTGCGCGTAGTTATAGTTAATTATCTACTTACCTATCAATATTTTTATGCTTTCAACGTTTAATTTTTCACAAGAAATAAAATATTGTATTAAGTTAATATTGATGTATATGTATTTTAAATGTGTAGGATTTTTGATAGCAAATTTGTAATTGTATATCGTAAAAATAATTGTATTCATATATAAATGTGATGTTATTATAAATCGTATAATTGTCGGAAAAATACCTCTAAGTATAAGACGGCCTATGGCTAAAAGAATAAGCATATACTCTTTTTTGTAGATCACTATCTGGTCAACAATTTTTATAATTACTATAATCACTTGGATAGGGGAGTATTTATCAAACCCCATTTATCATGGTATCTTGCCTTTAATTACTGATGAGGATTTGTGATATTGCATTTATAACGACTAATGCTAAACGCCCATATCCTATTAAGGGAACTAAAGAAAGGATTTATGAAGCAAAAACAAAATCGGAGGAATCTAATAAATAATAAACAAAAGACAAATAGAACTTAATTTCGTAAGGTCCTCTGAAGCCTATACAATTCTATGAAAACCGTCCAACCTTGGAGCTTAATGGTAGGACGCATCATGTGACCGATACTCAAAAAACGAGTGTCCAATGTCAAGCGTCCAATGTTCGCATTCGGACACGTTCGGGCTTTTGTCGGTACAATCCTTAGAATTTTAGCTTACAAGGGGAATTTCAGGGGAGAAAAACCGTTAAGGGAATTTCTAGGGGAATGCGATTTTTACGAATATTCTTTCTTGATTAAGGTCGATTCGCACTATACGGAACGTCAACGTCACGTCACGGAACCGCAACGGCACATGAATTTTGCTGTCGATTCGCACTTAAACGTCACGTCAACGTTACGTGAATTTTGCCGTTTAGTCTAAAAGAAAAATTAGATAGAATATTATCTTATTCCGTATGGCTAATTTAAACTGTTCTTTGGAAGGCCAAAATTAATTAATAAAGAGTTAGCAATGATCGCATTAGTTTTGGATGAGGAAGAAGAAAATTTGCGACAAATTATACAGCTCCTCCTATCGCCGGACCATTTTAACTAAATTTTCATCTTCTATGATAAATTACTTTAATACAAAAAAGATAAATCCTTGAAAAATCCGAAATGCTTCCTTTACTACGCTCACATTGAACAGAATAGATCAGTCACTTCAAGGCACGTCATGTCAAAATATAGTTCGAAACTAATCTTGACGTGCCGTTACGTTGACGGTCCGTGACGTTTCTTGTATATGTGAACGTGTAGTGCAAAACTCATTGAAGAATATTTTGACGTACCGTTGCCGTTCCGTGACGTGACGTTGACGTTCCGTATAGTGCGATTCGACCTTAAATTGAGTCAACTTAGAAAATAATAATTGTCCCAAAGTAGTTGAAATTAATCAACAGAAACTAAATTCCCATTTCGTAACTACTTGACGCCGCACAGTGGCGAGATATGCTAGTGTTCCACCAAAATTACCCTAGAGCTCGTAATTTTTAAGTTATTGACAAACATTTTTTTTAAAATGTTCATCTTGAATTTACCTATCGATCCCTCTAGCCGGATTTTGTGATTTCATTTTTATTTTTTTTTAAATTTTTAATAAAAAGTAATTTTTACAAAAAATACTATTTTTTCTATTCAATTTATTCTAACAGGCCGAAAATTTGAGTTATCGTAACCATTTTTTTTTTAAATCTTCGTCTTTTAGTCAGCTATTAATCTATCTAGATGAATTTTTGATTTAGTTGTTGAAAACTGTTAAAATTCTTGTCAAATATCAAAATATTCCGTTTGAAATTTTTTGGTAGAGGTTTACATATCACCTTGTATTTTTGTAACTCTATGAGATATTTTCCTGAATAAGGCCCCAATCTACCCAGAATACTCCCGCCTATGTGAAACGGTAAAAGTCAAGGCTTCAACCTACCAACTTCCAAAGTAATGTGTCGTCAAAGTCAAACTTTTGTTTTTTTATTCACTAAAATTTCAACTTCAACCTCCTTTTCCTCCAAAAAATACGTGGTTAATTGACATTTCTTTTACAAAATTGGAAAGCTTGGACAATTTCCTATGAGTTGGGATAACTTTTATGTTACGGCCCATAGTTTTGAAGCTATAAGAAATTTTAATGTTAAAAATGGCCTTATAGACCAGTGCCGATAATTTTTGAGAAAAAAAAATTCTTAGCAGTATATGGATGGCGGGAAAATTTAGTAGAAATGCTACTTAAGCAAAGAAAAATCGTGAGCACCGCAGCAGATGACCGGAAGGGGCCCGGGGGTGCCAAAATGTGGGTTTTGGGGGTTAATCGTGTTTTTTGCGATTTCTGAGAAAAGTAGACATCTTATCGAAAAACGTTTAATGTAAAAGTTGTAGATAATTAAGATATCAAGAGCTTTCGTTCAAACCATTTTTCGACATAACCTTGTAACAGCATAATGGCGCGACCATTTATTGGGCGCCACTTATGCGAGGTGTCACCCCCTTAGCCATAAGCCCTGAAGAGAATGGCCAAGGAGCCAACACCGTACATAAGAAATACAAAGAAAATCCGGAACTCCTACGCCGGCCACACGGAGTTAGCTAGCTCGCCGGAGGGGTCGTGGGGTGTGTGGCCGGGATTTACCGAGGCTGGTTCACCACTTACCTGTATCGGTGCCACTTTGACTTTCATCCATAATTCTCCGATCGTCGCCTGAGCCGCGTCAAACCCTGAAAAGAAATGATCCCCCCCTCAACCATTCCACCAAAAAAAATTTACCACTGGACCATTCTCATGATTATAATCATTTAATCTGGAAAACTAAACATAAACAGTACATGGAAGTTTAATACCAACAACACGGATTAGTTGCCCATGTCAAATAATCGTGAACGAATACAATAAAATAAAAAAAAATACGAGTTACGTACTTTATGGATGTTACCACTAAAGTGCGCAGTATTGGCCAATACTCCTCACTTTGTACAAATGATAGTACAATCAACAGAAGAGGAAAACAAAAATTTCCTGAACCAACAAAAAAACAAAATGTAATTATTACCGACAAGGAGCAACACAAATCACAACTAAGTATAAAGAATATTATCAAGTTAATACTAAATACTATTAATATTAAAATTGTTATTTTAGTAATAAATTTTTTCTTTTTTTGTTTAAATTAAAGCAACAAGAAAGTTTTCTTTTTTTTTGTTTTTTTTTTTTATGTTTTATATTCTTCTGGACTGCAAGAATTGGTTGAACTTCTCCACCCAGACAGTTAATTGACTATAGCTCTCGTCCTCAGTTTATATATATAAGTATAATATATTTTGTAAAAACGCCGCCTACGGGGTTTTCAGAGCACACGAAATTTCCCCCCCCCCTCTTTTTCTTCTCTATTTTATTCCTCTAACCAAACAAAAACCCAACCACACAAACTCAATTAATTTTTTTTTTTTTATTTTAAACGTCCTCAGCCGCTTTTAAAGTTTTTCCTTTTTTTTCTTTTTTTTTGTAATTTGCGATCTGCGACCGAATTATAGACAAAAATCCTCAGTTTTTATTGAAATAATTCTTCTCCGCTGAATATTATCGATATCAAAGAAAAATAACTAAATATAAATTTTCTTTTATATACCGATTTTTGTGTTTCAATAGCAAAACAAAATGTACGTGAAACTTTCCTCCCGTGTGCGTTTTTTTTAATCCTTCTTGTTTTTTTTTGTTTTTCTTCTTTTTTTTTTTTTATTAATTTTTTTTTTTTATTAATTTTTTTCTTTTTTTTTTGTGTTTTAATTAACCCACGAAAGCTACATATATTTTTTTGATGTATTTAATTTTTACTTACTGCTGCACGGAATTTAAAAGGATTTTTATTGAATTCCGATGTAACATAAACTCTGGCTTTACGTCATCTTTTGTGGCTTCTTTTTTTCTCCCCCCCGTTGGTTGTGGTGTGTTGGTGGTGTAGAGCAGCCGTACGTCGTCGTCGTCTTCTTTCCTTTCTGATCTTCTCTCGTCGTGTTTTTTGGTTGTTTTTGATGATGATGATTTATTATTTAGTCGTTCCCTTTTTTATTTTTTTTTCTTTTTATTTAATTCTTACGAATATAGAACCGCGTCAGTATACTTTTAATCAACGTGTTAATATCATTATTTTATAACACGATAATATGATATTGTAGTTATGTGTAATTTTTAAGGACTGCTTAATGAAATTCTGTCCCACGAACTAGATAGAACTCTTTCCTTTTTCCAAAAAAAAAACTCCTTTCATTATTCATTTTTTCCCTCGCCTATCCTTTTTAAATTTTCCTTTTCCTCCCCAGTAATTTTACAGTAAATTTCCCCTTGCCTACAGGGTGATTTCCAAACTAAATTCCCCAGTCAAAATAAATTTTCCAACCGACCGTTACATACCCTCGGGTCCACAAGGCCGACTCGCGAGGCAGTGAGGAGCCGAAAATAACGGACGGTTTTTTTTTATGCCGTAGGTCTAATATGTTGGCGCCAATGTGGGACTCGACTCACGACCTGAGAATAGGAGTCTCATGCTCTAGTGAGCTAGCCGGGCATACGTGAACTAGTTGATAATATACGAACCGAGTGAAAAGCTAACTATAATTTAGGTTCATGCTTGCAACCGTAAGTTGCGATGGCCAGTCTGAAAAATCTCCCGGAGAAATATTTGGAGTTGCGAATAACAGGCGGAAGACAATACCACATTGTCCCCCGACGGATATCAACAAGTCTCCAAACATTTCGTACAAACCCGGGTTGCTTTCGCTCCACCGGGCCAGTCTCCAGCAATACCACATTGCCTTTGACTCCCCCCGGTGAAACGATAGTCAAACTGTCTGCTGAGAGATATTCTCCAGACTGACCGAAGAGGAAGGACAGTGTGAGGAGTGTATACAAACCTGTTGACCGTTGGACAGTCTGCAGGTTCTCTCGGAAGAATATCTGGAAGGACAAGGATCCGGCTGAAGGCAATTCCATATTATCCCCTTCCGGCTCCTCTAATCTTTCAGAAATTCTCGCCCGAACCAGTTTCCCCTCGCACCCTGGAGTCCAACTCACGCAATCCCACATTGCATGGAGTTCCCCAGTAGGACGACAGGCAACTAATTCGCCGAGGTGCACCCACAGCCTGGCCCAAAAATCAAAAGGTGAAGAGGACCCCTTGAGGAAAATCAACGACGTATGTCTTTATGCTGGCACGACACCAGGAAATTCATGATGATCATACTGAGTGAAATTGTGCCGTAGATAGAGTATATCATGCACTGCTTGTATATTAAAGCTCTCCTCCACGTTTGGGAAGGGTGCATCGAATAGATGAGCCAGAGCTACCAAGAACAGTATGAGCCCCATTACCGAATATCAGTCACGCAAACACTTTCAATAATTTCGTATTTCGAATACGTTGAATATATTTCAATTGCGGGAAATACGAGAAAATCAGGAATCCAGAGGAAATTGACATCAAGATGAAGAAAAGTTGGCGGCTGCTGCGGCAAGCTCTAGTGGGCTTATTGTTAAATACGCCATCCATATCTGGATACTGTCCCCTTTATTTGTGTACAATTTTTTTCTTCGCAAGTTCCGAGTTGAGATGAAAATACATTTTCCGCCTTTAAAAATAACCTTACAAACAAAAAAAAATTTCTCGACGACCACTGATATCCTGATGATAAAATCGTTAATACTACAAATTCGTTGCATTTAAATTTGTAAAATTATATTTCCTTATTAACTTTTACCAAATAACTGTCTTAAAAACACATACATGTGTAGATCTGTTATATTTAATTTTTCTCTAAATTAACGTATTAAAAAAATGATGACGCCAACAAAACGATAATAAAAAATGCATTAGTTGACTTTTTTTTCCCGGGCGCCTTAACTGATCGTCGAAGGGTATGGGTACTTACGGCCGACAAGAACAACTCGACCCCTCGTAACCTACGACCATTCAGTCCGTCCTGCCTAAGTAGCCTCTGCAGCTCGGCCAACAGTAATCTAACTAGACTTCTAAAGGCACTACCCTTTTCGGGATTCATTGAATCCAGCAGCCCATATAATTTTGCTCCCATAACGCACAACGCCGGTTCCGCCACGCAACGATAGAAGATACCCTCTATTGCCTGACTTAACACCCAGGGATTATTCTTGAAATCGAAAAATATAGTTAGGATTCTCGACGCAATGGTATCGAACGATCCCGGAATATCTGCTAACCTATTCATCACCTCGAAAAGATAACTCAATGCTGTGCCCTCGTCCAGTGAGTGTGACATGACAACCCGTTTAGCCTTAGGAACGAATTCCTTCGCAAACGGAGATAGAGTCGAAAATAAATGTGGCCTTCTTAGCACCTTATGCCGGATGGGCAGGCCATAAAAGGTGCGACGGCCCGAGTCGGCCATTGTTATCTATGGTTTTAGCAAAAATTCCACAAAAAAACTAATTAATTAGGATATTTAATCGATAAAAATTCTTGCAATTCATTAACACAAAAGGTTGCAATAAACAAATCAAATAGATAGTAACACTAGTGTGTGTATATCTCAAAGAATCAAAATCAACGCCGCTTAGTTTGTATAGACAGAACAATAAAAGTGTATTAGTGTGTATGAACAAATCAAATAACTATTGGTGCTATGGGAGGGTACCTCAAAAAAAATCAACAACGATTAGAGGGTAGCAATAAAACAATAAAAGTGTGTTAGTGTAGGTAGATAAGTGATTTGCTTTAATTCAATATACGCGAAGAATGGTTGAGACGGATAACACTTCCCCTCAGGGATCCCGCATGTCGATGGCCTCGATGGCAGTTGGTGAAGACTATGAAGCATAGTCATCACCAAGTGTCATCAAGGTCGCCGACACAGCTTCAGGTATACCCGGAACGAAGGACGGAAACGAAAATTCAAAATCGCATCGACACGAAAAGAAAGGAAACTTCTTCAAAAATAAAAAAATTTGGGGGATCCGCTGTTCAACCACAACTGAGCTACCTTTCGGAAAATCAATCAGTTGGGAAGAACAGACGAGAAAAAACGATTCAGGACAAAACAAAAAATAGAATTTAAAAATCTGAATGGACCTTCAGAAGGAACAAGGGGCGCAGTGGCAGGCGGTAACACGCCTGTTACCAAAGACGGTTAAGCCCTTGTACCAACTTCAACTTCCACCAGGAAAATTAAAGAAGATCCTGTTCAAAGACCGACGCAGTGGCAGGCGGTATCACGCCTGATACCAGAGTCGCCGACCCCAGAAACAGGACAAGGATGAACCACTACTACACCTGCACGCATAGCCAAGCGAACACCGCTTGTTAGCAAGCCGTGCAGGATAGCATGGTTCGAAGCTACTCCAAAACGAAGAAGTTACCGCGTACGTGAACGGACAGGCCTAAAAGCGAAGACAAATAAAAATTCACATAGAATTTAGACAATGATGCTGAAAAAAAATTCGAAAAAATAGACAAGGGCTAAGGCCTCGCGGTACTACCTTAGCCCACAGCGAGCGCTGGGTAAAAGTGGTGAACCATAGACGAAAAAAAATCAAACATTGTCCGTGAAGGCACAAGTGGTATTAAACCAAAAAAATTTAAACTTCAGGGTCCGTGTAGGACAGTCAACGGGCTTTAAAAGCTACGTTGGGCGCCATTTATGTAACAGCATAATGGCGCGACCATTTATTGGGCGCCACTTATGCGAGGTGTCACCCCCTTAGCCATAAGCCCTGAAGAGAATGGCCAAGGAGCCAACACCGTACATAAGAAATACAAAGAAAATCCGGAACTCCTACGCCGGCCACACGGAGTTAGCTAGCTCGCCGGAGGGGTCGTGGGGTGTGTGGCCGGGATTTACCGAGGCTGGTTCACCACTTACCTGTATCGGTGCCACTTTGACTTTCATCCATAATTCTCCGATCGTCGCCTGAGCCGCGTCAAACCCTGAAAAGAAATGATCCCCCCCTCAACCATTCCACCAAAAAAAATTTACCACTGGACCATTCTCATGATTATAATCATTTAATCTGGAAAACTAAACATAAACAGTACATGGAAGTTTAATACCAACAACACGGATTAGTTGCCCATGTCAAATAATCGTGAACGAATACAATAAAATAAAAAAAAATACGAGTTACGTACTTTATGGATGTTACCACTAAAGTGCGCAGTATTGGCCAATACTCCTCACTTTGTACAAATGATAGTACAATCAACAGAAGAGGAAAACAAAAATTTCCTGAACCAACAAAAAAACAAAATGTAATTATTACCGACAAGGAGCAACACAAATCACAACTAAGTATAAAGAATATTATCAAGTTAATACTAAATACTATTAATATTAAAATTGTTATTTTAGTAATAAATTTTTTCTTTTTTTGTTTAAATTAAAGCAACAAGAAAGTTTTCTTTTTTTTTGTTTTTTTTTTTTATGTTTTATATTCTTCTGGACTGCAAGAATTGGTTGAACTTCTCCACCCCAGACAGTTAATTGACTATAGCTCTCGTCCTCAGTTTATATATATAAGTATAATATATTTTGTAAAAACGCCGCCTACGGGGTTTTCAGAGCACACGAAATTTCCCCCCCCCCCTCTTTTTCTTCTCTATTTTATTCCTCTAACCAAACAAAAACCCAACCACACAAACTCAATTAATTTTTTTTTTTTTATTTTAAACGTCCTCAGCCGCTTTTAAAGTTTTTCCTTTTTTTTTCTTTTTTTTTGTAATTTGCGATCTGCGACCGAATTATAGACAAAAATCCTCAGTTTTTATTGAAATAATTCTTCTCCGCTGAATATTATCGATATCAAAGAAAAATAACTAAATATAAATTTTCTTTTATATACCGATTTTTGTGTTTCAATAGCAAAACAAAATGTACGTGAAACTTTCCTCCCGTGTGCGTTTTTTTTAATCCTTCTTGTTTTTTTTTGTTTTTCTTCTTTTTTTTTTTATTAATTTTTTTTTTTATTAATTTTTTTCTTTTTTTTTTGTGTTTTAATTAACCCACGAAAGCTACATATATTTTTTTGATGTATTTAATTTTTACTTACTGCTGCACGGAATTTAAAAGGATTTTTATTGAATTCCGATGTAACATAAACTCTGGCTTTACGTCATCTTTTGTGGCTTCTTTTTTTCTCCCCCCCGTTGGTTGTGGTGTGTTGGTGGTGTAGAGCAGCCGTACGTCGTCGTCGTCTTCTTTCCTTTCTGATCTTCTCTCGTCGTGTTTTTTGGTTGTTTTTGATGATGATGATTTATTATTTAGTCGTTCCCTTTTTTATTTTTTTTTTCTTTTTATTTAATTCTTACGAATATAGAACCGCGTCAGTATACTTTTAATCAACGTGTTAATATCATTATTTTATAACACGATAATATGATATTGTAGTTATGTGTAATTTTTAAGGACTGCTTAATGAAATTCTGTCCCACGAACTAGATAGAACTCTTTCCTTTTTCCAAAAAAAAAACTCCTTTCATTATTCATTTTTTCCCTCGCCTATCCTTTTTAAATTTTCCTTTTCCTCCCCAGTAATTTTACAGTAAATTTCCCCTTGCCTACAGGGTGATTTCCAAACTAAATTCCCCAGTCAAAATAAATTTTCCAACCGACCGTTACAACCTCCAAAAATGGAGAAAAACGTCAAAAACCGAGTTTTTCGTTTATCATTTTTATCTTTCACAAAAATGATTCAATTTTAATGAAATTTGAGGAAAATGTAGATTTTCATGTTCCGAAAAGGCCCAATTTTTTTCGATTGGTTGTTTAGTTTTGTTTTTATGACCTTAATTTAAAAAAAGGCCCCATTTTCAATCAAACAAGTTGGCGAACAAATTTTTGATTTTTAGAATTTTGAAGACGGATATTTCTTCGTTGAATCCTCTACCTTTAGATGGCGTAAAAAAATGATAGTGTCACAATGGAAAAACATCGATAAAAAATCGAAAAACCAAAAAAACCTTTTTCAAATATCGATTTTGCCGTAAACTTCACTAATTCTGTATGTATATCTCTTTGAAATAAAGCTTTTAAAGTCGTGCGAAACTGTAAATTTAATGTAATATATTATAAGGGAACATCATGTAACAGTTTCAGATATGCCAAAAATTGTTTAAACAATTATTTCACTCAAGAAATCAACGAAAAAATTAATTCTGTATATCTCTTTGAAATAAAGCTTTTAAAGTCGTGCGAAACTGTAAATTTAATGTAATATATTATAAGGGAACTTCATGTAACAGTTTCAGATGTGCCAAAAATTGTTTAAACAATTATTTCACTCAAGAAATCAACGAAAAAATTACATTTTTAGGCAAGAAAAAATTGTTCTATGCCTTACGGACGTTTATAGTTTCAAAACAATTCGATTAACGTACATATATATTATTTTTATCTGCACATTAAAGATTGAATTATGGCGGGTTAGTTTTTTATAATCTCTTATTGGAGTGCCCGCTCACTTCTTTTTTAACTTCCCAGTATAGGAAGTTATTGTAATCGGTCCGAAAATCGAAATCGAAAATTTCAACGTATTTTCATCTTTCAAGGTCCCAGGAGCATTTTAAGCAAAAAATTGGGAGGAAGTATGTGTGTGTGTGTGTGTGTGTATGTGCGTACGGATGTGGTCATTTTTTCCTGCACGATATCGCGCCAACCAAAACTGATATCGACTTCGTTGAGGTGTCGTTCGAAGCGTATTAACCGAAATATGATCTGAAAAGATTTTCATGAAATTCGGTCCAGCCGTTTTTTTGTTTAAGCGACGTAAGTGATTTTTGTACCTGCACGATATCGCCCGAACCACGAAAGATATCGACTTAGTTGACGTGCCGTTCGAAGAGTATTAACCAAAATATGATCTGAAAAGATTTTCATAAAATTCGGTTGAGCCGTTTTTTTGTTTAAGCGGCGTAAGTGATTTTTGTACCTGCACGATATCGCCCGAACATATTGACTTACTTGAGGTGCCGTTCGAAGCGTATTAGCGACAATATAATCTGAAAAGATTTTTATAATATTCGGTCCAGCGGTTTTTGGTTTAAATGACTTAAGTGATTTTTGTACCTGCACGATACCGCGCGAACTAAAAACTATATCGACTTCATTGAGGTGCCGAAAAACATTAATACATCAATTTTATATACATTTTCGTCATCCTAATCTTGTAAGTGCGCACATTTAGTTTGACATTTTAGCGAAAATATTGATAAACAATTGTGACAAATTCTCGGTATTATACATATATTCTATATTGCCTATTGTTCATTTATTATTAAAATATCCAATCATAATATTCAACATCCATCATACTGGGAAGTTGATCGTGTGGACCGAAAGGGTCGAACCCACATCCCAACTAGTTTTTAATTTCTTCCGCCTTTCCGCTTGCTGGTCTGCTGTCCTTACAATTTATTCGTTCATACGATGCACATGGTTACTAACACCGTAACAGTGTTCTTGCTGTAAGGTAATAACCCAATAAAATGATTTTTGAAGTTTATGAATGTATGGGGGCCTCGGTGGTCTAGAGGTAAGGCGCCTGACTACTATCCCAGAGGTCCCGGGTTCGAATCCCGGCCAGCCCCACGGTCCTTCGCCTTTTCCATTTTCCCACCCATATTACTTCCCTTCTTTCTTCTCCTCTCTTTACATTCCTGATTCCTCCTGTCATAGCCTTCGCTAGTCCTTCCTTCCGTATGGGTTAAGTTAAATTTGCACGCAGAAATTTTCTTGTGAGCCGGTTAGCACAGTTCCCTCTTGACCTTCCTTCTTTTAAAAATTGGTTCTACTGCTGCTGAAGCAATACTTGTGTAGATTATGCCATTGTGTTTAACAATACCGCTTTTAGGTCGGGTCCTTTTGATACACATATGTATTTGTACATATGTATATATCTATAAATGTTTTTATGTGTGTAGGTACATTTTATGTATTCACAATGAAGATTGTGATGAGTTTGAGGGCCTTCACGAGGTCAAAGACTTTATCGAAAGATTCTCAAAAGATCGAAAACTGTTGAGTGCCAAGATTAACAGCATCTCTCCAAAAAAAAAAGAGATATGAATATGATATGAGATATGAGTATTTCCTCATGGACAATTGTATGTTGCGGCCAGTAGAGTGTAATACAATAAAATGTAATATGTGACATTAAGAGATAATAAAAGTTGGTTTTTTGGCATTGCTTTTTCCAACTATAAAAATTTGTTTCATTTTTCAAATATGATTTATTCTTCTCGAAAAATTTTGTTACTGAAGACTCCTAGGTTTAGCAAATGGCGCTCGAACGGTGAGTGCTAGGTCCTGCTGGTAAGTTTTATTATATAAGTCATCACAATAACTAGAAATATTTTTTTTGGGCTGAAAATGTAATTTTTTCGTTGATTTCTTGAGTGAAATAATTGTTTAAACAATTTTTGGCACATCTGAAACTGTTACATGAAGTTCCCTTATAATATATTACATTAAATTTACAGTTTCGCACGACTTTAAAAGCTTTATTTCAAAGAGATATACAGAATTAATTTTTTCGTTGATTTCTTGAGTGAAATAATTGTTTAAACAATTTTTGGCATATCTGAAACTGTTACATGATGTTCCCTTATAATATATTACATTAAATTTACAGTTTCGCACGACTTTAAAAGCTTTATTTCAAAGAGATATACATACAGAATTAGTGAAGTTTACGGAAAAATCGATATTTGAAAAAGGTTTTTTTGGTTTTTCGATTTTTTATCGATGTTTTTCCATTGTGCCACTATCATTTTTTACGCCATCTAAAGGTAGAGGATTCAACGAAGAAAAATCCGTCTTCAAAATTTTAAAATATATAGTTTAAAAAAACCAAAAAATACGCTTTCCCGGTTTGAACGAAAGCTCTTGATATCTTAATTATCTACAACTTTTACATTAAACGTTTTTCGATAAGAGGTCTACTTTTCTCAGAAATCGCAAAATACGCGATTAACCCGCCAAAACCCACATTTTGGCACCCCCGGGCCCCTTCCGGTCATCTGCTGCGGTGCTCTCGATTTTTCTTTGTTTAAGTAGCATTTCTACTAAATTTTCCCGCCATCCATATACTGTTAAGAATTTTTCTAGTTTTTGGCTTTTCAAAAGCGCTTTTGCACTGGTCTATTATTTGGTACTTTCAGACATAACCTCAGGTTGTAAAGTACTGAAAAAGTACAAATTAGAGCCATTTTTAACATTAAAATTGCTTATAGCTATAGGAGTGGAGGCTTAATTTCAAAGCACACTTGGAGGACATTGCGGATAAGGCTTTAGCTAAGTTGTACAATGTACAATGTACAATGTACATTATTTCCAAAATGCTTTCCAACGCGGGGGCCCTAGAGGGAGTGAGTGTGTTTAGCTCAGTCTTATTTTAGGTTACGCCAGTGTGGGCAGCAGTGTTTAACAGAACGGCTAACAGCAGAAGATGGATGACCACGTACAGGCTAAGCGCCCTCCGTGAGTGATGTTCGTACAGGACCATATAGGCTGTATCAGATCCAACATTTTGAGCAGCGGCAGAAGCAGAGGCAGAAGCAGAATTCTGCCTGCTGAATCAGATCCAAGTAAAGCAGCAGCAGTGGCAGAATTTTTATTTGACAGCTAACGACAAATTAAATTGTTTGCGTATATAAAATTTTTTTCCAAATATAGTTGAAGATGATGTTGATAGATTTTGATTTTTTAAATAAATTTGATTCTTTATAAATATAACGAAATTTTTAAGTTTATCCGTCCACTTGCCACTTAAAAACAACTTCCCAAGTAACAGCTGTTAGAAATGTCAAAAAATTCTGCTTCGCAAAGCAGCAAAATTAGGATTTGAGATGAGAAAGCAGCGGCAGAACTCTCTGCTGCTTTTCTTGTCACGTGATCCGCGTAAGCCAATAGAAACAATTCTCTGCCGACGGTTCTGCTTTTCTGCTTTGGATCTGATACAGCCTTATATCTAACAATTCTCCCATAGCATCTGACCACGACAAGAATCGTAGTGAGACTAATTGAAATGTGAATGAGAATATAAATGAGCGAGTGATTTGGGGTTTTAAACGAATGGTGTGACGTTGCGCACGTTTCTTTTCGAATCTACCTTCGTGATGGGGATTTGATACTCTCACTGCGAATGGGAAAAGCGATTTTGAGATTCCCAATTGTTTTGGCATGATCCCCGTAGAGATACTGGCGAGAGAAGGCATGCTTCTCTATGATCCAGAATTTGTTACAGTGGAGCCAAATACAGTGCGGTAGCGATGCGACTCCTTTTCTTCATCAGACTTATCTTCGGTTCCAGCATGTATACTAATGAGGGAGTAATTGTGAAATTTGCCTTTAATTCATATTTTGAACATTCTTTCGCTTATTGCTTCGAATCCTATTACAGCATGATTTAAGCATTTTCTTACGATAAATGCCGTACCTAGGGTGTTCTATTTATCTCTGCAGCTGTAGTATATTGTGTAATTCCTTTTCTCCATTATGCCTTTCCCAACCATCTAACTTCTTGAATCGCCTGAATAATCGAATTGAATAGTACTCTTAACTTACCAGGTTGGTATAGAGTTCGCACGTTCCATGGAAATATTATTGTCGTTTTTCCGTTTGCTAGTTCGTCGTTGAGTTATCCGTCTGGTCCGACGCTCTGCTGTCGAGTTCATAGCAATGGATATTGCCAGGGATGATTGCTAGTCCTTCGCTGGTAGGCGGGTTGTTTATCCAGCGGGCACCACGTGGAGGTGACGGTTCGATTTTGCCACCTCATGTACTCCTAACGAAACTTATATCCGGACCTTGTTGTGTATCCACTTGTCCACATGTCCACACAGACATTCCGCCGGTCGTTGCATTCAAACCTCAGACTCGATCCAGAAGTCACGCGAATGTCCTTATCGTGTGGACCCACCATTAATGTGTTAACTGTTCACACTAATTATAATAACGCATAACTCAATCACACTAATAACTTACAGGGATCAATTGTTTCTTTAGACAACCTCGCCTTCCTTTCGAACTTTTACTTTCAGATTGTACAATTTTTTGACTAAGATGCAAAGTAGTCGTATAGTTATAGCCGAAGTAAAAATACTTAAATAACTACAAAAAAGGATAAACGAATTTCACATTTGACGCAGCAGAAGTACAACGTTAGGAATCAGAAACAGCAACTTGTGAGTTCCGCATACTCCAGGGTATACAATAGCATGAAAGCTGACATTGCGCTTGCAAGGACCATTAATAACAATAATAGTATTTAGATAATGTTTTTGTACTTAGAAGTAGCTTTTAAAGTATACTCGTAAAATTAGTGCACATTAGTACGCTTTAGTATAGAATGTTGCTTAAATCCACATTAGCATGGCTTAGTTGTAAAAATTCCTAGTTGAAAAAAATATATGTATTTTAAATATTTATTTTAATTTTAGGTGACGGCAGGTGAAAATTATAATCGTCTATGTACACCACAAGATCATCGACCATGGTTTAACCAAAGTCGCACCACAGCCATCCTGATTTTGATATGGATCATTGGGTGCACATCATCTGGAGTACAGTACTACTATCATACGGCATTTGATTACTGCTCTAGAAAATCATCGGATTTGCTTCCATATCAAACCGCAATTATTGCTGGAGTAATATTGCTACCATTGATCATAACTTTCTACACTCATGTTAAGATCATAATTGATGTTAAGCGATTTATGAACTCGCCAAATTTTAAGCCAAATGTAAACTACACTTGGGACTTATCTCTTGCTAGAACAAACTTCTATAGCTACATAATTTTTGTTGCATTTTGGTTACCATTCGGAATTGTTCTTAGCTATGGAACTGTTGCAATTACTCCAAATAAAACATTTTATAACACCGCATGGGTGGGATTTAGTAAGTCCTGCTTCCATAATGTCATCTACTGCCTGACCAATCGGCATTTCCGTAATGCTTATGTCAGCCTATTTCATTATTGTTGCTGTAAGACAACCGTTTCTGTTGCTCGAAGACAAAGAACCGATGGTTGTCGACCAACGGCTGATGTTCGGGTTCATATTATACCTGGATATAATATGTACTCATATACGAGCCCGCAACGTGCCGGTAACAGCCACGGACATTGGGGTAAGCGTGATGTTCATGAATTATGATCTGAAGCTTAAATGGTTTAGATTTTGAAATGTATTTTACAAATGAAACAATTTTTGTTCACAATTTTTTTTGAAAAACAAAAATATAAATTGAAATGTTCTAGCGGATCGATATGAATTTTACTAGTGTTTTTGACGAAATAAAGGTTATCAAAAATGCCAAAAGTAATTGCATAAGGATTTTATATATTTTGTTTTAATTTTATCCAAAAAAGACGAGAATTTTACTTCATAATAATCATCATTATATGGAATGTCCATATTCATTTTCGTCATCATATATTAACGACAAAATAAAATTTGATTTTAAATATAAACAAAACAGAAACTTGATCGCTTTTGAAAAAAGGAAAAAAACTACTTTTAAATTTGTATACTGATTATAAAAAAGTAGGTATAAAGAGAATATATGGTTTTTATTATACCCAAACATTTTTATTAATAATATTGTTATAAATTTATTAGAAGAATAATATATGTATAAAATAAATAACAACAAATAAAAATACGTAGGAAGACCGTTATATACCAAATTAAACTATTAGTGTTGCTTTAGTATTAACTAACTATATGAGAAGCTTTTGCTTTTTAAAATGGATATAAATGCGAGCAATTAAACTAATTTTTTTCTTCTTAAGAAATGGCGCTAAAGTCCAGTCACCTTGAGTCAGACGACTCTTTTCCTTCAATAGTTGTTCCTGTAATATCTGGATATTTTGTTTGTCCACTGGAACACTAGCTGCAACTAGATTATTTAATTTACTTGGTAGAATCACGGGAATTTTGGCTATAAGTGAAACATCTGGCATATTCTCGTCGATGTTTTTTAGCCGTCCCATCATGGCTAAGCGGTGATTTACAGAATATTCCAAAGCAGGTAAAAAAATTAATTAAAACATAGGAGTTAAGGCGAAGACTTAATGAATACTTCAGCAGACAGTTTGCTTGGTTAAAGTTCAAGCTCCAGGTCGTAGCAAGGAATGTACGGATTAGTGCTGGTAGATAGGGTCAGATTTAAAATTTAGGAGCTCCTCGGCCCTCAAGCTTCAATTGCCACCCCTTCATTGGCAACATATTTAGGTACCAAAGTCAGTTGGTGCCCATGTGAAATTTGGTGAGGAATATAAAGCTATTTGATACCAAAAACCAAACACAAGAGCACAAATAAATTGCCCCGCAAACATTTCGATTCGGAAATGATTCGAGACCGATTTGCCAAAAGCGAAAGCTTGCTTCGAAGTCGGACTCGTAAACGAATTCGAAGGCAATAAAAGCGGAGCAAGATATCGAATCGCTTTCTCGTGTCGACAATGAAGGGCATTCAACTCAATGTACTGCGTAAAACTAAAAATGAAGCTGCGCACAGGTAGCATCTGCTCCCTGCATACATTGATCAAAAATCACTGCGCCGCGCAAGACAAGTCAATAACTCAAACTTTCCAAACAATCTGTTGAGGAGAAACCAATCAATCAGGAAAGCTTTCATTTTGGTTTTTGAATATATTTCCCATACCGTTTCGTAAGCGGTTCTCGAGTAGTTTTCGAATAGAGAACGGTCCGAGAAAGCGAGCCTCCGAGAAATTGTTTGCAGGGAAACTTCTCGGTGAATTGGAATATCAACTTTCTTTTTTAGGTTAACCGTTACACTGCCTCCTTCTTACTTAGTGTTCGTCCCGAACACTGATTTCTTAAGGTTCACTTCTTACCGATCAAACTTCTTGGGATGCGATAGATGCAGGCCCAGATTTAGAAATTTGCCGCCCTAGGCCGTTGCAAAAATTATTGGTAAGATTTCTTTGCCAGGAATATTGCTCGCGTTCTCGTTAGGTGAAATATCTCCGTCGTCTGGCATTTCATGTTCTTTCATTTCTGTATGCGAATCGGACACGGAGTTAGGGGACCTTCTACACTTTCAAGTTTTCGTTCAATACTTCAATTTTTCAACTCTTTTTTTGTCGCTTGTAGTTTGGGCAGTTCCACACGGTACGCTGTAATCGTCAATTCCTTTTGTCAAAACTTATTGGCTTGTTGTTTTTGTTCTATTGGAATTCTTTGTGCTTTGTTTTCCAACAACAAAACTTATCGAATATTCGATATCAGGCCAATATCGAGACTTGTATAAATCGAGTCTTTTCTCGATTTGGGCATTTTGCACTTATAAAGTTGGTACGCGTGCCAACGAAAGGTGGAAAATTCAATTCCCACGAATAAAACAAGTTTTCAAAGTTTCCGACAAAATTTGCCGCCGCCCAATTCTTGCCGCCCTAGGCATGTGCCTACTCTGCCTGCATAGTAAATCCGGGCCTAGATAGATCATCCGACATAGTTTAACCTTGTGCTGACAATGGAGTTCCTTTCATTTTCTTTGCAGTTTTGGCGATTTACCTATTTATTTATCCAGGACTCGATCGCTTTCTTTAAATCCGGATCCATTCGCCCTTAGGTCGTAGCGGGTCTTCATCCTGTTGCTGGGAGATTGCAGATTTCCCCGGGCCGTCTCGTAGATTTCCGTTAATTTCGCTCTTGGTGGAGAGGAGTATTCTCTAGTGATTGGCGTGCTTCTGGCGAGATTCAAAACCTTTAATCACCGGGCAACGTAAACTGTTTCCCGAAGATCATCCTTGCAGGCGTCTGACCAGTAGAACTGTGTATAGCTGTCCTAAACAGGTTTTTTTTTATTGAACTATATACAGATCCTCTTTATACAAATTTTAAAACCTATTTCTAGCGTTTTTACTGCGTGCTGTTGTAATTTAAGAAATTTCCTACATTTCAGAATGTGGCAAACTTCACGACAATAGAAATTACCAGGATACACTATGGTCAATGTTCTTCCATTTGGAGCCAGGATGTGAAGATTTTCAGATTTCCCAAATCTTAAGCAACAGCTGAACAGGAAATGACCCTTATTTAGCCAAATTTGTCCGCCATATTGGCCCCAAAATTTAAAATTCGTTATTTTCTGTCTTAAAAACCCCTAGACACCGATTTCATTGGAAACACAATTCAATTGCCAAACTTATCGGCTATATTGGTGCGGCAATTTTGAAATTATAAGTTTTGATCATAAATTCGTTATTTGCTACCTTCAAAACCCCAAGATACCGATTTTCATGGAAATCGAAGCTCAATTGGCAAATTTATATTCGGGTGGCCAATTTGAATTTCGGTCATATTTCGGCGGCCATTGTGCTTTTTGAAAATCGAGCTTCGAGGTACATCGGACTTTCATCCAAAATTTCGAAGCTCTGCGATGACTGGTGCGCCCACTGACATATAGAATGGACTGCTCATGAGGAATTTTTCATGGCACCAATTTGTTCCATAGGCTACAAACCTTTTTTCACCCCATGTAAACACCGGAAACACTTTTGAAATTTACATTTTTTAAATACGTACTTAAAACATTAAAACAACACAAATATTTTGTTTAAAAAAATTAATAAACACTATTTTCACTTTTTCACCTTTTAAAATGCCTTTTTTTCATTAATTTCCAAATTTTATGTGTATCTGATTTAAGTTCTTAACGCCTGTTTTTCCTGTTCTTCTGTCAGTTTGGGGGCTTATGGATGAGCGAGTCGACTATACCTTTTTGGTGCCATCGGTTTGTATCAATGACATATAGAATGGACAGCTCATGAGGAATTTTTCATGGCACCAATTTGTTCCATAGGCTACAAACCTTTTTTCACTCCATGTAAACACCGGAATCACTTTTGAAATTTACATTTTTTTAAATACGTACTTAAAACATTAAAATAACACAAATATTTTATTTAAAAAAATTAATAAGCACTATTTTCACTTTTTCACCTTTTAAAATGCCTTTTTTTCATTAATTTCCAAATTTTATGTGTATCTGATTTAAGTTCTTAACGCCTGTTTTAGCAACTGACATTCTGTATGTCAAAATCCGGGGGTCTATGGGGAAAAGAGCAAAAGATATAAACATCACTAGTGCAAAAGGGAAAATATAAAATCAGGTCTGTTTTTACTTCTGAGTGCTTCTGTCAGTTTGGGGGTCTATGGATGAGTGCGACAACTATACTTTTGGGTGCCATCGATTTGTATGGAATAATTTCAGATGAGCAGTCCATTATTATATGTCAGTGGTTTGTATGGGAATAATTGCTGATGAGCAGTCTATTATTATATGTCAGTGGGTGCGCCCGCTACAGCGAACACATACACGCATATATAAACGCATACATACAGAAACTTTCTTTTATTAATATAGATTTAATTTATGTCGCTCAATTTTTTATTTGCCAAATTTTACAAAACAAATGTAGAAACTGTCAAATGATATGGATGCAAAATGATTTAAGAACTGTAACAAAATGGCCCATGCGTTTATAGTCTGAATACCTTGTTTTCGCGGTAAATGTCTTTAAAACTACGCATATACTCGTATGCTTTGTTAGCAACAAATCTGTCAATGACAGCAATTTGCTCGCATTTATATATAAACCAAAAAAATATTTAAAACAACAAAAAGATTCTCATTTTACTACAAAACTACCATTCCTTTTCATCATAATTTTAAGAAGGAAAAAATAATAACATAAATAAAATAAATTTATAAACTATTTTTTCTATTGAAAGATGTTAAAAACAATGAAAACAAAAAAATATTGATTACTTTTATAAAAATATTCTGTATATACAAAATTATTTAAAAATAAATTTTATTGCCTTTTTGATAACTGTGATGTTACAAACCAAAAACAAAAAAAAAACTTTGTATGATCTTATACATGACTTTTGAAAAATAAAAATAGAACTAAATAAAATAATAATAATTCATATGTACTACCCAGAGAAAAATAATAATATTTACAAAATGAGTGCTTATAGAGTACTTTATGAAAACATTACTTATTATTACATTATACAATATTCAAAATGACAATTTTTTGTGCTTTAATATATTGATTTGAAACAATTTTTGAAGAGTCAAAAAAAACAAAGTATCGTTTCAAAAGGTGTGCTTTTATCATTGTTAGAAAATGTATTTTCATAATGGGACCATCAGTAAATTATTCATTATATAAATATTGGAAGAAAAACATGCTTTTTAAAACTAGAATTAATATTGTTAACTTTTTTAATTGCTGTTTTTATAAATGGTATTCAATTTGGAAATGCTTTATATGGGTGACATTTAATGGAAATTTTACAATTTTTATGACTAAAAACGACGTTATTTCACAATATTGACACTGGAAGAAATTTGCTTAGACGTTAATTACTTTTTTAATTTAAAATATTAAGATGAGGGACTAACTGGTTGTTAAGTATCTGCATAAATATAGGAAGAGACATAAGTTTCATTCGTTCAGGTTTTAAACATTATATATATATATATATATATATATATATATATATATATATATATATATATATATATATATATATATATATATATACATAATAGCAGTCCGTCATGTCATTGCACTTATCATAGTGCTACTTTCAGTATTAAGTTTAGTTCGAAAGGAAGGGAGCCTTGGTAGTCTAAGGAGTAAGGCGCCTGACTGCCATCGCGGAGGCCTCGGGTTCGAAGCTTGTAAGCACCACGGTCCTTCGCGTTTCCCACTTTCATAGCCTTCTCTAGCTCTTCCCCGCTCCACCAAGTGCATGTCATTGGTTGATTGATGAGATTCAACTCATTTCAGGAGGCCTAACAATCCAGCGAGTTGTTTCTCGACGCCCCCCGATGTCAAAGTCGCGATAGTAATGGTTGGGAGTAGGTAAAATAAAATATCGCGGCATTTCACGCTTCTCTTCTCTTTCACTTCTCTCTCTCTCTTCCTATATGAAAAAAATATATTGTCGATAATACGATAGGGGCTTTCTCTGAGCCTCTAGTCTTTCACATAAAAAAAGAAAGAGGACAGAAAAGTTCAAATCAAATATTGAAGATTATAACGATGAGTGGTTTTATGTTGGTGAAGTAAAGCTTTGAATGTGGCGTACTGAAAAAGGATAAAAATAGATGGTGAAGATCGAACAAGTGTAATGTCCCTGGCCTCATCGGGTTGATGATCCGTTCCAGCCAATGGCACTACAGCTCACATCGAGCCATGGTCTCCTCCTTTTCTTCAAGTTTGACAACCCTTTTGCAGTATGCCTCTAGTTCCACATCTTGAGCATTTAGCTATCTCCTCCTGGGTCTGTCTACTGGTTCCTTCTTTTTTTTATGCTCCTTTAATCGCTCATGGGACATAGGGCGGGAACAGTTGCCCTCCAGCAGACTCTGTTTTGCATGACAGCTCTCAGCTCTGACCAAGATTTCCCAGTTGTTGCGGCCTCTTCTATTAGGGTCCTCCTCCACGTTGTTCTAGGTCTTCCGGCCTAGATTTTTGTTACTAGGAATTCTATCTTGCAAGCGGATTTTTAGGATACGACGTAGGCATCTGTTGAAGAAAACTTGTAGGCGCGTTGAGATAAATTGGGTGGCTTTCCATCTTTCGCAACCGCACAAAAGAGCTGCCTTAACGTTGGAGTTGAACAGCCAAATTGGTGTTAATTGAGATCTCCGTTGATATTAATATGCGGAACAAGCATGCGTATCCACATCGTGCTTTATTTATTCTGGAACTGACGTCTTCTTCTGCCCCGCCATTTTCGGTAATAATACTGCCGAGGTAGCAGAATTTATCTAGAATTTATTTACCAGCTGCACGTCACGGTTATTCAGCGCTGTACGTTCAAAGGTGTTTGCATTTATCCGTATATCTTTAGTTTTAGTCGGATTTAGCCTTAAGCCTGCTGGACTACTTTCTGTTTCTAAATTGTAAACCCCATTGTAAGCAGCCTGTTCTACTCCCCTGAGCTCACCTCAAAGCTGTCGGATAATTTTCCATTATGTAGAACTCTGCATTTGGTATTGTGGTATAGGGGGTTTATCAATTCTATTATTTTATCAGGCAGTCCACCTGCCATATAAAGCTCCTATTAACCGAGTCGAACGCTTTCTCATAGTCTACGAAAGCAACGTAAAGGGGGTATCGGAATTCAGTAGACTGCTCCACTATTATTCTCAAGGTGTTAATATGGTCTATACATGAGCGGCCCTTCCTGAATCCAGCCTGCTGCCTTCTAACCGTTCGGTCTACTGCCGCTCTTTTCCTAGATAGTAATATATGGGATAAAATTTTGTCCACAGTAGATAATAAACAGATGCCTCTCCAGTTGTCGCATATTGTTAAGTCCCTCTTTTTAAGTATTTTGACTATGATACCTTCGGTCCAATCCTCCGGAAAGGTACAGGTGTTCCATGCTATTTCCAGGATTGTTTGTAGCGCATTTTCTGTGAGGCTTGAGTCGGCTTTCAACAATTCTGGCGGGATGCCATCTTTTCCTGCTTCTTTACTATTGGCCATTGCATGAATTGCGGTTACTATTTCCGTCTTGTTGCTGTTTTCCCGAGGTTCCTGTGGAAGCGAACCATTCAGAGCGGCGAAGAAATAATCTCTTCATCTTTAGAGTTGCTCCTCGTCGCTGCACAGAAGCCTTCCATCCGCACTCTTTACGCCATGCTTTTTAGTAAAGTGCTTTCCCGAGAGCTGTTTAGTAATTTGGTACATCACTTTACTGCAGTTTGTGTTTGCCGTGTTTTCCGCTTGTAGAATTTACGTTATTTTTGAGGGCCTGCTGTGTTTAAGCTTTTATTTTATATTATTAGTTGTGTATAAACTTTACCTTTTTTGTAAGTCATGAAGTTGACGTTTTTTGTGTGACAGTAGCTTTCCTTAGTTTTTCTATATCTATGTTCATGTACAGACTTGTCTATTAAAAACGTGTGCCATGTCAGCCATCTTAATTACTGTATCCTGAGATTTAGAAACTAAAGGTTAATAAATAACATATAAATAAATGTTGAAACTATCTACAAATTATTGGGTATTATTCCTTCCCTGAAATACCATACATTCGGCGACGAATACACTACATTTTGGCGACGAGGGAAAAGGAAAAAAATTTTACGAGAACGACAACAGCAGGAATTTAATTATAGCAGGGATGAATGCTGAACAATTTGCGGAATTTTTACGGGTGCAAAGCACAATGCACGAGAGGCAGTTTCAACAGATGCAACAACAGCAAACGCAGGTAATTGAACTTCTTTCACGTTTAAGTCGCAATGAGAACAATAGAGATAATACAAATAACGCTGCACAAGATTCGAGGGAACGAATACGGGAAAAGATTCCCAAGTAGACAAATCTAGTTGTAAAACCGTTGCTAAACAGTTGCATAACTTTAGTTGCTGGAACAGATTTGGTGTCGGAAACGTTGCTGTACCAGTTGCCAAAACTGTCACCGTACATTGATTTGTTACGTATTTTTGTAACTAAAGTGAAAATTTAACTAAAATGAAATGGTATTATAACCGTGTTATGTAACGTTATTGAAAGGTTACCATTCAACCATAGTATGCTTTAAACCGAAAATAAACGGTTTTGAAACATATGTTTGCAAGGTTGCGAAAACGTTGCGTATTTTCGAGTAAATTTGTAACTTGGAAAAAACCAAGAATATTTATATCGTCGGTGAGCTACTAATGTCTCGTAACTGTCATTTATTACTTTATATTGTAGTTACGAGGTATTAGTAGACTACACCGACGATGTGTAGATTCGAAAGAAAACTCTTCTTCATTATTGGTTCCTTTATTTTTAACAATTCAATACACTATATAAACCAATAGTTATGCAATAAACAGTGGTTATTAAACTTAAGATATTCTAAATGAGTAAATGTTTATTAAATTATAGGAATGAATATTAATGTAGCAATTACAGCTCGTTGGCATTACTCTGGAGTGTAGTACTGGTGCATGGTTCACTAATGGGATAAATAGAAATCAATGTGTTAATATTTTCACATAAATGAAAAGCAAATTACCATCGGCGATTAAGTCTTGTCTTGCAGTGTTTTAGGTACTCTTTCATGATGTTGCTGTGGAAATGTTCTGTGTACTCTATATGAGTTTTACTTACAACAGAACATATAACAAAGTTTATTTCCTTAAAAAATTTGAAATTTGATTTTGTGGCCGTTCCTCCCCAAGAATATTTTATTAATAAGTGATCATCAAAAAGAAATGATAGTATAGTCCTGGCAGTTTTCGTTGCATTTACCCTGGGTCTCGACGTGCAATTTTTCCTTGCATGAAATATGTTATTGCTATGCAATTGCTTATCTAGACCACACATGGCAGCAAGAATTTACTTGCATGAAATATTGTAGTGAGATAGCATGCCATTTTTGCATGCTATCTTTGCTACAATATTTAATTTGACATATCAAGTAAAAATGGCGGAACGCAAGTGGACTAGAGAAGACATAATCAAATTAATAAATGATAAAGAGATTCTGTGGAAAAACATAGTTATATAGAAGAGAGGATCTGAAGGAAAAAGAATGGGGTTCAGTTTTTTCTTTTTCCAGACACTCTAATTCCCTCAACACTAATAGGGAACAAGCACACATGAATTACTGCCTTGTCAACAACATTTTCACAATTAAAATTTCATGCAATCAAATGCCCACTAAAATATTTGTTGGACAGAAATGACGTCATGCAAAAATATTTTATGCAAGGAAAAATTGTACGTCGAGACGCAGGGTTAAGCCTCCAAGCCTAGAAAGTCTTCGTACTCGTACCTGAAAAAGTGTTAAGTTAAAATAAACCTTAGTATTAAATTCAATTGTGTAAAATATTTACTATTAACTGCTTACAATAACCATCTGTTGATAATTTTCTTTCGAAATCTTCCATAAAATGTGTTTCTTTTAGGAGAAAAGAAAAGGACTTTGCAATGAGGTCGCCATCGTCTCCTGATTGCACTGGCTGTATTTTACTTGATAAAATTTCCAAAGTAACTTTAATCTCCGCCAAGGCTTTCCTGCTTTCCTCCCTGAATGATTTCAACTGCTCTCTGAGGGTTGTAAGATCCTTTTTAATGGCTTCCATAATTTATATGAAAATACAGTTAAATCGTTTTAAAATACTATGTATCAATCAAAAGCGTAATAATTAAAACTCGATATCAAACAAAATTTGAATGTAACTACTTACGGCAATCCGCGCATACGTAATTATTTTCTCCTGACATTGGGAAAGGTGTAATGAACACTTCTTGCGCATCTTCTGATATGTTGCTAATTATCTGTATTTTTTCTGCAAATATGCACATAAATTATATAAAATACCTACAAATAATTTTATTATTTTATCTTCAGTTTTACTATCGCACTTATAATATAAATTAAATAATTTGAAATACAAAATAACCGAATCACCAAAAATACAGTTGCGCACTTAATTTCTTCACGTAAAACTCCAAATAGGCAACAGCTTCTGAATTTTTAAATGGAACACTTTTAAATTGGTATAATAAAGTTTCACTCAATATAATTTTTAATCGTAATTTTTCCACTTCTTTTTGTTTTTTAATTTTCAACAATTTTCTGTACAAAAAAATATTTAAAACAACATTTTTAGATTGCATTAAAACCTTCTTAACTCCTTTACAAGCGTTCTGCGCACTGCTAAAATGAATGGCGAAATTGGAACCTAACGGTATTTTTCAGACTTCTATGTAACCATGAATAACACCCCAATACAACTAGTTTGAAACCACAGTCTTATATGCAGGTTTTTTCCGAGCTACTTTGTAACTGGAAATAAACTTGAACATTGCAAATATACCCATGTAAAACTAGTCTGAAACCACGGTTTACACTCGGTTATTAACTAGTTTCTTCGAGTATTAAAGTTTCATTTAGGGAAAATGGAAACCGATAATTTAAAACAATAGTTAATTTCGAGTTTCTCTAAAACTTCCTTGAAACAAGTTTACAACTCACTGTTTGGCAACATCTGTGCAACTTAGGTTACATTAAAACTTAAGTAAACTTGCAACTGCGGTTACATTTGTCTACTTGGGTTAAGAATTTCAGGTGTGAAAAATACGAGGTTGACGCTAATGCAGACAATTTTATACATTATTTCGAAGCTCAATGTCGGCTTTGGAATTTGACAGATGATGATGATCAAACATCTAGGGCAAAAAGAGATTTATTGTTATCGTGCTTAAAACCAGAAACATTCCACCGAATTGAGATATCTTTCACTAATGAAAATATACCCTTTGCGGATCAAAACTATGAGGCCATAAAACAGAAATTTTTAAACATATTTCACACAAAGAGAACCAGATTCAGGGCTCTCGTCCAATTTTGGAACTGCACACGTTCAAATGATCAGGGATTTGAATCGTACGCTGACAGTTTAAAAGAACTTGGTGTGGAATGCGGGTACACTGGTCCCGTACTTGATATGCAATTGCGTGATCGGTTTGCAACAGGGCTGAACCATAAGCGCATGGAAATTGAATTAAAACAACGATGGCCTGATCTGAAAACAACGGAAAATGGAGTGGAAAGAGAAGTAACTCTCGCTGAAGTTTTTGCAGTCGCTCAAGCAGGGGAAATGGCAGAAAAGGACATGAAGCACGAACATGTATCTTTAATCAACAAGCTGGACAATAAACAAACGTAATCATCATGTACCTCAGACTGACGCGTTGAGCCATAAAACACAGAAGAAATTAAACGAAATTCTTTCAAAACATGCTACATTATTCCGGAACGAAACTGGCTACGTAAAGAATTTCGAGGTAAATTTGTTTGTAAAGGAGAACGTTAAGCCGATACACATCCCTGCACGACCAATTCAGTTTGGTATCAGCAAGAACATAGAAGCTGAACTGTCACGTCTGACTGAAAAGGGAATCTTGGTTGAAGTTGATTCCAATCAAGTACCCGTTGAATGGGCGACACCAACGGTTAATGTTCCCAAGAAAAATGGTGAGATCCGAATTTGCGGGGATTTTCGAACAACATTAAATCCTGCCTTGGTGACGGAGTATTATCCGGTGCCACTTTTCGATCACATACGGCATCAACTGGCACATGGCGAGAAATATTCAAAGTTAGATCTAAAGGATGCTTATTTACAGTTTCCTGTTGCTCCAGCGTCGCAGAAATATCTCGTCATTTCAACGCATCTGGTCTCAAATTGTCAAAGGTTATTTCAAATACACAAGATTGCCGTTTGGCATTTCCAGTGCTCCTGCAATTTGCCAAAAATATCTCCATCAACTCGTGGGTGGTATTCAAGGAGTCGCTGTATATTTTGATGACATCGCTGTAACCGGAAAAAACGACGATGAACATTTAAAAAATTTAAACATGGTTCTTCAACGACTTCATGACGCAGGATTTACGGTCCAACGAAACAAATATGTATTCTTGACATCTATTATGGAATATTTGGGACATTCGTTTAGTAGATACGGCATCACACCATCGGTTACAAAACTCAGTGCAATACAAAACGCCAGCATACCAAGTAACAAGACCGAACTAAAGTCTTTTTTGGGTCTGATCAATTATTACGAAAAATTTGTGCCACATTTACAGTCGCATGCAGCGGAACTTTACGATTTATTAAAAGCAAAAACTACATGGTCATGGACTAAACGACATCAAAAGTTATTCGACATCGTCAAGAGCAAGTTGGCTAAACCAAAGTTACTCATAGCTTTCGACAGGGGTAGACAGATTTTTGTATCATGCGATGCATCGGAAAGAGGAATAGGTGCTGTGATTTATCATAAAACAGGAGAAAACGAGGAGCCTATTGCATTCGCGTCTCGGAAGCTGTCAGAGGCAGAACAACGATATGCCATCATTGACAAAGAGGCATTAGCCATCGTATTCGCGTGTAAAAAATTCGATAATTACCTACGTGGAAACTCCTTCACGTTGCTTACAGATCATAAACCTTTGCAATATATCTTTGGAGAAAAACGAAATCTTCCAAAACTGGTCAACAACAGGGTGACTCGCTATGCTTTGTTTGTGGGACAGTATAACTACCGCATTGAATATCGCAAGGGAAATACAAATGTAATTGCTGACTGCTTATCGCGTTTACCGGACGAAAAAGGAACCGCATCGAAGACTGAAGCTGTGATGGAAAGCACCGTCCGACATCTAACTGAACAGGGAGTCTCAGATTTACACATTAATCAGCAAACGCTTCGCGAAGAAAGCAAACGAGACCCCATTTTAAAGAAAATATATTGGTGCATCCGAGCGAGATGGCCAACCCATGTTATCACCGGGGATATGAGACCGTACTACGAAAAGAGAGGGGAACTCTCTGTTGAAAATAACATCATCATGTGGCAAGGTCGAATGGTTATTCCAACAGCGCTACGAAAAGGTATTCTACGATATTTACATAGGGGACATCCAGGAATCGTAGCCATGAAGGCGTTATCAAGATTTTATGTATGGTGGCCGAATATAGATTCAGATACAGAAACATTTGTAAAAGCGTGTCATACTTGTCAGGAGCATAGGAGCAGAGAAATTGCATTGCCGATATATTCATGGTCGATTCCAGAGCAAAACTGGGAAAGAATACATCTCGACTATGCCGGACCATTTGAAGACGCACAGTGGTTGGTCCTGGTTGATGCTTTATCGAAGTGGATCGATATCAGGAAAGTTAAATCTACAACAGCTACAGTATTATGCGACATCCTCGAGGAAATATTTATGGTTTTTGGATATCCTAAGATAATTGTGAGTGATAATGGTTCACAGTTTACAGCCGCCATATTCAAGAAATATTGTGATAGCCATGGAATTAGACATATAACGTCGTCTCCTTATCATCCTAGAACCAACGGATTGGCAGAACGGGTGGTGCGCACTTTCAAATCACGCATGAAGTCGTCGCAACACTCTTCAAAAAGTCAAATGCAGAGATTACGGGAGATTCTGTTCTCGTACCGTAACACCCCACACGCAACAACAGGCAAATCACCCGCCGAAGCCATGTTTGGGAGAAGATTGGGCAATGTTTTAGACAATTTGAGACCAGATGCGAGGAGAACTTTGCAGTATCGACATTTGAAGGAAGAACTTCATCATAACAGGCGAGAAAAGGAATATCAACCGGGTCAAGGAATTTACAGTCGAACAAGTGTGGAAAACTCGTGGAATCCAGGAACGATTGTAGAGAGACGGGGACGTTATTCTTACTTGGTGAAGACAGAAGAAGGAGTTATGCGTCGAAGACATGCGGATCACTTACGTGAACGTCAAGATTCAGCGTTACCAACGGAACGTTGTTTACCTATGTCAGTGAGTCATCCACCTCCAGTGGTGAATACCTCACTACCAACGTCTCAGCCAGAATCTTCAGAAGTTTTGCCGTCAACATCGGATCAAGGAATGACAGGACCAGAGATACCGAGCCAACTGGATGCAACGGTACCTACAGCAGAAGCAACTGCTGCGCCCGTTCCAGAACCGAGGGACTCGCAGTCAGAAACACCTAGAAGAGGATCCAGAGTGCGTCGGGCACCTAGGCGATTTTCACCATAAGAAGCTAGAATACTGACGGGAACGTTTTAATGAAACAAGGGGAAAATGCTGTGTTTAAGCTTTTATTTTATATTATTAGTTGTGTATAAACTTTACCTTTTTTGTAAGTCATGAAGTTGACGTTTTTTGTGTGACAGTAGCTTTCCTTAGTTTTTCTATATCTATGTTCATGTACAGACTTGTCTATTAAAAACGTGTGCCATGTCAGCCATCTTAATTACTGTATCCTGAGATTTAGAAACTAAAGGTTAATAAATAACATGTAAATAAATGTTGAAACTATCTACAAATTATTGGGTATTATTCCTTCCCTGAAATACCATACATTCGGCGACGAATACACTACAGGGCCCTTCTGCGTTCTATTTTTTGCCAATTTTCAAATTTATTTGGTGTCTTTGGACATAACCGATGCTCGTTTCCGCAGCCGTCAATATAGTGCCTTTTGTCATACTCCACAGCTTTTAAATATTCGTGTCGTCTAAAACGGTTTGCTGCAGGCTCCCAGCAAATTCTCGCCTTTTAACGCTCTCCCGCAGGAGGTCTACGTTAAACCGCCTAAGGTGTATAGCATCGCGTTGAACGTTTCTGATTGCGGCGATTTTAAGGCGAATAGTTGCTACTACCAAATGGTGGTCGCTTCCAGTGTCTGCTCCTCTGAAGCTTCCTGACATCCTCCAGAATAGTTCTCCATTTGCGGCTGACGGCCCCGTGATCTATCTGATTTCTTGTTTTGCTATCGGGCGATACCCAGGTCTCTTTGTGTATCTTCTTGTGGCAAAAGTAAGTTCCACCTACCATGAGTTGGTGGGAACTACAAAAGTCAACGAAAAGCTCACCATTGTTATTGGTAATTTGTCTTAGGCCTTGATTTCCAATTATTTGTTCAAGGCCGGGGCTTTCACGGCCAATCTGTGCGTTTAAGTCACCCATTAATACAATGATGTCTCCCCTTGAAATAGAGCGAAAAACCTCATTCAGTTGCATATAGAACCTGTCTTTGATGCCATCTTTTGCGTCTTCAGTTGGAGTATAGCATTGGACTACCGTAGTACTTCTTAGTCTGGTACGCAGGCGCACGGTAATAATCCTCTCAGAAACTGGTGACCAGCTAATGAGGCTGGACCTAGCTTCTTTGGCGAGTATTACGCCAACGCCACTCCTACGGCTTTCACTTTCGTTTTTTCCAGAATATAGGAAGGACTCACCATTTGAAAATGAATTTAGCCGTTAGGAAATTTAATTTTCTACAAAAAATTTCATGTAAAGTATATCGAAATTTTGTTTCGTTTGCGAGATATATTGCAAAAACTAAAAAGGGTCCATTTTGACCCCTATCTCTAATTTCCACCCTTTAATTTAATAGCACTCCACGGTTTTTTCATCTTGAATGACCCATTGAACGATTCCTGAAATAAAACCCCGTGAACCCCTTAGTCCCTTTCTATATGACATAATCAATAGCCTAAGATACTAGATCCACTACACTCCAAAGGTATTGGTACCGACTCAGTTCTAAGAAACTGGATTGAGAGCTTTCTTTCCAGCCGTTCAATCAAGGTAGTATTGGCTGGCGTCGAATCCAACCCTCATTCCATCTCGGCCGGCGTTCCCCAAGGCTCGATTCTCTCACCTGCCCTCTTTTTTATATTCATTATTGATCTGCTCTCAATCCCCTCCAACCCATTTCACAGTTTCATCGATAACGGTACTCTGCGTTACTCCCACTTTCGATAAGATAAGAAAAGCATGTCCAATTCTTTTAACGGGGACATTGAAATCATTTTTGCTTGGGGCCTCAAGAATCGTGTAGAATTCAACGCAACCAAAACACAGTACTCTATTATCTCTACAAAAACCTGCATCGGCCGTCCCGCTATCTCACTGTGCAAAAAGAATGTAATGCGTGACCCATCTCTTAACATCCTAGGCGTAACCTTATCCTCAGATCTGTGATGGAATAATCACATATTCCAAATCGCCCAACAGGCTTACCAATGCCTGGAATTCGTCAAGAGATACAAGTTTCTCCTTGAGCCAACTGCCCTGGCTACAATCTACAAGTCCTACATTCGGCCCCACCTTGAATAAAACTTGTATATCTGGGTGGGCGTCTCAAAAACCACCTTGGCTTGACTGGACCAGGTGCAAAAAGGTGCCATCAAATTCATTGGCGATAGCACCCTATGCTCTTCCATCGACCATTTAAGCCACCGTATGAATGTAGTAGCCCTTAGCAATATTTTACCGATATTACCATAGCGACTGTTCCACTGAAATTAGAAACCTTCTGCCTACACGGCAACTTTTTTCCCGAACACAAGACTAGCCATCTCGGCTCACCAACGCACGCTACAGCCCTCCTCTTCGCGCACATTACTTTTTAGTAGTTCGTTTATAAATAGAAAAACTCGATTGTGGAACTGTCTTCCGCAGTCGGTGTTTACGAACTGATATAACATCTCAGAGTTCAAACGCAAGGTTCATCGACATCTACTCACGCACCCTCCAGACCACTAAGGGTTACAAAAATACAGGGTGATATGTAAACCTCTAGTTCTGGACTGGACCTGAAAAAAAAACCGGTGCCCCGGGCCACGGCGCTTCGCGCTGTGGCGATTATCACGTGACAACTACCATGTTGCTCGTTATCTGTTATTCATTACATGCAATATATAATATAATAAACACAATTTTTATTCGTTCTCAAATGTAACAATGACAGTAATATATAATAAACACAATAAAACGGTTAGCCGGGATGCCCAAGCGTGAAAGTGTCGCATAACCGTGTGAGTGGGCGTGGCTTACGCTGCATGTAGTAGTGGCAACGAGTACGCGGCGGGCGCCACTCGTTGCCACTACTACATGCAGCGTAAGCCACGCCCACTCACACGGTTATGCGACACTTTGTCGCTTGGGCATCCCGGCTAACCGTTTTATTAGACGTTGTCACGTCAAAAACAGAAACAATAGATCGACAGGCAACTTCGATACAAAGTCGGTACTTAGAAGTTTTCTAACATTTATAATTTCTAATACATAATTTTCCATTTTATCTTTTTTTTCCTTCGTTTATTGTACTAATTTAAGAATCTTTCTTTTGTACAAACATTGCAAATAAATAATAATAATAATAATCTTATACATGCATTTCCAAATCCTCCTGTGAATTATAATATAAGGGGTATTCATGATCTGTGTTAAACGTCGAGAAATCGTAAAATGTTATCTTCGAAATAGACGAGATCGTGAGCGACCCCTTTCAATTTCCATGTTAAAGTGTTATTTCGAATAATCGAATTTCACATCTGCCACTCTGCCATATGATTATTTCGATCTCGATATCGAGTTGTTGAATTAACACGCCTTTTCAGATGTTATTTGTTAAAATCGAAACAAATGTCATTTACTAAGGAAAGTTTCTCGATTTGTTAAACTTTTTTCTCGATTTAACACAAATAACACGAATAACACAAATAACACAAATCATGAGTACCCCTATTGTCTCTCCCACGAGATAGAATAGCCATTATTCTTTTCAGACATTTAATGAAAAGAAAAAATCGAAATAGTTTAACAAATTTCTTTCTACAAGGATCAGTTATGAATACGAAATAATTTTGATAATTTATTTTTTGGTTTCTTTTTGGTTATCTACCTCGGTTACTTTTTAACGAATAAATATAATATTTTTATATGATATAAAAATATAAATAATCCGATTATAAAAATGTTTAACAATTGTCAAAAAATATAAAATTTATAAAGTGATTTTAACATAAGTTAAATAGAGACATGGTTATTTATACATCTACCAATTCTAGAAGTACATATAGAAAATGAAAAATATAAGTTCGTACATTTTAATAATTTGACTGCTATTTTACTAGACAGTGTTGATAGAAATAGAAAGCATAAATCATTGAAACGTAATATAAAATATTATAAAAAGTTCAATCAGTAAATATGCAACTTCTAGACATAAACTCATTGTTAGAATGCTCGTAATTGTTCCAATCTGATGCAGTTTTCTTAGAGAAGGCTTTTGATAATTAAAGTTCTAAATCTAGCTTCTGTTCGCTTTGTCGATTGCACTATTTTGAAATCGCGCTAATTCAGTTTCGATTTTTACTAGCCGTGGATCTTTTAGATATTTCCAAAACAGGCAGAGTTTGGTACTCTTCAAAATGATTTGATTCCTTAATCTTTGGGCTCTTGTTTGCAATAAATCTCGCTGTATTTTATTTTAAAACTATGTTCAAGCTAAAAAAATATCAAAGAATTAAACTAAAAATATTTTTGACAATTGTAATTCGATAGCAAAAATATATATAATAATATTAACTAAATATGTCGCATAAAAAAAACAAGAAATACAAATGTAAATTTTTAACAATAAATATTGTAGCTAATATGAGAAAAAAGTAAAATATCCGAACCACATTAAAAAATACATTTCTGGATACGTCCAACATTCAAAATCATAGAAAGAATCATTTAAGTTAAAATTAAAAAGAAATGTTTCACAGAAAAATGAAACCTGTATGTTAAATGTGCTTTATATGGAAATAAAATACTGAAAATATTAAAGTTACTTTAAAAAACTTTTTGTTCTTTTAAACGTTTTATTAATTAGACTTAAATAGTATAGTATAATGTTATGGAGAAATGAAGAGACGGCAATCGAAACGATCTCCAATTCAGCAGGTGCCTATCAAAGCAAAGTCAAGCGGGATATGTGTCTTAATCCGGAAAGTCTAAATCCTGAAAGAAAATCCAAAAAACGACAAAATCCAGTAACGACAAAATCCCGAAACGACAAAATTCAGAAGAAATCCAGAAAAATCCAGAATAAAAAAATCGCGTGATTTTTCTGGATTTCTTCGAATATTATCAGTGACAAAAATAACAATAAAATAAACTGAAATAGACATTCTTTCTCAAAAAAAACAACACTTCTGTTACAAATTAAAATAAGTTACTTAGGGCCGGTTACACAGTCATACTTAAGTTTCCCTTAAACTTAAGTAAATTTTTTCACTTAAGTTAAACTTAAGTCAAATTCAGTTTCACATGCTATGATTATATGACGGATTGAGGACTTGACTTGAGATGCAACTAAAAGTTTAATCCGATGCGACAGTTCACCTACTTGAGAGCTTAACTTCAAGCTGGCTTGAAATATACTAGATACTTCGCATTAGTTTGCTTCGAAATACGTAATGAATGAAATGCTTTCTTTTCATTTATGTGCAGTTTATATAAATAAAATACATTTATTAAGTAAATTGCACCGGAATTGAATCACACAATTCATGAAGAACTAATTTTAAAACTCAAGCGATGAAGCAAGGGTAACATGGTTTAGTTCAAGTCGATCCAACAAATTTTTCAGATCTACTTGAGTCAAGCTTACTTGAAGTCGATCTAAGGTTACATGACTTTCAAGTCCACTTGAATCCGACTGCAAGTATACATGTAATCCTAGTAACAGTGCATTTTTTTCTTCTTACTATTTGTTTCTAATAGTGGAAGTACATAGGGACGCGACGCGACGTGAACGAGACGCTGAGAGACGCGACGCCGAAGCTTTTCAACCAAACACATTGAAGCCGGATTTTCTTGGCGTTAAAATTTTTTAACGGTCAAAGTAGGCTTTGTGTTATATTAATCAAAAACTCGCTTTTTGTCACCGCACGTCTTTATTCATTGTTGGTACAATTGCGACTGGCTGTTTCTAATTCTAGCTGTACTCCTAGCTCTAGCATGCAAGGTTAAAGCCTATCGTGTTACCAGTGCATACTTGTATTATTTTCTTTTTATTCTACATATACTACATCTCCCTCTTGACTTTAGTAGGCACTGGTAGTTTGACTTACTACATATATTTCATATTTCAATTACATACTACCATGTCATTCTAATTTCTAATAATTCATTAGTACATTTGTTACAATTGATACTAGTCTACCTTAGGATAACTTATAATTACTTTTATGTCTATTCTATTATCTTTATTAATTCAACTTTGATTTCAAGAATTGTCCAGCATGTTGCATACAATGTTTAGTTATATTTATTCAATTTATTGTTGAAATATCCCGGTGTCGTAAGCAAATCGAGTTTCTCCGAAGTAGTGTTCCGTCGTGTTTTTCTACCCAATACGAACGGGGACTGTCATGCATTGCCTTTATCTTCCCCTTTTTCCAGGTTGAACCCTCTTTTAGCCATATATTTTCATTTTTAGAAAACTTGCGCTCTTTCCTGCAACCCTTATTATAATAAAATTCATTTCTTTTATTATTCCTATCTACTACTTTCCTAGCTTCTGTTGCTTTTCGGTTTTTAAATAGTTCTTCCTTTCCCGGTAGTAAAGTTCTTTGTCTCCGGCCCATAAGTATTTCAGCTGGCGATTTATTACTATTTTTTAAGGGAGTGTTTCGATATTCGAGTAAGGTAAGCCATAGTTCTTCTTTAGATTCCTTACTTTTTGCAATTAATCGCTTAGCTGTCTGGACCGATCGCTCAGCCAACCCATTTGACTGCGGGTATCGGGGACTAGAGGTTACAATATCTATATCAAATGTTTTTCCAAAATTTCTGAACTCGAATGATCCAAAGGGATTGTTATCAGCGACAATTGTCTTTGGTATTCCGTGTACTGAGAACAGTGTTTTTAATTTTGTTATTATTTCTCTCGATGTTTTACTTTTCAGTGGTATTATCTCTAAATACTTTGATAAGTAATCAGTTACTACCAGATAATTTTGTTTACTCAATTCAAATATATCCATACTAATTTTGTTAAATGGTATCTCTGGAACTTCATGTGCTATATAGGGCTCTTTAATATTGTTATTTCTAAATTTCTGGCACGTTTCACATTTCGCTACACACTTCTCTATTTCTTCATTAATTCCTGGCCAGTAAAATAATGCTCTGGCCCTACTTTTAGTTTTTTCAACCCCTTGGTGCGATTTATGAATTATCGCTAGCATTTCTTTTCGCAGGGCCGTAGGTATAATTACTCTTTCATTTAAAAATATTGCTCCGTTATCTAAAGTTAAATTATCTTTCATTTTCCAATAGAATTTAAGTTCTTCAGCAACTTTTGTTTTCTTATTCGGCCACCCTTCTTGTATTGTCTTTTTTAATTTCTTCAAGACTTCATCACTATCGGTTGCCCTTTTGAAAGATTCCATTCTTTCATTACTAATATTTAGAGAATGCACTACACAATCAATGTCTTCTATTTCAGGCGTGCACTCTTCTTCATCATAATATCTTGATAGCAAGTCAGCTATCAATAATGATTTTCCAGGCTCATGTTTTAACTTTAACTGATATTTAAATAATCTTACTAGCATTCTTTGTAAACGCGGACTTGGTATGGTTGCAATTTCTTTTTTGTATAGCCCTATCAGCGGCTTATGATCAGTGATTACATTTATTTCCTTTCCATAGATGAATAGGTGGAATTTTTTGCATGCAAACACTATGGCCAATAATTCTTTCTCAATTTGCGAATATCTAATTTCAGTCTCTGATAAACTTCTTGATGCAAAGAAAATTGGCCTGTTTTCTTGCATGAGGCACGCTCCCAAACCGAATTTTGAAGCGTCACATTGTATCGTTATCGGTTTATTTGGCTCAAAAATTTTTAATGACGGAGCCTCTATTATTAGCTTTTTGATTTTATTTAGACATTGTTCATGGACCCTTTCCCATTTAAAGTTTATATTTTTCTTTAATAGTTCCCGCAACGGCTGCGATGTGTTGGCTAAATTAGGAATGTATGCGCGAACGTAATTGATCATTCCCAAGAGTTTTTGGAGATCCTTTTTGTCCTTCGGTTGTTTCATTTTCTCAATACCTTTTATCCGTTCTGGGTCATGTCTAATACCTTGTTGCGAGATTATATGGCCTAGATATTTCACTTCTGGTACCTTATATTGCAATTTTTCCTTATTAAACCGAATTCCAAGGCTTCTAGCCCTGTCCATCACTTGTTGTAATATGGCATCATGCTCGCTTTCTGTTTTGGCCGCAATTAAAATGTCATCCAGATAAATTATTATACCCGTAATATCTTTGAAATTTCTTTCATTGTACATTTGAAAAATTTCCGGTGCTGTCTTTATCCCGAACGGTAAGCGCTTAAAGCTGTAGCATCCATAAGGGGTGCTAAAAGTGCACAGTTCACTCGATTTCTTATCAAGTGCCACTTGCCAGTACCCATCCTTCAGATCAAGTACTGTAAATATTACTTTATCCGCAAGCTGCTGCGTAATTTCCTCAAATGTAGGCAAGGGGTATTTCAATGGTTTTAACGCTTTATTTAATTCCCTCGGATCTATACAAAGGCGAAGTTTTTTGTTAGGTTTTTCGACTATCACTAAATTCGAGACCCATTCAACTGGCTCATTACATTTCTCAATTATTCCTCTTTTCTCCAGTTTTTCTAGCTCTTCCCCAAGGGCTTTTTTTAATGTCAGTGGGATACGTCTAGAAGCGCGTACAACAGGAGTAGCGTTCTCACTAATTTGTAAATTAAGATTTTCTTCGAATTTTCCTAATCCCCCAAATACGTCCATATATTCATGCAATAGCGCTTCCTTTGTCATGAATTTGCTCAGGGTGTTCACTCGTTTAATTAAATTGAATTCTTCACATGATTCTAGTCCTAAAATTGGTTCTGCCCTCTCTTTTGTAATAACAAATTCAACTAATTTTGACGTATTTCTCACAGTGCATTCAAATTTTGCACATCCTACAACTTTTAACTCCTTCTCCCCATAAGCTAGTAAATTCATCCCCGAATTCTCTATTTCCACTGGCTTCATTGTTCTATAAATTTCAAAAGGCAATGCATTCACATCCGAGCCCGAATCAAGTTTGACTTTTAACACTTTTCCATTTATTTTTATCATTTCATACCATGATATTTTTTTCCGTAACATGCTATCCGTTATTTCATTTACAAACATTTCATCGTCACTACTTTTATAATTTGTATTTAATTTTAATTCACGCACCTGTTTTGACTGCTTCGATTTACATACGACAGCGAAGTGATGCTTACCATAACATCTGTTGCATGTTTGGTTGTATGCTGGACATTTCTTTTTGTCGTGAGTTTGCCCACAGTATTTACAATTTTTTGACATCTTCCTAAAGCTATCATTGTTCTTATTCCTATTGACATCGTTTTTTTGTAACCTAAAATTAATTTCATTTTTTCTATTAGTAAATGATACATCTTTTTTCTTATTTGGAACGTTAGTTACCATGTTTACTGACGGTCCACTTCCTCGCAGATGTTCTGTTTGTAATTTCGTCACCTCCGCCGCTCGTGCTATTTCAATTGCTTTCTGTAGCGTTAATTCCGTTGTTTCCAGTAGTTTCTTTTGTAGATGTGTGTCTGCTGTTCCCATGACGATGCGATCCCGCAGCATGCGCTGTTCCTGTTCACCGTATCCACAATTTCTAATAATTTTCTTCAGGTCCATCAAAAAACTGTCAAAGGGTTCCCCTTCTTCCTGATTTCTTTTGTTGAACAGGAAACTTTCATAGGTTTCATTTCTTTTTGGCTTACAGAAATCCTCGAACGATTTTACTACTTCCTTGTAGTTTTTCCTTTGTTCGCTGGTCAGGTTGAATGAATTGAATACCTCAACCCCTTCTGGCCCAATAGCATTAAGAAACACCGCTATTTTCACTTGTTCCGATTTATTATCCAGTTCTGCTGCTGTGCAGAATATTTCGAAATTTTGCCAAAAAATCCTCCAATTTTCGGATAGGTTAGTACCTTCCAAATTCAATTTTTCGACTTTTTGGATATACTCCATCGGACTTTTCACGTATATTGTTATATATTTAACTGTCTTTGGGGGTCTTCCACGTGGTTTTTTTGTCTTCGGTAAATGATCTTCAGCCTTCGAAGCTCTTCCCATTTACAATAACCACAAGTCTTTTACTTTTCTTTTTTTTTCACTATTTAATTCGCTTCTTTAGCTACCCGGGATCACAACTTATCACTTTTATTTTTTAATTCGACTGCGCCATGTGTTATATTAATCAAAAACTCGCTTTTTGTCACCGCACGTCTTTATTCATTGTTGGTACAATTGCGACTGGCTGTTTCTAATTCTAGCTGTACTCCTAGCTCCAGCATGCAAGGTTAAAGCCTATCGTGTTACCAGTGCATACTTGTATTATTTTCTTTTTATTCTACATATACTACAGGCTTAATACATTGTTATTATTGAAAGTATTTCGTATTTTTCAAAAAACAAAAAAAATCATTCAAGAATTAATGTTGTTAACAATGCTATTCATATTGTATAAACAATATAAAAATTTATACAATCGAAATATAAGGCGCTGGTGGGTCCGGGAGGTTGAATTTGTCCCGAGATGTTAACGGATACTTTACAACCAGTTTCCTTCATATTAAAATAATGATCCGGAGGATTTTTTTAAGCATACTTAGAATGACGAGGCCGATATATGATCTCTTGCTAACGCTGCTCAAACAAAAATTATCGAAAAATTCAATTAGACCATCCATTAATCCAGAGTGCAGATTGGCTGTAACTTTAACGTGTGTTTGTTTGTTTCCGTTTAACAGTCTTATAAGCATCAATTATAAAGTTTGAATGTTTGAATGGAGCATAAATATTTTTTTTAAGGTACCTCTCGCAAGGGGTCAGCCATCAATATTTAGCATGGAGCTATAAAATGGGAAAATCAACTATACGCCAGATTGTTGTGGAAACTTGTGAGATTATTTGGGATGTTCTTTCCCCAATTTATGTTCCCACACCAAATCTCAGGGATTACCAAAATATTGCCAATGACTTTGAGACTCTCTGGGATTTGCCTCATTGCGTAGGCGCAATTGATGGCAAACATATCAGCATCCAACGTCCTACCCGAAGTGGCAGTATATTTTACAATTACAAGAGCCATTTTAGTATTGTATTACTGGCAGCTTGTGATGCCAGATATTGTTTTACTGCAGTAAATGTAGGAGCATTTGGAAGTCAAAGTGATGGTGGTAATAATTATGTCTTTAATATTAATACCGAAAACTTGCAAAAAAGCTTTTTTAGGAATTCTTTCAAATTCTGAATTCGGAAAGCAGCTCTACGCCAACAACTTACCTTTGCCAAAAATCTGTAAACTACCGGCATCCAATATAATGCTTCCTTATTTTTTTATTGGAGACCCAGCTTTCCCATTGCGGAATAATTTAATGAAGGCATATCCAGGAAAATTACTGGCTCTTAACAAAAAAATATTTAATTATCGATTATCGCAAGCCAGAGTGGTAATCGAAAATTTCTTCGGAATTCTTGTTGCTAGATGGAGGATTCTGAAAACATCATTAGTTTGTTTACCTCCAACTGCCGAAAAAGTTGTTCTTGCTACAATTGCACTTCACAACTTCATAAAACGAAATGAGCCGCAGTTATTTATTGTCCTTCAAAATTTGTTGACTGGGAAGATGCCGACGGTATTATTCATGAAGGAGAATGGCGTCAAGAGGTTGGGGTAGACAGTGCTCTCTCGGAATAAAACAAAACAAAAAAATTGGGTTCAAACAATGCTACGAAACAAGCATTCCAATTGAGAGACACTAATGGAATGGGTTAATTACGAAGGAGCAATACATTTACAAAGAAAGATAAAATAAACAAGTATTAATATTTTTATAATATTAATATTATTATTATGGTTTTTTATTAAAAAAAAATCCTTTACATGAGCTTTTAAATAAAAGTGAACGTTAAAGTTTAATTTAGTTCGATTGTTGAACCATCACCACCATTCAACTGATCCAACTGCAATTCCGATAAATACATCATAATTTTTGCCTTGGCTCTCAATTGAATTTCAGGGTTCAGCCCACGTAGCATACTTGCAGCACCAATAAAGTATGAATCTTCGTCTGTTAGTGGTACGGACGGTTTTGGACCTTTGAAATATTTTTGGAAGCCATCCATTGTTTCCAAAAACTTGTTTTCGACATCTTTCTTCGCTGCTCTTTTTCGGTTCCTCCCCTCCCATGGTTCTTTCGTACAATTGTTCAAGTGAGAAGTACTATTTGAAGCATCATAATCATTATTATCCTGCCGAGGATATTCTAAATCTGGATCTTCTATAATAATTTCTTCTGGATCTTCGATAATAATGTCTTCTAATGAGTAAAATTGTGACGAAGCATTGTCGCTTGTCGTTGACAAAGAACCCGATGTGCTGGTTCTGCTCGCCTTATCTTCAAAGTTACCCTTTACTCTGAAAAAATAATTCGGTTAGTTAAATTGAATTTAACATAAAATTTTGTTCTTACTTGGCTGTACGTAAATGGGGTTTTTTAGGAAGCTTAGAGATTGAAAGTACTCCCATTTTTATATTTTGCGCTTGGCCACTTCCAGATGGTAAAGTCTTTAACTCTCTTGCATATTTATCTCTTAAGCTTTTCCATCGAGTTTTACAAGCAGTTTCTTTAATTAAAACATTCAGTTAAATAAAATTTCATGAAAATATTTTCAATATATTTACTAACCATTTTCAGATACAGCTTGAGCAATTTCATTCCAAAGTCGTGCTTTTATTGCTATATTCTTAAATCCTCCGGAGGATTTCGCGTAAATGTTTGGGCGAGCTCTCACCTCTTCAATTAGTTTGTCATCGAAACTCTTTCCGTAACTCATTTTTGTAATTTAATTAATTTAATTTAAATTTTCAAGTTCAACGAATTAAATTCAAAACAACTGTTATTTTTTGACGTTTTATTTTCGCGTCGCGGCAAAAGTTTGGTCAACTTTTCGCGTCGAAAGTTTGGCGTTGCGTCGCCTCGCGTTACATTGTACTCACTACATAGTATATCGTATAATTCAATATTTTTTTGACTTTATTAACTTCGCGTAGCGTCACGTCGCGTCGCGTCGCGTCCCTATGTACTTCCAGTGTTAAGGGCCCCGGAGACGATCAATAATATTGTCAATACCGCTCTCAATAATATTGACGAGGCGCATTGAAAGAGCATATTGACCATTTACCAGGGGTTCAAACGTATTGTCAATTTATTGAAGCATATTGATAGAAATTTTGATTGAAGCGCATTGACGCGAGGCATATTGATGCACACATTGACGTTTACAAGGTTTATTGGTCAATATTTCGTTAGTATTTTAACTAATTCCAAAAATAAACACGTGAAAATCGCCACCTCGTAACAACCGATTTTGAAGACAACGCTGCGAAGTCGCCGTATTGATAGTTAGATTGACGAGATTATTGAAGCGTATTGACAGGAGCTTCAATATTAGGTATTGTCAATACGTATTGACAATATTATTGATCGTCTCCGGGGCCCTTTACGGTAGCACTTCAATATGCCTGAATATACGATAAAGATAATCCGGAATAAATGAGCTTTTACGGTGGAGGGGGTAAATTTTTCTGTTCCAGAAAAATTTGGGATTGGGCATGCGCACTGCGGTTTTCCTCGAATTGGGTTTGTGTGCGTGCATATTTGGTCTTGCGCACTTCACATATTTCCGTTGTTAGGCAAAACTGAATTTTTTGGCGGGTGAATTTTGCGAAGTTTCCATGCAATTCAAAAATTAGTGAGGTTATGAGTGAATATTTGATCTTGCGCACTTCGCATATTTCCCTTGTGAGCTCCAACTGAATTTCATGGCTGGTGAAGTTTGCATACAATTCAAATATAAGTGAGGTTATACGAAATTAATTTTATGCGAAGTTTGCATAATTTTCCAGAAAAAGGGAGGTTATGCGATGGATGATGATGTTCTCACACATTCAAACTTAAAAAAATGTGGTTGTGTGAAGTTGTTTACAAAGTAATAATTATTTTGTAAACCAGGGCTCCATTGGCAAACACTTATGATATGTATGAATTATTAAATGAAATCACACATTGAAGATAGTTTTAGTTGTTGGTAACATTATAGCTAATGTTACCTCAATTTACTATATGTAAATAAACATTAGTTCTACTATCATTAGCAGCAGGATTAGCAGCAGTAACAGATATCTGAAAAAAGTACTTGCACTTTCACCACTTTATTCATAAGCGGTGGCCGTGGCAGATTTAAAATTCAAAGTTTAAAAACCTTTGCGCGGAGGTGCGGGAGATGGATAGATTGGCGTGGCATGCATGTGGATTAACACGATGTTGATGCTTACCATGCGGTAGTAAGAATCACCATCAACAGTGACATTTTTACCACAAGAATTTAAAAAAGAACGGTGTCATTATTCAAATGTTATCCACTAATGACCTGAAAAAGCATAAAATAAGGGGGCGGCATGTCTAAATACACATTTCCGTAGAATTCTCTGCACATTAATGCTATTCTTTTCCATGAACAACCACTGTTTGTTGAGTAAATAGCAACTTTTTTCGAACCGAAACCACACATTTTAAATTGCACAAATGGAATCCTTTTTCAAATTTACTAGAAATAAATTGCATTTAAACTCCTTTTTACTAAAAACCAGGGCATCGAAAGACTTTTCCATATTCAAAAATTAATTTTGACGTTTGCATAATATTTAAAATAAACAGTTTTTGTGTACATATTCCATTCTTAGTTGTGTGGGTAAAGCTCACAATTTTGTATGGCATGCCGTTTATACGTAAAATGAGTTTATCCCCAAATCCCAAATAAAATAAGGTGTAGTATAAATCGGCATAATATTGTAAATTATGAACATGTAAAATTTCCTTTCAATCGCGCTTTCCTTGAAATTTGCTAGTACATTTGACGTTTGAATTTTCTATTAATTCTGATTTAAGAAAAACTTAAGTCTAGAGAAACTGCCACTTAAGTTACACTTAAGTAAATTTTAAGTGGCAACTGTGAAACCGCCATCTATACTCAAGTTAATTTTTATACTTAAACTCGCACTGTGAAACCGGCCCTTAAATACATAATTATTTTTACATATTTTCCATCCCAACCTTAAATTAAACCCTATACTACTTAAAAATTCATTTTCAGAATACGAAACTGGTTCTTCTATAATTCGTTATCTTCTTCTTCTTTCAATTTATTCGACTTCATATACCATTACAAAAACAATTCAACTTATAATAACTTGTTTTACAGTTATTAATGGACTATAATGTTCAGTCCATTTGACTTAAGGGGGTAGACTACAGTAAAATTTTCAAAAAATTCATTTCTTTTTTTTTGCTTTAAATTTGAAATCAGCCACCTCGAAAACCACCGAGTTAGAAATTTCATCACAAAATAATCAAGATTTCACGTTTTGGCCAGAAATTTGGGACTCTGTCCCACAGTGCAATGTTCAAACGCGTTTTTCTCGAAACGATGTTTTTCAAAACGGTGTACATGATATCTCAAGATCTAATCAACGAATTGACTTGAAATTTGACACACTTCTTTTATGGATGAGTGCCTCTGGCGTCACGTAGGATTTTGTCAATATCTTGCTTTGTTCAATAATTATTAACAATCATAACATGAAATTTGTGCCGAAAATCAAGAGCTTTCGAAATGTATAAAAGCTGTCTAACGGTTTCGCTGCTTATGTACATTGAACTTTTGAATTCATGTATATGGCAATCGCATGAATTGGGATACTTGCGATTGCGCCTGCCGTTCTTTGAGACAAAATTTTCGGAATTTTTGTTGTTGTGTTATTTAAAAACGATTTTTTAGGTTTAGGCAAAAATTTAGTCGTGGAAGATTTTTATTTTTTTTTTTTTTTTTTATGAAATCATTTTTCTTTCTGCAGGTGGATACGGTGCCGCAAATTTTAATTTCTGCTTTGTACAGAATATAACGATTTTTCTAATTTCGACCAAAAGTTGAGCCTGAGAAAATTTCAGTAAAAAGTTTTAAATTACATATGGAAGAGGTTTTTATCATATAGTATCCCAGGCCATGAACTATTTGGCCTCATCATTAAGTTTTGATGTTTAATGATATGGGAAAAGTAAAATCTTTCTTTATGTAAAACCATTCCATGCTAAACTGTCGACCTTTACTCCAAAATAATATTTTAAGATTTATAACGCACCAGGAATCGTAAGTGCTTTATAAATATAATAAGTCTTGTGCACTCTCTTCCACACCACCTAAGAGGTCGAGTACAGGGCGCGTTTTTTATATCGTGGTGTCCTCAGTAGGCAAAATCCACGGCTTTCAATCAAAAAGATCCTTTCGCATTCAGGCATTGCTTTGGATTTAGGACCTTGGCTATAATGATAGATCCAAATACTCGTAAATCCGCGAACTGTAAAACAATTGAATCCTTCTTTCCAAAATTTATATTCGACAGCATAACAAGCTGAAGTATACTATAAACTGGCTTTACTTTACTTCCTCACATTTTTACAATTTTTCCGCAACCGCTTGTACAGGGTCTGTCACGTATGCTAGGACTCCTAATAGTTTGGCGCTATAAAATTTGTAAGTAGAGTATTACTAACACCCTATATGTAACAAATCAAAGGCCTTATTTGTAAAAAACGGAGAATATTTAAACACTTTTATCAGTTTTATCCCGTAAACTTCCGAAGTTATCGTCGAAGGCTAATTGACCATTAATAAATCTTGGTCCTTCCTGTGTAGATCAACAAATTACTTGCTAAACATACAACATTCTATCGCCACTATCTAGTACCATCGAAATAAACGCTCTCCTGCCTGCACGGCCTGCACCAAATTAGATAACTCATCTCACTCCTTCCACCTTCAGTCCTCTTTTCGGGCACTCTATAAAATAGTAATTCGCTTCTAAAAAGAACAACTTGATTCTGGAATAATCAGTTAGTATTTCCGAGCTCCTACAACATCCAAGAATTCAAACGCAGAATTCCTCGTCAATTCCCCCTCCCAACGCTCATAACGGTTAACTTATTCCACCCTTGTACTAATCTTACTGCAAGACAATGAAGCATGACATCTATCTATCTATGTGCCCCTTAATCCCTCGTGGGACATAGGGCGGAAACAGTTGCCCTCCAGCGGACTCTGTTTTGCGCGACAGCTCTTAGCTCTGACCAGGATCTCCCAGTAGTTGCGGCCTCTGCTAGTAGGGTTCTCCTCCACGTTGTTCTAGGTCTTACAACTCGACGGGATCCTTGCGGGTTCCAGTCAAGGGCCTGTTTGGCTAGATTTTCGTTATCGCGTCGCAAGGTGTGGCCAACCCAATTCCATTTCCTTCGCCTGATTTGGTCGTCTATCCTTTCTTGGCCGGCACGGCGCCATAGCTCTTCATTTGAAATTCTATCTTGCCAGCGGATTTTTAGGATACGACGTAGGCATCTGTTTATGAAGACTTGTAGGCGCCCTGTGATAAATTGGGTGACTTTCCATGTTTCGCAACCGTATAAAAGAACTGCCTTAACGTTGGAGTTGAACAGCCGCAATTTGGTGTTGGTTGAGATCTCCGTTGATCTCCATATGCGGAACAAGCATGCATATGCGCTTCGTGCTTTATTTATTCTGGAACTGACGTCTTCTTCTGCACCACCATTTTCGGTAATAATACTACCGAGGTAGCAGAATTTATCTACCAGTTCCACGTCACGGTTATTCAGCGCAGTTCGTTCAAGTGTGTTTGCATTTATCCGCATTTCTTTGGTTTTATTCTGATTCAGCCTTAAGCCTGCTAGACTACTTTCTGTTGCCAAATTGTTTAACATGTTTTTTAGCTCCTGATGTCTGTGGGCCAGCAAACAGATATCATCTGCGTAGTCGAGGTCCTTAAGGCGATCTAGCAAACCCCACTGTATGCCGCCTGTTCTACTATCTAGAGCGCCAACAAGAATGTCATTTATTACTATAAGAAATAGTAATGGGGATAGTAAGCATCCTTGTCGTACTCCTGAACTCACCTCAAAGCTGTCGGATAATAATTTTCCGTTATGGAGAACTCTGCATTTGGAATTGTTGTATAGGGCTTTTATCAATTCTATTATCTTATCCGGCAGTCCACGTCGCCGTAATGCCTGCCATATAAAGCTCCTATTAACCGAGTCGAACGCTTTCTCATAATCTACGAAAGCAAGGTAAAGGGGGGATCGGAATTCAGTAGACTGTTCCACTATTATTCTTAAGGTGTTGATGTGATCTATACATGAACGGCCCTTCCTGAATCCGGCCTGCTGCCTTCTAAGCGTTTGATCTACTGCCTCTCTTATTCTTGATAGTATAGTGTGGGACAAGATTTTACCCACAGTAGATAATAGACAGATGCCTCTCCAGTTGTCGCATATTGTTAGATCCCCCTTTTTGGGTATTTTGACTATGATACCTTCCGTCCAATCCTCCGGAAAGGTACAGGTGTTCCATGCTAATTCGAGGATTGGCTGAAGCGCATCTGCTATGAGGCTTGAGTCGGCTTTCAACAATTCTGGCGGGATGCCATCTTTTCCAGCTGCTTTACCATTGGCCATCGCATGAACTGCGGTTACTATTTCCGTCTTGGATGGGGCCCGGGTGTTGATTCTTATCGGCTGTGCATTGTTGCTGTTTTCCTGAGGTTCCTGTGTGAGTGAGCCATTCAGGGCGGCGAAGAAATAATCTCTCCATCTTTGGAGCTGCTCCTCGTCGCTGCACAGCAGCCTTCCATCCGCACTCTTAACGGCATGCTTTTTAGTAGAGTGCTTTCCCGAGAGCTATTTAGTAATTTGGTACAGCACTTTACTGTTGCCTGTGTTTGCCGCGTTTTCCGCTTTTTCTGCGAGCTCGTTTATCTGCTGCCTTTTATCACACCGGACACGCATGACATGAAACGACATAATGGACTAGTAGTACAAGGGTTATTTTGAGAAATTTGTTCAAAAATCTTGCAACTTTTTTCAAGTTTTTTTTTTTGATTTTGGTTTAATTCAAGGGTGGATTCACCGCATTGAAAAGGAGGTTATAATAAATTTTCCAATTTTTTTTTTGATATTATTTCATCAAAAATAAAATTTAAACACATAAAAATATTTGAATCATTTTACAAATACAACCTGCATCTTGAGGTGGTTGAAAATTATTTATTTCTTCTTAACAATACCAAGCAGCCAACTTGCAATCCGGTAGCAGCAGCAATTAACCAAAACGAAGAAAAAAGCTGCTGCTTCTTTATTTTTTAAATATTACTTCAATTAAAGGGTAGTTTTATCCCCTTAATGCTTGATAAAATTTGGCTATATTCAATATAAATCAACCACCTTCGCAAATAAATATAGAAAAGAGTACATTTAATTATTGATTATTATAATTATCCTTATGCTTAAAAAGGGGTGTATTTTACATTTTTAAGGGTGACAATATATTTTATTGCAGTCCTAAAATTTCCTGCTGATTTTCATAATCAGCGACCCAAAAAATCATGAGATTCGATATCTCAAATTTGTATACGGCACCGCGCCCCAGCCAAAATAAATTCAACTTCATTTTAATGGCCTCGATTCCCAGATCCGACGGGAGGGAAGTGAGTGAGGATTTGACACTTTGCGATTCTCAAATCCGCAGTCCCGGATTGGTTTAAATCGAAAATTCGGAGTGAAGACTCACGCGATAATGAAATATACGATGTCGGATTATCTTAGGCGCATTTGTCATTCAAATCCGCAGAAAATTTGTTGCCGATCACACTTTTACAGCGCGGAAAATGTCAAAAAGAAATTCGGGGTTGCGGATTTGAGAATCGCAAAGTGTCAAATCCGCAACTCACTTCCCCGCCGCCGAATCTGGGAATCGAGGCCAATGTTCCAAGAAAATACCTTCTTATGTACACTTTATTTACATCATCGATAACCCTCAGCTTTTTTATTATGTATTATTGAAACTCCAAACCAAAGCTTCCAAATCTTGCAAGTTTTACCGAAAGAACAAACCGCAAAAAGAAAACAGATGCCAGCGCCGCCAAACACCAACACCCGCCATCCTCGCAGGTCCCATGATTACGCATCTACTTATAGATAATCAATGGCCTCGATTCCCAGATCCGTCGGATCTGGGAATCGAGGCCAATGTGATTTATGTACTAAACTAAAGTTGGAACGAACGATAATTGAAGACAACTTCAAGCTTCTTCCCAAAAAGGAAAGAACATACCACTAGGCACTAGAAAAGGGACGAAGGTTCCAGAAGTTAGATAAAGGTGGAGCTGGGATATAAAAGCGACTTGCAGGCGCTGAGTGAGTCAGTTTTTGATTTGAAAGGCGATAAGTGTTCTAAAGTGAGAACAGTGAAAAGTGGTGATTTAAAAGTACATAAATTAAAAAGCGATAGATAGAATTTAATAGTGCGAAATATTAAATTGAAAGTGATTATAGTGAACTATAAGAATTGTGTTTGTTATTAAATTGTGTTTTGGTTTGTAATAAATAAATTTTTGTGTGGAGAATTGTAAAGTGTATTCCTTAATTAATCCTACGAATCCGTTAAGCTGTAAAAACGTAACAATTGGTGTCAGAAGTGGGATTAATTAAGAGCTAAGTGAAATAAGAGAGTTTTCAAAATAATTGTGACCGGAATTTAATTTTTGTGAGTGCGAACTAAAGACATAATAATAAAATGGGTCGAAAATTAGTTGATTTGCGTACTGTGGAGTCGAAAAGAGAACTAAGTAAACGCTCGTTGTCAACGGTGGGTGCTGAAAATTCCCTAACCGCGCTGCTTCGAGAAGCTATGGTGAACGAGGGTAAAGAGCCTGAAATCTACATGTTTAAAGGCAAGGTAGAAGCAGAGCCAGAAGAAGCGACAGTGAGTATGGCAGAACTTTTTAAAACATTAATGGTGATAAAAGAAGCGCAAGAACGGTCATCAGCAACGCAAGAACGTGCATCGGCAGAGATGAAGGAAGCGACAACCGAGATGAAAGAAGCGCAAAAACGCTCGACAACAGAGATCAAGGCGGAAGCGTTGGCGTTGAAAGACGACCAAAAATTATTAGCAGTAGCTCATGAACGCTCGTTAGCAGAACTCAAAGAGTCTATGGAAGAACAGAGAAACCAGATGGAGCAGAAATTCGAACTAATGTCACTCTCTGTTAACAAAAAGCTGGATAACGTAAAGGAAAATGTAAGAAATGATCTGGAAAGCCTCGAATCTTCCATTAAAGCAAATGTAGTGAATGATCTGGAAAAGCTCGAAAATTCCAGGAGGGAAAATGATGAAAAGTTGAAGATTGAGATAGAATCGGTCAGAGCCGAGCTAGAAAGGGTAAAGATTCACCACCCAGCGACGGCATCTCACGAAGTCATCGGAGTGAGGAAACTGCAGCCTCCAACTTTCGACGGGCAAAGCCCATGGCCTACTTATAAGCTTCAATTCGAAGCAGCAGCAGGCAATTTCTGGACTGAGGAGGAAAAAGCAATGGCCTTAACGTTGTCACTAAGCGGCACAGCAGCAGAAATATTGCAGTCAATACCAGCAGAACATCGCAACAGCTACGAGTTCTTAGTTCAAGGGCTGGAAATGCGTTACGGTGATCAGCACATGCAAGAGGTTTATCGACTTCAACTTCGAAACAGACTTCAAAAGCCAGGAGAAACTTTACAACAACTACGCGCCGATATCGAGAGGTTAGTGCATCTGGCTTATCCTAGTTTCGGACAGGACTATATCAATGAAATAGCAAGAGAGGCTCTTCTTAACGCATTTGCTGACCGGAACTTGCAACAGGCAGCCAGATTGGCCGGAAAGAAGACTACCCAAGAAATTTTGGCATATGCTCTGGCATACGAGGCAGCAAAGCAAGCAACAAGGAGTACGGTCCACCTCAGGGGAATCAATGCGACTGAGAACATTTGCCATCGAATCAACACCTCGGAAGTACGTCGCCGTCTACGATGCTGGAACTGTGGTGAGACCGGCCATCTCCAAAGGAGTTGTCGAAAGCGAAGGAGAGTGGAATCTCCAGGGAGTAGAAGTGGCTCAACATGCTGTGAAAAATGTGGACAACGGGAGAAGGGCGACCGGAGGGAGTTGGTGGGGAAAATTGAGACCTCTGATGTCATCAACATCACCCAACTGCAGCGTAGCAACAACAGCCTTGTAATCGAGGGGAAAGTTTGTAACGGTCGGAATTATTATTTATTTGGGTGGGGAAATTTATTTTGGAAATCACCTTGTAGGTAATGGGAAATTTTTTGTAAATCACTTTGTAGGAAAAGGAAAAATTTTAAACGAGGTAGGCGAGAAAAAAAAATAATTGGATTAGTCAGGAAAAAAATTGGGAAGTCAGTTAGAAAGTCAGTCCGGAAAGGAAAAAAAGTATATAATTTGTCCACCAATGATTTGTAAAATTTGGAAAAAAACCATTATTAAGAAAGGCAGTTGTGTAATTTTGAATAAGGGATTTCGTTGATTGGTATACTCCGGGTAAAAGGAAGTTTTTTGACGGCGATTCCTTATTATGCACATTAATTTTGGATCTGGTGCTGAGCATATGTGATTGCGGCTTATGAAGTAGAAGAGAGTATCCACGAAGCTGAAATTTTGCATGGGCGTGTTCCAGCTAGGATATCCAGAGTCTCAGAGTGTACTGTTGCAGACCTAAACTCGTGTTTGGAAGTGGACTGTCGTCCTGGTGCAAGGCGAACAACCCATGAAGATATAAATAATATAGATCTTAGTAGCTGCAGATTATTGTGTAGTAGGAGGAGATCTGGAGTAATTCTTTCTTGTCCCTTGGGCCAATGCCCCGAAATACCGTTCATCGACGGGGAACAATTCTGAAGATTTTTTTTTGAGACATATTAGGTGCTGGAGAAGAGCAACGGTGGCTCATTTTGGTTGTTAGTGGTATCAGAGGCGTTCCAGAGGTAAAAAAAATGCAGTCCTTGACCGACAGCAGCTAATTACTAAAACAACGGTCGCAGCCATTTTTCAGCAAGGTTTTTCGGATGGTATTACTAGTAAGAGGTTTCTGATTATATTTTTCGTGAGTACGAACCTTATGAAATAAATAATTATACATTAAATATAAATAATACAAAACAAAACGCAACTAAAGAAAAACAAAAATACACAAAATAAAATAAAATATTCGTACATTCTTTAATTTAGCACTATACAATAATTTTTAGCGCAGTTCATATTAATTTTTTTTAATCGTCATCACATTATTTTGTCAGTTTGTTTGCTCATTTGGTGAAAATAGTTTTTCTTGTTATTTCCGGGACAATTGTTTCCCGTATCTTGAACACAATAATTGTGATATCATTTGTAAGAAACTAATCGTATTGGTACCAAAGCGACGCGTTTCCATATCTAGTATCGACCGGATTTATCTGGGCAGTTACTATTGTAAAATACAATTTTTTTTTGAAATTGAATACGTGGATGTAGTTGTATCTGACAATGATTCGAGTTCATTGCCTTTATTATTATTGAATATTGATTTTTAACGCCTGGTATTCTTGTATTGATGTATGTACCTGAAATAAACAAAGAATTTGTAATGGTTGTAATGATGAACGTAATGTGCTAGATTTCTTCTTTTTTGAATGGTTGGGGCGGATGGCGTTTCTTTTTCAGGAGTCTTAGGTAGTGCCTTTCCTGGTCAGCTGGTGGTTATCCATACCACGAGTTGGCACGGGACCGCACTACAGTGACACGGTTCAGGCGATGCCCGAAGGATGGAGTCGGAAGATGAGTGTTATAGTCACAGGTAAGTGGTGAACCACCCGCGGTAAGCCCCGGCCACACACCCCACGACCCCTCCGGCGAGCTAGACAACTCCGTGTGGCCGGCGTAGGAGTTCCGGATTTTCTTTTTATTTCTTATGTATGGTGTTGGCTCCTTGGCCATGCTCTTCCGGGCTTGTGGCTAAGGGGGTAACACCTCGCATAAGTGGCGCCCACTATTTATATCGCGCCATTATGCTGTTACATAAATGGCGCCCAACGCAGCTTTTAAAGCCCGTTAACTGTCCTACACGGACCTTGAAGTTTAATTTTTTTTGGTTTAGTACCACTTGTGCCTTCACGGACAACGTTTGATTTTTTTTGTTTATGGTTCACCACTTTTACCAAGCGCTCGCTGTGGGCTAAGGTAGTACCGCGAGGCCTTAGTCCTTGTCTGTTTTTCGAATTTTTTTTCAGCGATTGTCCAAATTCTATGTGAATTTTTCTTTGTTTTCGCTTTTAGGCCTACCCTTTATCTTCTGCGGTAACTTCTTCGGTTTGGTATTAGCTTCGAACCATGCGGACCTGCACGGCTTGCTAACAAGCGAGTGGTCGCTTGGCTATGCGTGCAGGTGTAGTAGTGGTTCATCCCTGTCCTGTTTCTGGGGTCGGCGACTCTGGTATCAGGCGTGATACCGCCTGCCACTGCGTCGGTCTGTGAACAGGATCCTCTTTTAATTTTCCTGAGGGAAGTTGAAGTTGGTACAAGGGCTTAACCGTCTTTGGTAACAGGCGTGTTACCGCCTGCCACTGCGCCCCTTGTTCCTTCTGAAGGTCCATTCAGATTATTAAATTCTATTTTTTTGTTTATGTCCTGAGTTTTTTCGTCTGTTCCTCCCAACTGATTGATTTTCCGAAAGGTAGCTCAGTTGTGGTTGAACAGCGGATCCCCCAAATTTTTTTATTTTTGAAGAAGTTTCCTTTCCTTTCGTGACTATGCTTCATGGTTTTCACCAACTGCCATCGAGGACATCGACCATGCGGGAGCCCTGAGGGGAATTGTTATCCGTCTCAACCATTCCTCGCTTATACTGAATTAAAGCACATAATCAACTCTTATACACTAATATATATAGACATTAATACACTTTGATTGTTTTACACACTAATCACTGTTGATTCTTTTTCGGGGGTTACACTCAATATTATTAACTTCTAGTTGATTTGTTTAATGCAACCTTCTTCTTACTGGTTATCGGTTGTTTTTGTTTTGGTTTTCGTGGGGGATACATACTACCTCTTCTAATTTTTGTTGTCATCCATTTGAATCCGTTTTCGCACCGAATTTTTTTTTTCGTCGACTCTTCCGGGGGGAAGTTTTTGCTTGTGAGTTTACATCAATTTATCTTGGGGTTAGACTATGGAGCTCAGAAGTGGAAGGACTGCAGGTACCACTTCGGGTGGAGGCAATCTCCCTAACGGAACCGAAGCCGGCCAGGGGGACTCACCAACCTTCCCCAATCCTACTCCCTCGCTGGAGGAGCAAGTCGACCAGTTGAGACAGGTTTTAGATACCCTGCGAATGCAGCAGCGACCTGCTGAGGTTCCTATGAACCCTGGGGTACCCAGGGATCGGCAGTCCACCCCGGAGGCGTCCCCACCTGCTGTCGGCAGGTTAGATTTTTTGCCAGGGACCCAACATCGCAAGTCTCCAGTTACGTTCTGGAATTTAAAATTCTCCGGCGAGGACAAGTTGTTGTCGGCGGAGGAATTTCTGTTCAGGGTGGAACTGAGGGCTCGCGATGATGGGGTCGAACTATCGGAAGTCTGCCGACATTTCTCCTCGATGTTGTCGGGACGAGCTACCGATTGGTACTGGTCCCAGTTCCGACGACAATTCGTAGATCCTGATTGGGCGACTATTAAACTTCAATTTATAAGTTATTTCCGAACGCGAGAATCCGATGAGGAACTGATCCTCCATATGATGGATACCAAACAACACACGCTTTCGTTTGATGACTTTTCTGCTCAACTGCTGTCGTTGCATAATCGAATGAATAAGCCGATGTCGGAACACGGTTTGATGGGAATCGTGATTCGTAACTTAAACTACACGCTAGGTTCGGCGATAATAGGACAGAATTTTGCCAGCATGCAACAGTTGCGTGAGACTTGCGTTCGAGTCGAACGCTGGCAGAAGCTGAAGCGCGTAGAGCGTAGGCCTGATCGGCAGCTACACGAGGTTGAATATCCAACTGCATACCCGCCTGAACATATACACCCGGACTTACCAACACCCGAAGTTGACGAAATGACGGCTTCGCGTCAGAACCAGACGAATCCACGACCTTTACGTTGTTGGAATTGTCAGCAACCGGGTCATCCATTTATGGACTGCCCGTCTGAAACTCGTGGCCTGTTTTGCTACAAGTGTGGCAAGCCAGGAGTCGTCACACCAGTGTGCCCCACCTGCCAGGGAAACCGGAGCCGGGGTGTGAGACAGTACGGGAGTCCGCGCCCGAGCTAAGCTCGCCCGTTGTCCCTGTTTATACTTTAACTACCCCTGCTATGTCTACCAGCAGCGACTTTACGTCAACTGATGCTCTTCCTGTTTTTCCCTCAGAGGAGGTTAAACTTTCGTTCATTTCCCGTTGGAAGAGATATATCTCCGCTCGTTCGCGCATATTTTCGGAGCCACCTTTTGTGGACTCCCTAACTTCCAAGCGCACCCCTCCCCAAATTAGAGTACGAGCTAAGGAGAAGCGACAATGTTTGCAGAAAATTGTTTCTGCCTTCATCTCTGATTCGTCAGATCCTCGGCTGTTTACGAAGGTCCTCGTAGCTAACGAGGAAGTGGTTGGTTTGTTGGACAGTGGTGCCACTGTTAGCTGTTTGGGAAGAGATGCCGAAGCGTTTCTAGCTAATCATCCCGAAGTGACAGTCTACACTTTGCGCTCTGTAGTGCATACTGCTGACGGGGCTCCGCAGAGACTTTGCGGTTATATTCGAGTTCCGATATCCTTTGGAGGAAGGACCCGTGATATAACCATCTATGTGGTGCCCAGTCTCAGCCAGAGACTGTACCTAGGGATGGATTTTTGGAATCTTTTCGGCCTAGCTCCCCAAATAGTCGGCGAGATAAACGCTCCATCCGTGTCTGCAAAAATGCACGACTTAACGTCCACGCAATGCGAACGGTTGGAACGCGTCAAGGCCAGATTTCCCTCTTTTGATGTCTTCGGACTGGGAAAGACTACCCTGGAGGAACACATCATTGACACTGGTGACTCAGTTCCTATTAAAGAGAGGCATTATCCAGTCTCACCCGCTGTACAACGGCTGATGTATGGTGAGTTAGACAGGATGCTGTCGCTGGGGGTGATTGAGCCATCAAATAGTCCCTGGAATTCTCCAGTGGTGTTGGTTCGTAAACCAGGTAAGGTCCGCCTGTGCCTTGACTCTCGCAAGGTCAACAGTGTCACGGTGAAAGACGCCTATCCACTTCCACACATTGATGGTCTTCTTGGTCGTCTTCAAGACACCAAGTTCATCACGAGCTTAGACCTGAAGGACGCCTTCTGGCAAATCCCTTTAGAGAAGAAGTCGCGAGAGCGGACAGCTTTCACTGTCCCTGGTCGTCCACTGTACCAGTTCACAGTAATGCCTTTCGGCTTGTGCAACGCCCCACAGCGCATGTGTCGCTTGATGGATAAAGCCATCCCGGGCCATTTACGTGAAAACGTTTTTGTCTATCTGGACGACCTGCTCATAGTTTCACCTGACTTTGACTCCCACCTAAATCTTTTGGACGAAGTGGCCAGCTGTCTCCGTCGTGCGGGGTTAACCATCAATTTATCTAAAAGCAAATTTTGCGTGACTGAAGTGAAGTATCTCGGCTTCATAATCGGTGATGGGACTCTGAAAACCGATCCTAACAAGGTGACGGCCATCATGGACTTCCCAACTCCGAAGTCTCATAAGCAGACCCGGAGGTTCTTGGGAATGACCGGATGGTATCAGCGTTTTATACCCAATTATGCTAGCGTGGCTTCTCCAATCACGGATTGTTTGAAGTCTAAATCTTTTAGTTGGACTGATGAGGCCCAGCAGGCGTTCGAGACTTTGAAAAAGCTGATGACGGAAGCTCCTCTTTTAGTCACTCCAGATTTTTCTAAGCCTTTCTATATTCAGTGCGATGCCAGCAGGACTGGTGTAGGTAGTGTGCTTTTTCAAAAGGACATGGATGGAGGAGAACATCCGATTGCTTATATGTCCAAGAAATTGAACGGAGCACAACGGAACTACACCATTACTGAGCTCGAATGCTACGCAGCCGTGCTGAGTATAAAGAAGTTTAGAGCGTATGTTGAGGGACAGACTTTCACGGTCATTACGGACCATGCAAGTCTAAAATGGCTCATGGGCCAGAAGGAGCTTAACGGTCGTTTAGCCCGGTGGAGTGTTTTGACCTGCAAAACAAAATACTTGTTAAAAAATGAATTAAAAAATAAATGAAAGAAAGTTACCTGTTTTTAACTAGGTTTACCAGCAGGCTCCTTAAATTAAAAGAAATGCCTAAAAATACAAAATTAATAATAAAAAACACAAAACATACTTACCTCCGATATTCAAAATAAATAAAAACAAAAAAAATGTCAATTAGACTAGTGTCAAAAATTGACAGCGTGTAAACGCAGTATAAACACGATCCACAAAAATGGAATGTGGAAAACAGCATGAATAATTTGCAAAAAAAACTGCAAGAAAAATTCTCCCACCCAGCGCCACCATCCAGCACCAGGAAGAAGATGCTGGATAAAGCTATTGACCATGGGTCAGAATTTTTAATCTTCTTTGGACTTTACGCCGAGAAGGTTAGCTGGCGATATTTAGGATTTTCTCCGAATATCGTTTGTTAGGGACTTAGATAGTTGGTTGGTTTTTCGCCGCTGACTTTTGTGTTAGTTTAGCCACATAATTGTTGTTAGTTTTTCAGGTGACGGTTTAAATTTATTAATTCTACGAGATAGAGAATTTCAGTGGAAATTATAGGAAATAATTTCTTTTACGAAACTGGGATTCAAATAAGTTCAATAGAAATTATATTGGATAATTTCTACTACGAAATTGAGCTTATTTATTTTAAATATTGAAATTCAAATAAGTTCAATAGAAATTATATTGGATAATTTCTTTTACGAAATTGAACTTATTTATTTAGATAAATTTTTAGAATCTCAATTGAAATTATACGAGATAATTTCTTCTACGATATTGAGATTCGAACAAATTCAATTGAAATTATATGGGATAATTTCTTCTACGGAATTGAATTTGTTTTGAGTATATAGACGTCACACACGGCCACAGATAGAGTTTCAAGTAGATTTTTACTCGCGGTAATTTCTTTTACAACATTGAAACTCAGGCAAGGTCAATAGAAATTATATGAGATAATTTCTACTACGAAATTGACCTTATAGTAGCTGAAAAACTTACGTGCTAGTTGAAAGTCAATTAAGGTTCAATCAAAGTTCGCCCAGGGTAGATTGAATTAATTGGCAGATTGATTACGTTGGATATTACCCCGCGTAATCACGAGGTTTCATTTGGGACATATAACGTCTTCGCAAATAAACCAGCACGAGCAACAAGGCTAAACAATAAATACTGAGGAGACCAAGGCCGAAAAGGATTTAGAAGGAAGTCCACCTGAGAATCCACAAGGCGACTGGAGAACAACAGGGGAAAGGAAAATAGGTTTAAGAATATTTGGAGTAAAAAAATTAAATAAAGATTGACATATAAAAATAAGTTAAAGTTAATTAGATTTTGTAAGATTTAGGAGAGAATATATTTGTATTAAACGAACCAAGCCTCTTTTATTTAGAGCAGCCGGCACCTATCCTATACGTCATCTATTTTTTAATTATTACGACGATCACCTCCTAATACCTGGTCTTTGATCGGCATTAGGAAAGTGACGCCGTAACATTGGTCCTTCGAGCCGGATAGGTTGCAGTCATACAAATATAGTTTTTCTGAGATCTTATTAGTTGTTAGATATAGTACAGACTCCAAATATTCTTTTAACTTAAAATAACGATAGCGCGAGGCAATATGAAGAGCACATTGCAACAACAGGATGTCTGTCAGGCACAATTGGCACAGACAATTTCCAATTATAAAAAGACTTCGAAACACAGGCGTACACCGGGTTATCTCAAGGGCAAGATAGACAGTATCAAATTGATAGCAGAAAGGTTCAACAACAACCATCTAGAAATAGGGGCAGCTGATTTAAGCAACATAAAGGATGCAAAACTTGAATCTGCTGTAACAGAATACTTGGCAGGTGAAAAGTTTCTGGAATTCGAAGAGGCATATTCCGAATTTCTGGGAGACCTTCAAGACGCATTGAGTGCCTGCAACCCACAACCAACTACACCAACCCAGCTTAGTTCATTCATTGGTGAACAGTCAGGTTCACCAAGGGCTATAGTTAAACTTCCAACGCTGGAGATTCCGAAGTTTGACGGCCAATACTCATCATGGAGAACGTTCCATGATAGATATGTATCCTTGATACATAATGAAGACCGCTTGATGCCGGTCGATAAGCTGCATTACCTTAAGAGTAGTCTCACGGGAGAGGCCCGGAGAGATTTGGATTCATTTGACATGACTTCAGAGAATTATGAAGCAGCATGGCAATTGTTATGCAAGCGGTACAACAAAAGGAGATTGCTAATATATGCCCAGTTGAAATTGCTATTTAATAGCACTCCTATAAGAACAGAGTCATATAAGGAGTTACGAGCCTTGGTAGACGAGCTGCATCGCATAAGGCATGCACTACAAGTACTCAAGGTCAGCATTTTAGATTGGGATCCCATATTTGTTTATGTGACGGCACAGAGGCTACCAGAAAAAACTCGTCACATGTGGGAACAACTGATTGCGAAGTCCGACGAGCTACCGGCGCTTAAGGACCTAACCAAGTTTTTAGAAGAAAGACATAGAAGTCTAGAAGCAATCAAAGATGACAATAGTCATAGGTTCAATAAGGAAAGTCGCAAACCAGAAAGGGTGCGGAATCAGAGCAACAGCTATCACACCCATCAGGAAAGCGTCAATTCAAGGAAGGACTGTACGAAGACGAACGATCAAAGATCCAGAAGATTACAATGTCCCATGTGTAAGAAAGAGCATTTTCTAGCACAGTGCAGCTCCTTCAAAGCATTATCCAACACAGAGAGAGGGCGTTGGGTAAAATCAAAGGGATTATGCTTCAATTGCTTTAAACAGCATTACTGCAGAAGCTGTACAAGCAATAACAGATGTCCGATATGCAGAAGAAAGCATCATCTGTTAATACATACAGATAATGAAAGCGAGCCAGAAGTTAGTGAGCAACAATCAACACCTGTGGATCAAAGAGAGCCGGTTGTAACAAATTGTAATTGTAACATCCATAAGACTCAATCAATGCTAGCTACAGCCCTGGTCACAGTGAAGGACCAACACGGAAATGGCCTAGTGTTGCGAGCTCTCATTGACCCAGGGTCACAGAGCTCGTTTATAACAGAGTCAGCATATCAGTCATTGCAACCAGAAGTCACTCCAACCGCATTACAAGTCAAAGGGCTGCAGTCGGTACCAGTAGCGACATCAAAGAAGCTGGCACACCTCACGCTTGTATCTAGGTCACGAGCGAAATACGAAAGGAAGATACAAACGTATGTAATAAAGAATATAGCCAACAAGTTCCCACCAAAACGGATAAACAGTAGAGGTTGGTCATGTCTCAAAGGGTTGGAACTCGCCGACCCAGACTTCGCAACTCCAGGGCGCATTGACTTATTACTTGGAGTGAATGTATATGCAGATATACTTAAGAAAGGATTGCGCAAAGGACCCAAAGGAATGTTCGTGATGTTAAAGACAAGCTTGGGATGGATTCTTTTCGGAAGGGGACCAACAGTTCCAGAGCAGGGAAAAAATGTTAGTTTCTCTGCATTCACAGTTCAGAAGAATGATGAATTAGATCTTCATGAACAACTCAAAAGCTTTTGGGAGCAAGAAGAAATGCCCCCAGCAAAGGTATTGACGAGCGAGGAAGAATATTGCAAGAGGTTCTACGACGATACCACTAAGCGCCTATCTGATGGTCGATACGTAGTAAGGATACCATTCAAGAACGATAGATCGCCTAACCTAGGGACTTCTAGGAATCAAGCATTGTCAAGGCTGAAACAAGTGGAACATAAGTTGGCACAGAAGCCTGACTTAAGGAAACCATATCAGCAATGCCTACAAGAATATAAGGACTTGGGTCATATGAAGGCTATAAATCCACATGAAGGGAATAAATATTATATGCCGCACCATGCCATGGTTAAAGAAAGTACCACGACAAAGGTACGGGTAGTGTTCGACGCGTCCGCAAAAAGCTCAAATGGGCAAAATCTAAATGAACAGATGTTAACAGGTCCAACACTCCAGCCAAAGTTATTTTCGACGTTACTTAAATGGAGAAAATACCGATATGGAATGGCAGCCGTGAAGGAACGCATTTACAAGTGTGTGAAATGCACAAGGTATCGGGCATCGAAGCCACAACAGATAATGGGAGAGCTCCCCAGTGCAAGGGTGACCCGAGCTCATCCCTTCGAGAACGTTGGCATAGACTACGCAGGGCCGTATGATTTAAAGATGTCGAAACACAAGGGGTCAAAGATATACAAAGGATACTTTTGTATCTTCATATGCATGACGACTAAAGCAATGCATATTAAAATAGCATCAGACTTATCCACTGAAGCATTTCTTGCGGCTCTGAGGAGATTCATGGGGCGCAGAGGTCAGTGCCGAAACATATATTCGGACAATGGCACGAATTTCGTTGGAGCCAACAGACAAATACAAAGCCAATTAAGGAAGGCTATAAAAAGCGCAGCAAATGAAACTGCAGCAGAGTTAGCCAATAATGAAATACATTGGCATTTTAATCCCCCTGCAGCCCCACATTTTGGAGGGCTTTGGGAAGCAGGGGTGAAAAGAGTAAAACATCACCTGAAAAGGGCGGTGGGTGATAAAATACTAACATTTGAGGAGTTGAATACGCTGCTAATCCAAATAGAATCCTGTTTGAATTCCCGACCATTATGTCTTTTGTCAGCAGATCCATCAAATCTGGAAATACTTACCCCTGGACATTTCCTAATTGGCAGACATATGAAGGCCATACCGGAACCAGAGGAAACCGGAAAAGGTGTTGGATACACGGACAGGTGGAGACAAATACAACAAAGTCTTCAACGTTTTTGGAAGCAATGGTCGAACGAATACCTACTACAATTACAGCAACGGACAAAATGGAAAACAAAACAAACCAACTTGAAAGTTGGGCAAGTTGTTATCATTATGGATAACAACAGGCAACCTAGTCAATGGCCCTTAGGTCTGATACTAGAAACCCATCCTGGAGCAGATGGACAAGTGAGGGTAGCCACCGTCAAAACTAGCACGAGCACCTTCAAAAGACCTATTAACAAACTTTGTCCAATGTCAGCATGTTAAGTGAAGTGTACATGTCGTCCGTTCAAATCTATGTTTAAGTTAAGACATATGAGAACTCGTAGTAACACTAAGTTTATTATTTCAGCGCTAATAAAAACAAGAAAACAAAAAACAAGCAATTATGTCGGTTAATGAAGAAATTATGTTCAAAGAGCTCGACGATTATTTGGAGCTCTACCCACTCGATGACGAGCAGCTCGAGGAGGTATTAGGGGATAGCCCTTTCCATGGAGAGTGGGACTTACGGACTCCGCCACATACATCGGCGTCCAACGAGGACTTACCTCCCACACCCGGGAAAAGTCTTCCTGGTTTTTCACCGGAAGATGATCTATCCGCCAGTTCACTTGAGGTGGACGAACCAATAGCGGATATAGAAGACGATCCTCTGGAGGCATTCGTCAATGGCATTCCTACCACACCTGGGAAAAACCTTCCAGGTTTTCCACCGGAAGATGGACACGACAACTCAGTAGAAGTTAATGAACCAGACATGGAGGCATCTACCAATGAGATTACTACCACACCTGGGAAAAACCTTCCAGTTTGTACACCGGAAAACGATCCCCCGTATTTTGCACCAGCTGTTCGAGAAGCCGCACAAGAGCAATCCGTGTCAAACGCCAGCGCTGCACCCTCTTGTTTAGATAACAAGAAGTATCATATGACGACGCAGGATGGGACACCATTTACGATTACATATGCACAACTTCAATCAATACCCTACGACAAAATCCGTAATTTTAAGAGGCAGCGATATACGGTTAAATTAGGGCCCAATCGAATGGTTAAACTAAAATTAAAAGGCACTAAGATGTTCTGGTACAATTACTCAGACCAAAGCTGAATATCAAAGGTAGTAATTAAGTTAAGATCTATAAAAACATGAATTTTAGAAAATAAATCTATTGAATTAAACAAATCTACACACGAAGAAATATAATAAAAATGAACATTAAAAATTGAACTAAAAATAAAAATATATGTTTCATTACATAAAATAAATTGTGTTGATGCGATCCATCAACAAGGGGGGAGAATGTTTTGACCTGCAAAACAAAATACTTGTTAAAAAATGAATTAAAAAATAAATGAAAGAAAGTTACCTGTTTTTAACTAGGTTTACCAGCAGGCTCCTTAAATTAAAAGAAATGCCTAAAAATACAAAATTAATAATAAAAAACACAAAACATACTTACCTCCGATATTCAAAATAAATAAAAACAAAAAAAATGTCAATTAGACTAGTGTCAAAAATTGACAGCGTGTAAACGCAGTATAAACACGATCCACAAAAATGGAATGTGGAAAACAGCATGAATAATTTGCAAAAAAAACTGCAAGAAAAATTCTCCCACCCAGCGCCACCATCCAGCACCAGGAAGAAGATGCTGGATAAAGCTATTGACCATGGGTCAGAATTTTTAATCTTCTTTGGACTTTACGCCGAGAAGGTTAGCTGGCGATATTTAGGATTTTCTCCGAATATCGTTTGTTAGGGACTTAGATAGTTGGTTGGTTTTTCGCCGCTGACTTTTGTGTTAGTTTAGCCACATAATTGTTGTTAGTTTTTCAGGTGACGGTTTAAATTTATTAATTCTACGAGATAGAGAATTTCAGTGGAAATTATAGGAAATAATTTCTTTTACGAAACTGGGATTCAAATAAGTTCAATAGAAATTATATTGGATAATTTCTACTACGAAATTGAGCTTATTTATTTTAAATATTGAAATTCAAATAAGTTCAATAGAAATTATATTGGATAATTTCTTTTACGAAATTGAACTTATTTATTTAGATAAATTTTTAGAATCTCAATTGAAATTATACGAGATAATTTCTTCTACGATATTGAGATTCGAACAAATTCAATTGAAATTATATGGGATAATTTCTTCTACGGAATTGAATTTGTTTTGAGTATATAGACGTCACACACGGCCACAGATAGAGTTTCAAGTAGATTTTTACTCGCGGTAATTTCTTTTACAACATTGAAACTCAGGCAAGGTCAATAGAAATTATATGAGATAATTTCTACTACGAAATTGACCTTATAGTAGCTGAAAAACTTACGTGCTAGTTGAAAGTCAATTAAGGTTCAATCAAAGTTCGCCCAGGGTAGATTGAATTAATTGGCAGATTGATTACGTTGGATATTACCCCGCGTAATCACGAGGTTTCATTTGGGACATATAACGTCTTCGCAAATAAACCAGCACGAGCAACAAGGCTAAACAATAAATACTGAGGAGACCAAGGCCGAAAAGGATTTAGAAGGAAGTCCACCTGAGAATCCACAAGGCGACTGGAGAACAACAGGGGAAAGGAAAATAGGTTTAAGAATATTTGGAGTAAAAAAATTAAATAAAGATTGACATATAAAAATAAGTTAAAGTTAATTAGATTTTGTAAGATTTAGGAGAGAATATATTTGTATTAAACGAACCAAGCCTCTTTTATTTAGAGCAGCCGGCACCTATCCTATACGTCATCTATTTTTTAATTATTACGACGATCACCTCCTAATACCTGGTCTTTGATCGGTATTAGGAAAGTGACGCCGTAACAGGAGTCTTAAGCTTCAGGGGTTCGACTTTACAATCGAACATCGTAAAGGCACCCACAATGTGGTTCCCGATGCCTTATCACGCATGGATTGCGTTGACGAACTGTCCCTCTGTTTCGACGTGGACTTAAATGCCCCGTCTTTCAAGTCCCATGAATATCTTCGTCTGGGTGATAGCCTCAGGCAAGCCTCACCGCAGCTACCAGACCTGCGAGTTGAAGATGGGTACGTTTTCAAGCGTACATCACCACGTACTGGAAACCCGATTGCTGACGACCTGACATGGAAGTTGTGGATTCCGATGGAGTTGACCGCGTCTCTCGTGGAGTCTTCTCATTCGCCTCCCCAAGCGTCGCATGGTGGAGTAGGGAAAACCCTAGCCCGATTGCGATGTAAGTACTTTTGGCCAGGTATGGCAAAACAAGTTCGGGAGTTCATCGGTAAGTGTGATGTCTGCAAAACCACCAAAGCCCCCAGCTCAGTACTTCGACCACCTATGGGAAACCCCATGGATGCGTCGTGGCCGTTCCAATTTTTATACGTCGATTTCTTAGGTCCTTATCCCAGGTCGAAGAAAGGACACACGGCAGTATTTGTTGTATTGGATGCTTTCACTAAGTTTGTCTTCCTGCACCCCGTGTCCGCTGAGACCACGGCGGTGTCCGTCAAGTTTCTCGAGCAAACTATCTTTCATACCTTTGGAGTTCCTGAAACGGTCTTCTCCGACAATGGTCGGCAATTCACCTCCAAAGAGTTTGCTAAATTGTTGACCGACTATGGCGTGCACCATGTGCGCACCGCTGTATATTCGCCTCACCCTAACGCTTCCGAGCGGGTGAATAGATCCATCCTCGCCGCCATTAGGGCGTACTTAAAGGAGGATCATCGTGAGTGGGATAGACATCTGTCGTCCATTGAATGTGCTCTTCGTAGTACCCACCACGAGGCGATCGGCATGTCCCCGTATCAGGCCCTGTTTGGTAGCCATATGATCCTACACGGATCAGCATATCCAGTCCTGAAGAAACTGAACGTTCTCCAGGAGGGTGACATAGCTTTTCTACCATTGACGGACAAAATGCAGATGCTTCGTGAGCGGATTGCTGTTAATTTAGCCGCCGCACACATCAGACATAAAACCCAATACAACTTGCGGTGTCGTGTGGGCAGTTTTCGTCCCGGAGATGAGGTCTACCGGAGAACTTTCTGGGTGAGTAACCGAGCGGGTCGTTTTAGTGCCAAATTGGCACCCCGGTTTCTGAAAGCTCGGATACGTAAAAAAATTGGAACCAGCTTGTACGAGCTGGAGGATTTGGGAGGTAAGAGCATAGGGGTATATCACGCCAAAGACATACGTCGTTGATTTCCTCAAGGTTCCATCTTCATTTTTTTTTATTTTCGGTCAGTCTGGAGAAGGTCTCTCGGCGAACTGGGTGTCTGTCGTTTCACCGGGATGAGTCGAAGGCAATATGGCATTGCTGGAGGTTGTGCCGATGAATCGAAAGCACCCTGGGTTTGGGTGAGAATGGTTGGAGACGTATAGATATCAGTAGGGGGACAATGTGGTATTGTCTTCCGCCTGATATTTGTACCTTCAGATATTCCTCCGGGAGGTTTTTCAGGCTGATCATCCCGAAAATACGGTTGTGACCGTACGCCCAACTTTTCCTTTTTCACTCCGTATGGAGACGACTCTGTGGAGAACCTGAACAGCCCGGCTAGCTCAGTCAGAGCAGAGCATGAGACTCCTATTCTCAGGTCGTGAGTCGAGTCCCACATTGGCGCCAAACATATTAGACCTACGGCATAAAAACCGTCCGTTTTTTTCGGCTCCTCACTGCCTCGCGAGTCGGCCTCGTGGACCCGAGGGTATGTAACGGTCGGAATTATTATTTATTTGGGTGGGGAAATTTATTTTGGAAATCACCTTGTAGGTAATGGGAAATTTTTTGTAAATCACTTTGTAGGAAAAGGAAAAATTTTAAACGAGGTAGGCGAGAAAAAAAAATAATTGGATTAGTCAGGAAAAAAATTGGGAAGTCAGTTAGAAAGTCAGTCCGGAAAGGAAAAAAAGTATATAATTTGTCCACCAATGATTTGTAAAATTTGGAAAAAAACCATTATTAAGAAAGGCAGTTGTGTAATTTTGAATAAGGGATTTCGTTGATTGGTATACTCCGGGTAAAAGGAAGTTTTTTGACGGCGATTCCTTATTATGCACATTAATTTTGGATCTGGTGCTGAGCATATGTGATTGCGGCTTATGAAGTAGAAGAGAGTATCCACGAAGCTGAAATTTTGCATGGGCGTGTTCCAGCTAGGATATCCAGAGTCTCAGAGTGTACTGTTGCAGACCTAAACTCGTGTTTGGAAGTGGACTGTCGTCCTGGTGCAAGGCGAACAACCCATGAAGATATAAATAATATAGATCTTAGTAGCTGCAGATTATTGTGTAGTAGGAGGAGATCTGGAGTAATTCTTTCTTGTCCCTTGGGCCAATGCCCCGAAATACCGTTCATCGACGGGGAACAATTCTGAAGATTTTTTTTTGAGACATATTAGGTGCTGGAGAAGAGCAACGGTGGCTCATTTTGGTTGTTAGTGGTATCAGAGGCGTTCCAGAGGTAAAAAAAATGCAGTCCTTGACCGACAGCAGCTAATTACTAAAACAACGGTCGCAGCCATTTTTCAGCAAGGTTTTTCGGATGGTATTACTAGTAAGAGGTTTCTGATTATATTTTTCGTGAGTACGAACCTTATGAAATAAATAATTATACATTAAATATAAATAATACAAAACAAAACGCAACTAAAGAAAAACAAAAATACACAAAATAAAATAAAATATTCGTACATTCTTTAATTTAGCACTATACAATAATTTTTAGCGCAGTTCATATTAATTTTTTTTAATCGTCATCACATTATTTTGTCAGTTTGTTTGCTCATTTGGTGAAAATAGTTTTTCTTGTTATTTCCGGGACAATTGTTTCCCGTATCTTGAACACAATAATTGTGATATCATTTGTAAGAAACTAATCGTATTGGTACCAAAGCGACGCGTTTCCATATCTAGTATCGACCGGATTTATCTGGGCAGTTACTATTGTAAAATACAATTTTTTTTTGAAATTGAATACGTGGATGTAGTTGTATCTGACAATGATTCGAGTTCATTGCCTTTATTATTATTGAATATTGATTTTTAACGCCTGGTATTCTTGTATTGATGTATGTACCTGAAATAAACAAAGAATTTGTAATGGTTGTAATGATGAACGTAATGTGCTAGATTTCTTCTTTTTTGAATGGTTGGGGCGGATGGCGTTTCTTTTTCAGGAGTCTTAGGTAGTGCCTTTCCTGGTCAGCTGGTGGTTATCCATACCACGAGTTGGCACGGGACCGCACTACAGTGACACGGTTCAGGCGATGCCCGAAGGATGGAGTCGGAAGATGAGTGTTATAGTCACAGGTAAGTGGTGAACCACCCGCGGTAAGCCCCGGCCACACACCCCACGACCCCTCCGGCGAGCTAGACAACTCCGTGTGGCCGGCGTAGGAGTTCCGGATTTTCTTTTTATTTCTTATGTATGGTGTTGGCTCCTTGGCCATGCTCTTCCGGGCTTGTGGCTAAGGGGGTAACACCTCGCATAAGTGGCGCCCACTATTTATATCGCGCCATTATGCTGTTACAAGTTGGTGATGAACAATGCACGATTACAGTGGATACAGGTGCTTCAAGATCTGTCATCCGGGCTGATTTCGTCGGTAGAAAGTGGCTGAAGAACGCGGACAATGATGGATGTGGTGCTTGGCGACATTTTGAGTTTACACATGCGTTCCTGGTAGCTGACCTAGTAGACGAGTGTATTCTCGGCTTGGACTTTATGACAACACACGGAATACTATTGGACATTGGGGAAGGAATGATGAAACATCGCAACAAGGGAATTCCAATGGATACTGCACTGTCCCGCCGACCATGCGAACCAGGTTTTAAATATCGTTGGCGTGTTGAGGAAAAGTGTCAAAAGATGACTGCTGAGCCAAGCATAAAATATGAGGGCCAGGGAATTCGAGATGCGCAACGCGACGACCCGGACATTTCTGCGATTTTGTCATGGAAAGAACACGAGGAGAAGCCTAACTGTAGTCTAAAGAACACGAGGAGAAGCCTAACTGGAAAGGCATCGTAGAGAGAAATGAAATCCTGAAGAGCTATTGGGCCCAATGGGATTTATTGCATATCGAAGGAGGAGTATTGAAGCGTAAATGGGAAACAGCTGATGGTACCTCTCATCGAATGCAGGTGCTAGTCCCTCGTGCTGGAATAACAGATATTCTCGAGGAGGACATTTGGGAGTCAACAAAACTATGGCAAAAATAAAGGAGAGATTCTATTGGCTTCATATGCGGGAGGATGTTACGAACTGGTGTCGTAAATGCACAGTTTGTGCCGGCAGTAAGGGTCCTCAAGTCAGAGCGAAAGAAGAAACGCGACAACACAACGTTGGAGCCTCAGTTGAGAAAATCGCAAGGGAGAGTCCTAAGACGGCCATAGACGGTGATAGTATGAAGCCAAGGTACGACCTCCGATCAAACTGTACCGGATACCAGGAAGGTGACCTCGTTTGCCTGTTCAACCCTCGACGACGAAATGGCAAGTCTCCGAAACTTCAGCGCCAGTGGGAGGGGCCCTATAAAATCCTAACACGGATCAACGATGTTGTCTACAGGATTCAACAAGGACCCAAAGCAAAGGAGAAGATAGTTCACAGAGACAGGCTGTGCCCATATCATCAGCCGGATGGACAACTGTTCGGGACGAACAGTCCTAAGAAGGGGGCAATGTGATGATTTATGCGCCATCTGTTCGTTAAAAAGCTGAATCAACGATTGTCGTTAACGCCTGTGGTTGTTGTCTGAACTAATGATTTGTGTACTAAACTGAAGTTGGAACGAATGATAATTGAAGACAACTTCAAGCTTCTTCCCGAAAAGGAAAGAACATACCACTAGGCACTAGAAAAGGGACGAAGGTTCCAGAAGTTAGATAAAGGTGGAGCTGGGATATAAAAGCGACTTGCAGGCGCTGAGTGAGTCAATTTTTGATTTGAAAGGCGATAAAAGTGTTCTAAAGTGAGAACAGTGAAAAGTGGTGATTTAAAAGTAAATTATTAAGCGATAGATAGAATTTAATAGTGCGAAATATTAAATTGAAAGCGATTATAGTGAACTATAAGAATTGTGTTTGTTATTAAATTGTGTTTTGGTTTGTAATAAATAAATTTTTGTGTGGACAGTATTATACACGTTTATTACGTCTTCTCCAATTATCCCAATTAAATCGTATGTACCTGTATGGTAAAGTTCGCAACCTCCCGCCAACCTTCTATATTATTTTGCGTTCGAGGCAAATTGTATGTGATATTTTCAAAAACTGACCAAAATTCTGCAGTGAACAGTGGTTTCATACGCTTCCCCCTTGCAGAAGTTTTGACATAAATATAATTATTTTCCATAAATCGTCCAATTTTTAAAAATCTTCCTCACTCTTTTTAATCGACTCATAATGTCTTCAGGAGGAAAGTACGCTAATGCTTTTAATTTTCTTATTTGCGGGGAGAATTCTTCATCATTGCCATACCGTCTATTTAATTTTTCTTGTTGAATACGTCGCCAGAGTATTTGCCCAAAAAACATCCTTTAAAGGTAGCAGAAGGAAAACAATTTTTGAAGGCCTGTATACTTGCATTTTCGAAATCTGATAATACATATTTGGGATTTAAATTGGAACAACATTTCTTCATAGGACTTCAAAATTTTTTTTGTCGTAAGATAATATACAAGATGGACAATATCATTATTATTTTTAATACGCTTTTATTAGCTTCACTTGTAATTATTACCTAGTTTATAGCTACTCCAAAAATAATTCGAATTATGGATCATCCAAAATTGTTTACCCTATAAACAAGGTAATTCGAATTATGGCTTAAACCGAAATACTTCGGCTTAAGCCAAATTTATAAGAATGTATTTAATACCCGTTTATACGCTAATTCGAAATTTTGACGTAACTTTGAGTTAAATCGATTTAATTTTTCTGCTATAAACTAGGTATATGTAATAAAATCTTGTAAGTTAAATTTGACCCACTTCCCGGTTTCCGATTAAGCTGAAATTTTGCATACATGTTTAGTTTGGATGACAATGCAATCTGACCATTTAAAAAAAATCAAGATGGCGGTTCCAAGATGGCGGCCGAAGTTTGCAATTGTGCTCCCCGACCCCCGATATGGGTATCAAATGGATGGGTATGCCAAATACAATACTATTAGCTGTGTAGCGTAATTCTAAATTCAAAATGGATATGTGTTAATTAGCTGCACTTGTAACTATGCAATAAAATTTTGTAAGTTAAATTTAACCCACTTCCCGGTTTCCGATTGAGCTGAAATTTTGCACACACGTTTAGTTTGGATGACAATGTAATCTGCCTATTTTGTAAAAAAACCAAGATGACGTGGTGGTGACAAGAAAATGGTAGAAGCCATATAATAGACTAAAAAGTAGAAAATAAAATATATAGTTTAAAAAAACCAAAAAATACGCTTTTAATTTAAAATGAACTAAAAAGTAAAAAATAATTTTTAATGTAAAATTTTTATTGCTCCAGCCAGTATATGGGAACAACCTACGTTTCGAAATGTAAAAAAGCACGGGGCGCTAACGAAAAGTTCCAATGTTAATAAAATAAGGAAATAGGTAAGGACCCCACGCTTTTTTACATTTCGAAACGTAGGTTGTTCCCATATACTGGCTGGAGCAATAAAAATTTTACATTAAAAATTATTTTTTACTTATTAGTTCATTTTAAATTAAAAGCGTATTTTTTGGTTTTTTTAAACTATATATTTTTTTGTTCCAAAAATTCCATTAATCGTATATATGTAATTGCCTAAAGATGTTCCATGAATCGTATATAATTGCCTAAATAATTGTTCACCTTCCACAACTTTTAAATAATCAGGTATAATAATGTCACCTATATTATTACGTTCATTTAGACAACGTTTGTTTCTTGTTCTATGAATTTTTCGCGCTTGTGCAGATGTTGTTGGCAGGTATTTACGGCTAGGTCTTTCGCATTGTAAAACAGTAGACGTAATCGATTGATTCGTTTCTAATGATTTGTTCTTTAAATATGCGTTGGCTTTTTATAAATATGTGTGTTTGAAGACATAGGGTCATGGTTGTGTGAAGATGGCCGTTTTTTAACGTAATAATTTTCTCCACTTGTTGTCAGTCTCGCTGTACATTTAAAAGCCTTTCTTTTTTCACATATCCAATTTATTGTGGATAAATTTTTTTTGTCGACATCTTAATTAATAAAAGAAAGTTTCTGTATACGTGTATGTATGTGTGCGCTATAGCGGGCGCACCAGTCATCGTAGAGCTTCGAAATTTTGCACGAAGGTCCGTTGGGGTCTGCCCTGAAACACCTCGAAGCCCGATTTTCGAAATTCAAAATGGCCGCCGAAAAATGATATATATATATATATATATATATATATATATATATATATATATATATATATATATCCTTACTAATATTATAAATGCGAAAGTAACTCTGTCTGTCTGTGTTTTGGCCTGAAAATAGAAAAACATGAAAATAAAACAATACTCCAAAACAGACGTAAACAAACCGTCAGACGCCGACCCGATATAAACTAATAGATTTCAAGCTAAAAAGAAAAAATAATAAATAAAAAATGATTATAAAAAAATTACCTGCACCTAGTCCTGAAACCCAGTTCGCTTCCTTCCTAAAAATAAATAAAAAATTCAAAAATAATATTTTAAAACAAAAATAGTAAACACTTACCTAAACTTAATGTCACCCAGTTAATAATAAAAAAAAAGCTTTAGAGAAAGCTTTAATCATAAAATTGGTCGAAACTCCAGCCACTGTAAAATGATCGTGCCGTGGTGAAAAAGCTCCACCAAGCGCCATCTTTCATTTCGACAGAGGAAGAGAAATAAAAGTTCTTGCACCGAAGGAAACTAGTCAGTCGATCAGACGAAGTCGTCAGAGAGGCTATCAAAGCGTATACTTATATTAGGGATTTAGATATTGTCTGGGTTTTTACCGGCAATTTGAAAAGGTTAGACAGGCGTAACAAAAAAAAACTTTTATTCAATTTTTTAAATTCACTTTTGGTGATGGATGTCGTATCCTGACAAATTTTGCACAAGTAAATATTAGGGCGTAAATAATTGTCGGGTTTTTACCGACAATTCCTGTGTCAGGTTTAGAAAAAAAATATACTGATACGTCATAACCACTGGTGGCGGATATCACGGTTTATAAAACTAACATAAAACATTGATTAGGGCGTAGATAATTGTCGGGTTTTCACCGACAATCACTTTGTTAGGTTTAACATATAAAAAGTACTAACAACGTAGTTGTCTGGACGCCAAAGTTGGTGGAGGTTTTTTTTGCTATAAGTCGAATATCGACTATAATATTTTATCCTCTATCAGAGATTTGCTGTTTAGGAATCTCTGTTGAGGAATTTAAATTAAATAAATCAGCACAAATTCGTGTGTTCGGGTTGTCCATAGTGACTATAACCATTTTATCCTCTATCAGAAATTTTCTGTTTAGGAATCTCTGTTAAGGAATTAAATTCAAACAAATCCCTTATATATCGTATGATCGGGATTTTAAATGATTTTTGATAACTCACAGCTAGTGATTAGCAGAAATCATAAGCTTCCTATTTAGTCAAGTTCTAAACCGTAAGAACTTTCAAGTCGAATCTCGACTAAAAACAAAATTTTTGTTAAAAACAAAACTTAGCTAACCAGGTTGAGCGAAATTCGCTCTATTTTAATTATCTAAATTTCCAATATTGAATCGTAACAAAGTTGCGTATACATAGATCCATAGCGTATGAAAGGCTTTGACCCTGTTTTAAGAAGTCCAAACCAGTGGCAGGTAAAAAACATTATAGGCTGTAAATTAAAAAAGGACAGCAAAAAGGGGAGAAGGCTGCGAATAAATCGCCATTTCACCTGTATGCACTGAATACTGCGAATAAATCGCCATTTCATCCTGTGTGCACTGAATCCCGCAAGGTCATACAGATCTAAGTCGGGTTACAGTGGAAGCACAAGCAATTTACAAAAACAATTATTGGTCAGCTACAGCAGCTGGGATACAACCGGGACACTGTGGTGACCTAATTATACTCTGAATAGAGAAATAAGGAACAAAAGTAAAGAACATTGAATTTGAAATATAGATTGAATGATTTACTAATAATTACATTTTCAGATAAATAAAGGCAGCAGTAATAATATAAGTAGTTATAAGCAATTTGAAATTTAAAACTTAAAAATTGAATATTAAAGTAAAGTAGAGTTTAGAGGAATTTAGAATTAATTAGAAGTGTAATTTGTAGGAGATAATATAAGTATTTTAAACCATTTTTATCTTTGATTCCGCAACCTTTAACCATTACAGAAAGCTAAAGTAAAAGAAAGGTAAATATTGTGGGTTCTTCAATTTGGAAGAACTTAAAGTTTATAATAAAAAGAATTTTCTTATTATTACGGCTTGCGCCGTAGCATTGGTCCTTCGAGCCGGATAAAAATGGTCAAATAGTTATATCCTATAAATTCACAGTTAGATAAAAATTAGTAAATCATTCAAACGTTTAAGTATTTTCGGGATTATTTTGGTTTAGTAGTTGTAGTTCAATTAACGACAAAATGAAAACTACATTAAAAATGCAAGGCACGTTGGAGACACAGCTAAGGCAGACAATCTCCAACTATAATAAGACTTCCAAGCATAGAAGAACGGCAGGTTATATAAAAGGGAAGATCGAAACTATTAAAATAATATGGGAGAGGTTTGAGAGTAATTACCTAGAATTAGGTGCAGCCGATGTTACTAGCATCAAAGACGAAAGTGTCCGGGATGAAGTAATTCGGTACGTACAAGGCACTCAGTTTCAGGAATTTGAGGAATCATACTCAGAATTCATGGGTGACTTGCAAGATGCGCTAGAGGCATGCATTGCTCAGAAAGCTGAAGAATCGAAACAAAAGGTTCAAGTTAGTGAGCAAACAAGCGCACCCAAGGCCATTGTAAAACTTCCGACCATTGAAATTCCAAAGTTCGATGGCCAATATACTTCATGGAGGACTTTCCATGATCGTTTCGTATCATTGATACACAGTGAAGAACGACTGACAGCAGTCGATAAACTTCATTATTTAAAAAACAGTCTCACAGGGGAAGCTCGAAGAGACTTAGACGCGTTTGATATGACGTCAGAAAATTATGCGCCAGCATGGGAATTATTATGCAAACGCTACAACAAGCGGAGGCTATTAATATACGCCCAATTTAAATTATTATTTAATCAATCGAAGATTAAAAATGAGTCTTATAAAGACATAAGAGCAGTGTTAGATGAACTGCATCGCGTTAAGCATGGCTTACAAGTCCTTAAGGTCGATATTACCAACTGGGATCCCATATTTGTTTATGCAACGGCACAAAGATTGCCGGATAAAACACGAAATCTTTGGGAACAGTTGATTGCTAAATCGGACGATTTGCCGTCGTTAGCAGATTTAAGCAAATTTATGGAAGAAAGGTATCGCAGTTTAGAAGCCACCAAAGATATTAATCAAAATATATCAAATCGAGAAGTTAGAAAGGGTGGCAAGGATCGGAATCGAACTGCGAGTTATCATATAAGCCAACACAATGTTGACAAACAAGGCAGAGATAATTGTTGGCGAGAAAATAAAGAAAGGTATCAACAAAGAGGGTTTGTAAATAATAACAAGGGGGATTATAGAAAGTTGAAAGCCAGGAACGTTCACTGTCTAATGTGCAGACAACAACATTTCCTATCTCAATGCCAAACATTCAAGAGTTTGGACATGAACGCGAGACGGAGATGGCTGACAGAAAATAGGGTGTGTGATAACTGCCTGAGGTCACATCCAAATGCAACATGCACCAGCAGCAATAGGTGTCCCCAATGTGGAAAAAAGCATCATGTGTTGTTGCATGATGGATCCACACAAGAGGGAAGTTGTCAGGGAAAAGTAGATAAGAAAGAGGAGAATCCCAAGAATCAAACTGTTACCAACTGCAATTATAGCAGGAATAACACGCAATCAATGCTAGCGACAGCATTGGTAAAAATTAAGGATGATAAAGGAACTCATCTGACTCTGCGAGCGCTAATCGATCCTGGATCGCAGAGCTCGTTCATAACCGAAACGGCATATCAATCCTTACAAGCGGATACCATACCAGCTGCGTTAGAGGTGACCGGTATAGCATCCGTTCCAGTGGCAACATCAACTAAGATAGCGTGCGTTTCATTGCTGTCCACCATAGACCCTAAGTTTGAGCGCACGTTGCAGGCCTATGTCATCAAAAACATCACTAATGTATTCCCACCGAAAAGAATTGCATGGCAAAACTGGTCACACATTGACGGCCTAGAGTTGGCTGACCCAAATTACACCGAACCAGGTCGAATCGATGTATTATTAGGTGTCGACGTGTACGCAGATATCATACAAAATGGTCTACGCAAGGGAGTTAACCAATCGCCCGTCGCCCAGAACACCAGCTTAGGTTGGATAATATTTGGCAAAGCAGCTACAAGTGTACATAAGCGAAGTCAATCGAACTTATCCGCATTTACCCTTCAGCAGACGGATACTTTGCAAGAGTTAAATAGTCAAATGAAGAAGTTTTGGGAATGGGAAGAGTTGGACACCGGACGACGTCTAACAGTTGAGGAAGAAATGTGTGAGAAGCACTATGAGGACCACACAAAACGCCATCCAAATGGTCACTATGAAGTTAGCATACCGTTCGTGGGCGGTAGCCCACCCGATCTAGGTGAATCTAGAGGACAAGCAATGTCTAGGCTAGTCCAAATGGAAAGAAAATTGTCTCAGAATGTAGAGCTACGCGAAGCCTACACACAATGTTTGAGGGAGTACATTGATTTAGGGCATATGAAAGTAACCACAGGGCAAACACCCCACAGGTATTACATGCCGCATCATGCCGTAGTCAAGGAGAGCACTACGACAAAGGTGAGGGTGGTATTTGATGCTTCAGCTAAAACCTCGAATAAAAAAAGCTTAAATGAGCAGATGTTGAACGGACCAACATTGCAACCTAAATTATTTGCTACTTTATTAAATTGGAGACAGTACAAATACGCGGTAACAGCTGATATCGAAAAAATGTACAGAATGATATCTGTAAGTCATTCAGACAGAAAATATCAAACGATTTTATGGAGAGAAAATCCTAAAGAACCAGTACAAGAATATGAGTTACAAACCGTCACCTTCGGCACGACAGCGGCACCATACTCAGCCATAAAAACCTTACAAAGGCTAGCCACTGACGAAATAAAACAATGGCCAAAGGCAGCCAGAAAGGTTTTTACGGACTTTTATGTGGATGACCTACTTACTGGGGCAGACACATTGCCAGAGGCATTAGAAATTCAAAGGGAATTAATTGATCTATTGAGATCTGGGGGGTTTCATCTAAGAAAATGGGTGGCTAACCACGAATCGCTACTAGAGACAATCCCAGCGGCAGATCGCGAATTTCAACTGCCGCTCCAAGTAAAAGAAGATAATCAAATCAAAGCACTGGGTATTTATTGGCACCCAGTCAAAGATTACTTCTCATACGCGATAAGGGATTCTGAGTTCGCGCAACTAGCCCAGACAAAAAGAAGAATTTTGTCTGAGGTGGCTAAACTATACGATCCGCTAGGCTGGATCGCCCCATGTATAGTTATTGCCAAGTTAATCATGCAGAAATTATGGATGAACGGGTACCAATGGGATGATCCAGTGGATCAAGAAATCCAACAAGAATGGACCCAGTTCAAGGAACAACTTCCCTACATTCAAAATCTCCGAATACCGAGATGGTTGAAAACAAGCACCGGAAACAAGAGGTGTCAACTAATCAGATTTTGCGACGCATCCGTACGAGCGTACGCAGCTGTGGTGTACATCAGAACCGTTTTAGAGGATGAAAGTATTGAAACGACATTGCTGATGGCAAGAACGAGAGTTGCTCCCATCAAACCAATGTCTTTACCGCGATTAGAATTATGTGGAGCAGTGCTTTTCAGCAAATTAATCCGGCAAATCAAGATAGACATGCATCTCCAAGACATCCAAAGCAAATGCTGGACTGATTCCAAAGTAGTTCTAGCGTGGTTAAAAGGCATGCCAAATAAGTGGAAGACATTTGTAGCCAATCGAATAGTGGAGATCAGTGAAAATGCTGATAGAACATCCTGGCATTATGTCTCCACCAAGGAAAATCCAGCGGACTTACCGTCAAGAGGAGTAATGCCAGCAAAACTTCAAGAAGCATCAATTTGGTGGCAGGGTCCTACGTGGTTGCGGAAACCAGAGGACAAATGGCCAAAAGAAATTCTGGTAGATCTTAAAACAGAACTTGAAGCCAAGACAACCACCAAAACCCTGATGACAAACCAACCAATCATCACTGAATGGTGGATGAAGTTTTCCTCGCTAACAAAAACACTGCGAGTCATGGCGTACTGCCATCGGTTTATTCATAATAGTCGAAGTAAGAAAGAGCGGCGCAACTCGCAGCTATTAGCGAAAGAAATCGAATGGGCAAGGACGAAACTAGTTCAACTAGCCCAGAAACAGATGTTTCCCAAGGAATGCGAGCAATTAAGTAGCATCAAAGCAATCAACAAGTCTAGTCAATTGACCAAATTATGCCCATTTAGGGCAGAAGATGGTACAATAAGAGTAGGAGGCAGACTAAAAAATGCAAATCTAAGCTATGACACTAAGCACCCTATCATCTTGCAACGGCAACATCACGTCACTAATCTTATTATTGATCATTTCCATAAAACAACGCTTCATGGGGGAGCACAATTAGTATTGAATACGATTAGGAACCAATATTGGATTACGAACGGGATGTTAGCCGTCAAGGAAAGAATTTCTAAATGTGTGACATGCATTCGATATAGAGCTACAGCACCATCTCAAGTAATGGGAAGATTACCAAGCGCAAGGATCACGCCAGCCAACCCATTCGAAAACGTAGGGGTAGACTACGCCGGGCCCATAGAACTAAAAATGTCCAAACATAAGGGATCAAAAGTATATAAAGGATACTTCTGTATCTTTATATGCATGTGTACGAAAGCAATTCATATAGAGGTAGCATCAGACATGACTACTGAAGCTTTCATAGCAGCATTGAGGAGGTTTATCGGACGGCGAGGATTATGTCGGAATATTTATTCAGACAACGGAACAAACTTCGTAGGAGCTAATAAACAATTACAGTCTCAGATGAAGCAGGTCCTAAATGATGCCACCGCGCAGGCCGCTGATGAACTTGCCAATTTGAACATACAATGGCACTTTAATCCACCATCGTGTAGTCCATTTATATATCTATTAATAATACATGAATTTTATATATAGATTACTTAAATTAAGCATACAAATTAAATTTTATAAATAGAATTAGTGTTATATTTGGTATACAGCGAAATATACATATAAAGAAAAAAATTTACATAAAATAAATAAAAAGAAATGAAGTGTTTTGATGAGACGCATCAACGGGGGGGAGAATGTTTTGGCCTGAAAATAGAAAAACATGAAAATAAAACAATACTCCAAAACAGACGTAAACAAACCGTCAGACGCCGACCCGATATAAACTAATAGATTTCAAGCTAAAAAGAAAAAATAATAAATAAAAAATGATTATAAAAAAATTACCTGCACCTAGTCCTGAAACCCAGTTCGCTTCCTTCCTAAAAATAAATAAAAAATTCAAAAATAATATTTTAAAACAAAAATAGTAAACACTTACCTAAACTTAATGTCACCCAGTTAATAATAAAAAAAAAGCTTTAGAGAAAGCTTTAATCATAAAATTGGTCGAAACTCCAGCCACTGTAAAATGATCGTGCCGTGGTGAAAAAGCTCCACCAAGCGCCATCTTTCATTTCGACAGAGGAAGAGAAATAAAAGTTCTTGCACCGAAGGAAACTAGTCAGTCGATCAGACGAAGTCGTCAGAGAGGCTATCAAAGCGTATACTTATATTAGGGATTTAGATATTGTCTGGGTTTTTACCGGCAATTTGAAAAGGTTAGACAGGCGTAACAAAAAAAAACTTTTATTCAATTTTTTAAATTCACTTTTGGTGATGGATGTCGTATCCTGACAAATTTTGCACAAGTAAATATTAGGGCGTAAATAATTGTCGGGTTTTTACCGACAATTCCTGTGTCAGGTTTAGAAAAAAAATATACTGATACGTCATAACCACTGGTGGCGGATATCACGGTTTATAAAACTAACATAAAACATTGATTAGGGCGTAGATAATTGTCGGGTTTTCACCGACAATCACTTTGTTAGGTTTAACATATAAAAAGTACTAACAACGTAGTTGTCTGGACGCCAAAGTTGGTGGAGGTTTTTTTTGCTATAAGTCGAATATCGACTATAATATTTTATCCTCTATCAGAGATTTGCTGTTTAGGAATCTCTGTTGAGGAATTTAAATTAAATAAATCAGCACAAATTCGTGTGTTCGGGTTGTCCATAGTGACTATAACCATTTTATCCTCTATCAGAAATTTTCTGTTTAGGAATCTCTGTTAAGGAATTAAATTCAAACAAATCCCTTATATATCGTATGATCGGGATTTTAAATGATTTTTGATAACTCACAGCTAGTGATTAGCAGAAATCATAAGCTTCCTATTTAGTCAAGTTCTAAACCGTAAGAACTTTCAAGTCGAATCTCGACTAAAAACAAAATTTTTGTTAAAAACAAAACTTAGCTAACCAGGTTGAGCGAAATTCGCTCTATTTTAATTATCTAAATTTCCAATATTGAATCGTAACAAAGTTGCGTATACATAGATCCATAGCGTATGAAAGGCTTTGACCCTGTTTTAAGAAGTCCAAACCAGTGGCAGGTAAAAAACATTATAGGCTGTAAATTAAAAAAGGACAGCAAAAAGGGGAGAAGGCTGCGAATAAATCGCCATTTCACCTGTATGCACTGAATACTGCGAATAAATCGCCATTTCATCCTGTGTGCACTGAATCCCGCAAGGTCATACAGATCTAAGTCGGGTTACAGTGGAAGCACAAGCAATTTACAAAAACAATTATTGGTCAGCTACAGCAGCTGGGATACAACCGGGACACTGTGGTGACCTAATTATACTCTGAATAGAGAAATAAGGAACAAAAGTAAAGAACATTGAATTTGAAATATAGATTGAATGATTTACTAATAATTACATTTTCAGATAAATAAAGGCAGCAGTAATAATATAAGTAGTTATAAGCAATTTGAAATTTAAAACTTAAAAATTGAATATTAAAGTAAAGTAGAGTTTAGAGGAATTTAGAATTAATTAGAAGTGTAATTTGTAGGAGATAATATAAGTATTTTAAACCATTTTTATCTTTGATTCCGCAACCTTTAACCATTACAGAAAGCTAAAGTAAAAGAAAGGTAAATATTGTGGGTTCTTCAATTTGGAAGAACTTAAAGTTTATAATAAAAAGAATTTTCTTATTATTACGGCTTGCGCCGTAACAGTCTGTCTGTCTGTCTGTCTGTCTGTATGTTACGCTTTCACGCCTAAACCGCTGGACCGATTTTGATGAAATTTGCAACAGACATAGTTTAGACCTTGGAGACGGACATAGGCTATTTTTTTTGGAGAAAAAAGGGTTGAAGGGGGTGAAATGGGGTTCAATAAGTTGTAAGGGGATTTATTTTCTTTACTTTTTTTCTATTGTATAAAAAGTAACTGACTGAAAGACAACGCACAACCTAAACCGCTAGAGCTAAAGGGCTGAAATTTTTGACAGTGCATCCCTAGCGATTTTTCGAAATTCATCCCCTAAGGGGGTGAAATGGGTTTTTTCCAAACCGCTAAAGCTATAAGGCTGAAATTTTGACAGTACATCCCTATAATGATGTGGACATCCACTAAGAAGCGATTTTTCGAAATTCATCTCCTAAGGGGGTGAAATGGGGTTTTTCCAAACCGCTATAGATATAGGGCTGAAATTTTGACAGTGCATCCCTATAATGGCGTGGACATCTACTATAAAGCGATTTTTCGAAATTCATCCCCTAAGGGGGTGAAATGGGGTTTTCCCAAACCGCTATAGATATAGGGCTGAAATTTTGACAGTGCATCCCTATAATGGCGTGGACATCCACTATAGAGCGACTTTTCGAAATTCATCCCCTAAGGGGGTGAAATAGGGTTTACCCAAACCGCTAAAGCTATAGGGCTGTAATTTTGACAGTGCATCCCTATAATGGCGTGGTCTTCCACTATTAAAGCGATTTTTCGAAATTCATCCCCTAAGGGAGTGAAATGGGGTTTACCCAAACCGCTGGAGCTATAGGGCTGAAATTTTGACAGTGCATCCTTATAGTGATGTGGACATCCACTAAGAAGCGATTTTTCGGAATTCATCCCCTAAGCGGGTGAAATGGGGTTTTTCCAAACCAGATGCGGTGAAATTGGGGTTTTCCAAACCGCTATAGATATAGGGCTGAAATTTTGACAGTGCATCCCTATAATGGCGTGAACATCCACTATAGAGCGACTTTTCGGAATTAATCCCCTAAGGGGGTGAAATGGGGTTTTTCCAAACCGCTAAATTTATAGGGCTGAAATTTTGACAGTGCATCCCTATAATGGCGTGGACATCCACTAAGAAGTGATTTTTCGAAATTCATCCCCTAAGGGGGTGAAATGGGGTTTTTCCAAACCGCTATAGATATAGGGCTGAAATTTTGACAGTGCATCCCTATAGTGATGTGGACATCCACTAAGAAGCGATTTTTCGGAATTCATCTCCTAAGGGGGTGAAATGGGGTTTTTCCAAACCGCTATAGATATAGGGCTGCAATTTTGACAGTGCATCCCTATAATGGCGTGGTCTTCCACTATAAAGCGATTTTTCGAAATTCATCCCCTAAGGGGGTGAAATGGGGTTTTTCCAAACCGCTATAGATATAGGGCTGAAATTTTGACAGTGCATCCCTATAATGGCGTGGACATCCACTATAGAGCGACTTTTCGAAATTCATCCCCTAAGGGGGTGAAATAGGGTTTACCCAAACCGCTAAAGCTATAGGGCTGTAATTTTGACAGTGCTTCCCTATAATGGCGTGGTCTTCCACTATTAAAGCGATTTTTCGAAATTCATCCCCTAAGGGAGTGAAATGGGGTTTACCCAAACCGCTGGAGCTATAGGGCTGAAATTTTGACAGTGCATCCCTATAGTGATGTGGACATCCACTAAGAAGCGATTTTTCGGAATTCATCCCCTAAGGGGGTGAAATGGGGTTTTTCCAAACCGCTAAATTTATAAGGCTGAAATTTCGACAGTGCATCCCTATAATGGCGTGGACATCCACTAAGAAGTGATTTTTCGAAATTCATCCCCTAAGGGGGTGAAATGGGGTTTTTCCAAACCGCTATAGATATAGGGCTGAAATTTTGACAGTGCATCCTTATAGTGATGTGGACATCCACTAAGAAGCGATTTTTCGGAATTCATCCCCTAAGGGTGTGAAATGGGGTTTTTCCAAACCGCTAAATTTATAGGGCTGAAATTTAACAGTGCATCCCTATAATAGCGTGGATATCCACTAAGAAGCGATTTTTCGAAATTCATCCCCTAAGGGGGTGAAATGGGGTTTTTCCAAACCGCTATAGATATAGGGCTGAAATTTTGACAGTGCATCCCTATAATGGCGTGGACATCCACTATAGAGCGACTTTTCGAAATTCATCCCCTAAGGGGGTGAAATAGGGTTTACCCAAACCGCTGAAGCTATAGGGCGGTAATTTTGACAGTGCATCCCTATAATGGCGTGGACATCCACTTAGGAGCGATTTTTTTAAATTTATCTCCTAAGGGGGTTAAATGGGGTTAACCCAAACCGCTGGAGCTGGCTTTAATTTTGACAGTGCATCTCTATAATGACGTGGACATTCACTAAGAAGCAATTTTTCGAAATTCATCCCCTAACGCAGTGAAATGGGGGACATAAACATGCCAATCTCTGCTTCAAAACTTGCAGATTTGTTGAGCAGAGGTGATATACGCAGCAATTTGTTTACCATATTTATTAAAAAAATGCACTATAATAAACCCTTTTAGGGATAATGACAGCTGACTTTTTTGTTTGTTTTTTTGGTAGGAAAACATTGCACATAATAAACAGTTTTTATTTAAAGGCGTTGCAAGGCACGCGGGTTTTATGCTAGTGATAAATATAAAACACTTCTGCGCACTTTGGTACTTTCCTAGGAATGATATTTCAATTTGCTCTCTTTCGTTAAGAATTTTTAAAGGGCTGAACTATTACCTAGTTTATGAATCTCGGCTTAAGACAAAATCTGGCTTCGTATAAACAGTGTTAAGTCGAAATTCGAATCAATCTTAAATTATTTCAGCTTAAGACGAATTATAGTGTTTTTATGTGTAAGAAATTTTCAAATGGCTAATGTAGGTTTTTCAAAACAACGTAAGACGCGATGCGTTTTTTGCTAGGAAAGAAATAAATTAATATACATATTTTCTATGCGGTATATTTTCTATGTATGCGGCAGAATCCGAATCTGTTTATGTGAGTAATTCGTCTTAACCTGATTTTCAGGTTAAAACCGTCTTACGCATAAACAAGGTATATATGTATGCTTAAGGAATTTATTAATCCCTTTTTACATTAGGATTTTTTGCATTTCAACAAGGGCTGGACTAAAAATATGTTGAATTCTGCGTTTATATAAAATTCATGATATTGAATCCGAAAATGAAAATCGGTTTGCCGGATTATAGTTTGTTCCATTTATAATAAAAATTGTATGCATATCCTTTTTTATTAGTTTTGAGAAATATACATGTTTAATTGGAAATTCATCATTTAAATTGCATTAGGAACGAATAATTACACTTTTGTAGCCACCTAAATTAGTAGTTTTGCTCATTCGGCAAAATCAGGATTTTATCGTTTCTTGATTTTGTCACTTCTGGATTTTGTCGTTTCTGGATTTTTAAGAGTTTTCTGGATTTTGTCGTTTCTGGATTTTGCATTTCTGGCTTTTGGCATGGTACCAGTCTAGCGGACTAAGATAATGGCCTCGATTCCCAGATCCAGCGGATCGGAAGTGAGTGCGGATTTGACACTTTGCGATTCTCAAATCCGCAACCGCAAATCTCTCTTTTACAATTTCCGCTCTGTAAAAGTGTGATTCGCAACAAATTTTCTGCGGATTTGAACGACAAATGCGCCTAAGATAATCCGACATCGCGTATTTCTTTATAGCGTGAGTCTTCACTCCGAATTTTTGATTTAATTGAGAATCGCAAAGTGTTAAATCTGCACTCACTTCCGATCCACCCGATCTGGGAATTGAGGCCAATATGAGGGCCTGGAACGGGAGTTGTCGAACCAACATTTCCTAATTAGTGGTAGTACAGTCAATCTGTTATAAAAATGGTGCCAAAATTACCATAAAGGTCAAAGTTGGTAAATCGTTGGAGAATCATGTAAGGAAGCTTACTTTTGGATGGGCACCTGCTGCTTGCTGTAGTTTTTTGGAAAACTCAAAAAAGTGTCAAAAAAGTGTTTTTCCATTTTTTTGCCCTTAAATAATTTTTTTTCAGCTACGATGTAAATGGAAAAGTTGTTCCTTTTAATATTTACTACAACTTTTATTCAAACATTTTTTTTATACAACCTATCATTACAAAGTTAGATACCTTGTTTATAGCCAAGCCGAATTTCGGTTTAAGCCAGAATTAGGCTTCATATAAACAGTCTTAAGTCGAAATTCGTCTTAAGCTAAATTTATTTGAGCTTAAGACGAATTTTTGTGTTTGTGTGTGTGAAAAATTTTAAAAATGGCTGGCGTTAGTTTTTCACAACAAGTTAAGGCGCATAAGCGGAAAGTTGTATTTATTTTATGCGGACATAAATTAATTAAAATTATGAGTGGAAAAAACTGGTCTGCGGAGGAAGTTAACGAAATGCTAGCAATTGTTAAAGAAAGTATGTTTATTTTGTAATTTTATTCGAATTAGTGACACTTAGCTTTTATTTTTATTTTAGGAAAAATTATTAATTTAACAGATGGAAAAAGGTACAGATCACTTGAGCTCTTCAAAGCTGTGGCTAACCAACTAGGGGAAAAGGGTTTTCAAAGGACAGCCGAACAAATTAGGATAAAATTAAAAAATTTAAGGAGTGCCTACAACACCGTTGCAAAAAAAAACTTGCAGTCAGGTTCATCTCGGGTGGAGATGGAACATATGGAGCTCCTTGAAGAAATTTTTGGAGAAAGGCCTCAAATTATGCTGCAGACATGTGGTATTGACAGTGGTTCTGGTAGTGAAATCCAATAAACAATTTACAACTACTTAATAATGTTGGTTTTTTGTTCCAGTGACAGATAATGCTGTTGACCAGCCGGGAAGTGAAGACGATTTCATTTTTGAGGAGGTTACATTAAGTGAGCCTGCAACAACCTCCTCCAACTCAAGGCAGAAATATAAACAAAATCAAAGAAGAAGTGAAATCGAACAGCACCAGAAATGGATGGACGCACAATTTAAAATTCAAAGAGAATTTGAACGGGAAATGCAGGAGGAAAATAAGAAAATGTTACAAGAGTCCATTCGGACTTTAATAAATACCGTAAGTATTTGTGGCAATATATGCTTCCTATTAAATAATTTATTTTTATTTCTTAGATGACACAGCAGAATGTATCGTTGGATGCGGCTCCACCAGAACCCGGAACACCAAGGTTGCTTAATGCAAGTCTACCTTTTCCCATCCCGTCCAGATTGTCATATAGCAGCAGCAGCAGTGAAAGTCCAATTCCCGGGACATCCTGCGGTTCCGCGGGGAGCGTGTCCGAATATTTGAAGTCATTTAATGCCGATGACACTGACGACGAAATGTAGTTTATATTTGTAATTAATTTGAATAATCGTAGTGCTAAATAATTTTTTTATTTTTAGTTATTTTAAATTCGCATAATGTTAAATGAATTTATTTTTATTTATTTGAATTTTCGCAATGTTAAATGAATTTATTTTTATTTATACTTATATTACCAGAATGTTGTTTTTAATTTTATTTTTATTAAAATAAAAAACTATGAAATTTTATGTATTTTTTTGTATTTTGTTTTATATTGCAATTTACAAAAAATTACTTCTTCTAATTGGGTAAGTACTCAGGTGGTTTTTCAAATGTTCCCTTAAAGAAATTGCAGAATAATCGTGTGACCTTAACGATTGGACCGGTTGTTTATATAATTCATTTAAAACTGCAGCCTTAACCCTCCACATTTCTAGAAATTGCTCATTATGACTTTCGACTATATTGTGAAGGACACAGCAAGCTGCTACAATTGTAGGAACTAACTCATAATCAACATCCATCTTTTTTCCTAAAATACGCCACCTTCCTTTTAGTCGACCGATGGCTTGTTCAACCACTACTCTTCAAGAACTCAAGTAAGTATTAAAAGACTCTTGCTCTGTAGTCCTATTCCCAGTGAAACCCTTTATTAGCCAGGTTAAGAGTGGGTATGCAGGATCACCTATTAGGAATGGTCGAATAACGGCACCATCTACAATTTCTTCATACTGAGGTACAACATTGCGGAACCTTTACCTAATGCTTGAATCTTTGAATACTGTTGCGTCGTGACAAGATCCAGGATGTTTTATGCAGATGTCACGAAACAACATTTTGTGATCTACAACAACTTGTAAAACCATTGATGGCCAGTTTTTCCGATTTATGAAATGACGATAGCCTTCTTGAGGTGGCTTTATGGGGATATGTGTCCCATCAATTGCACCAACAACTGGTGACAAATTTGTTTTCTCCTTAAAAGACAGCAATTTCTTTAACTTCGTCAACCGTTCTGGGGAGATAAATGTAATTCTTCAATTCCTGCACTAAAACTCTACAAAACCTATCCACACACTTTTTCACAGTGCATTTATGCACGCCAAAAGCAATTCCTACTACCCTGTATTCTGCACAGCTGGCTAATTTAAAAATTGCGATGGCAACAATCTTTGGCACTTCCAAACATTGTGTAAAAGCATTTTCTGACGGTTTTAAAATTTCTTGTACTAAGTCCACTATAGAAAAATGTTGTTTTTTTCATTCTGAAATGTGTAACCATTTCGCTATTAGGATAATCCTGAGAGACTATATCCTCCCACCATTGTCCATTGCGTTTAATGCTTCCTATTCTTTTTTTTTATACGGTGTTCTTTAAACTGTTGTAAAAATCTGGAATTTATCAGACATTATCAGATTTACATTTATATTTAAGCTTACATAAAATTAGAAGCAGCTATTCTTTGCATGAAACACCTTCTGGAATGCATAATTCTTTCGAACATTGATGTAAGTATATGTACATATTATGGTACACATTTAAAATCATTAACATAACGTAAAATTTCATTTTTCAAAATTCCGCGGTCACTTTGCTCCGGATATTATTTAAGGTTATGTCATAATGCATAGTATGTACAGTATATTTTCTATGTGTGCGAGAGAATCCGAATCTGTTTATACGAGGAATTCGTCTTAAGCCGATTTTCAGCTTAAAACCGTTTTATGCATAAACAAGCAAATAGTGTAATACAGGCGCAGGCGTAAAGAACGCAGTGCTGCTAACAGTAATTTTCCTCTATTGCGACTTTCTCCGGCGGTGTTGGAATTTTCATATTGGAATTTTCAAACTTTAGCAAGCTGTAGCTCTAAAAGGGTAAGTTGTATAAAAAAATGTTTAAATAAAAGTTGTAGTAAATATTAAAAGGAACAACTTTTCCATTTACATCGTAGCTGAAAAAAAAATTATTTAAGGGCAAAAAAATGGAAAAACACTTTTTTGACACTTTTTTGAGTTTTCCAAAAAACTACAGCAAGTAGCAGGTGGCCAAAGTAAGCTTCCTTACATGATTCTCCAGCGATTTACCAACTTTGACCTTTATGGTAATTTTGGCACCATTTTTATTAATTTTACGACAGATTGACTGAACTATGGGTTCTCATGAAACACAAGTCTTAATGCACGGACTTCCCATTTCTCCTGAAGATTGAGAAGGAGAAGGCAGATATTCGCTTTGTCATAGAGCTCACGTTTGGAATCAAGTGTATTGCGTGATTTCAACTTGATTGAAAGTCATTGCCCGAGGATCCGCGTTTGAGGTTTTCTAGGTTGCAGGCCCAGGTAGTGGATATAGGGTGCCAGAACGGGAAGCTGTAGCAGATAACAAGCCTGAAAGCCAGTTGTTTATAGAGAAAAAGCTTAGATCTAATATCAAGTTTACTGTTATATTTTAGCACCGGATTAAGGAGGCCGAGAATGCTTTTCACATTGGAGATAATAGCCATAGCATGCTGATTGAATTTCAAAAGATGGTTAAAGTTAATATTCATATATATTTAAGTTTTTCCCTACTTGATGTCAGTATGGTAAAGACTGAAATGGAGGGTTCCAGGCCCTTACCAAAGGCATTCCGGAAAACATTGAATTGTGTTATATCAGCTTTCAGTGAGAGTCCCCTAGTACCGTAAAAACTTTGTATACATTCCTCCTCCATGCTTTTTAAAGGCTCAGAATCAGGATAGCTTTAGACCAATACCCGGAACAGAATGGGGGAGATCGTGGAGGTATAGAGCTTAGGGCCAAAATTGAGCCTTGGGGGACACCAGATAGAACGGACACCGAGGCAGAGGAGAGTTCACCAATTTGAACCGAAAGAGATCTGTCGAACAAGAACTAGAGATAATTCTGAGGATGTAAGGAGAGAAGCTCATTAGGTAGAGTTAATAAAGGAGACCGGTGTGCCAGACTAGTCAAAAGCGGCCTTTATATCAAGGGAGCAGACTACCGCTTGGCTTTTAATCGGAGGAGGCATTCATGAAGGAGGAGACGCGAGCATCAACTATATAAGATTAAGTAACATAATTTGATTAGTAAGGTCTAACGTTTGCCTGTTATGATGAAAGAGGTTTCTCTTATGCTGACGTTTCAGTTTCTTCCGCATTTTTATGGCTAAGGAATAATTTTCGATATCAGGAGGGAGCCTGTCACGAAAACCAAAGGGCTTTAGCGGAGCTACTCTGCATAGCAGTGAATTGACGGCTGAATTTAAGGAGATAGAAAAATCTATGTCATCATTGGACCAATTACAGGAGGCCGGGCGTTGGAAAGGAAGAATTGAGGCTATCGATCTACAGTATCCAGGGCACGGTATTTAGGCGCTGTAGAAAATGAGGGCCTAAAGGTTGATAAGCTAAATTCGAGCTCAACAGTATAATGGTCGGGAGGTAACACAACTATGAAAGTTCAAACTGCCAGATAATTTGTGAGAAACTAGGAATAGGTCAATGCAACTCCTGAACCTAGGAAAGGTACGGCATCCAGAGCCTATAATAGAGAAAAAATCGAGGAGGGGATTGTTCATCTTCCAATCCATGATGATTTTACCATTTTGTTTGATAGTAGAACTGCCCCAGCTGGGGTGTTTAGCGTTAAGGTCCCCTACAATGAGAAGGCCTTCGTATCTGCATAAGCCGAGAAAGAGGAGCTAATATTCGAAGGCAAGTAAAGTGAAATTAATAACATCCTACAAGAGGCGGAATTAGGAAGATTGAGAGAAATGTCAGCAGAAACGTTGGAAAAA